>CM024697.1:33080545-33255921 GCA_014182845.1 Corymbia calophylla | reverse complement strand
CTTTCACTTCCATTAGTCGATGTCCCCATAAATGTTTAAGGGCAGCTTCAACTAGCTTAAATGGGAGTTTTTCCCGACAAATATCCCCACAAGACACTCTTTCCATAGGGGATCGGCCTTCTAAGTCCTCATCCGAGCAGTAACGGCATTATCACAACCTGCATTGGAGGGTAGTATGACAAGGGGAGTATCCTTGAGCTGCGGCTCTAGCTACATTCGCCCAAGAGCGATTGCATTGGCCTGTTTGGCTTGGGCTTCTAACACCTTGCAGGGGAGTACCAATTTCTGGACAGCGGTTTGTATTTCGAGAACCAGGCTCATCCACAACAACTACCTCGGGGACGGAGGCTAAACTTGCTGCATTCCCTTCTACCATCGTAGCACTAGATAAGGGGCATTCACATTCCTATTTTGGCCATGGACGCCACTGTCCCAGGCCCTCTGAGAGCAAGAACCAGAGTTTTCCGGTTACGGGATTGGTCTCGCGCCCGGCTTGCCGGAGCCTACTCCGGCTCGGGTTACCGCCCTCCTGCTGATCGGACTGAGTCTTAGTATCTAATGGAACCTTTTCCATAGCTAAAGCAGGGAAACGAGCAGAATCCTCAGCTGGTGCAGAGCAAACCCTAGGCCCGACCATCGCTAAATTGCAGGGAGAGAAGACCTTACCGAGCACGCTTAGGGGGGTTCGATGGTCTTCAACCCAGGGCGACTCTCTACCAATTTGCAGCTTCAGGCGCCGGATTAAGCCGCCCGCAGCCGAAATCGAAGGAGTGCTACGTAGCTCAAAATGCAGCTTGGAGAGGGAGGGAATGAACCGAGTGCTTCATGGGATGGTCGTACTGTTGGCTAATTTTATTAATGTTGATGTTCACAAGAGCAACAAAAACACCACCATGATGAACACGGCGACATTTCTATCGCTCCATGCTCAACTATGAGAAACTACATATTAGGGTTTTGGGAGGGAGGTTCTTTATGTCCAACTCCGGGAGAATGATCGGCGAGCCTAAATGCCTCATGATCGTCGTTCGACATTGGAGGATATTCGGGTGTCAACTCCGGGAGAATGATCGGCGAGCTAAATGCCTCATGATCGTCGTTCGACATTGGAGGATATTCGAGGTGTCCAACTCCAGGAGAATGATCGGCGAGCCTAAATGCCTCATGATAAAGTAGTTCGACATTGGAGGATATTCGAGGTGTCCAACTCCAGGAGAATGATCGGCGAGCCTAAATGCCTCTACTGATGGGCCGGCGCTGGAGGGTCCACAATCCGTGGTTGTGAGAGATCGGGATCATTGTCGTCCTCGTTGCCCATCACCTCATATTTTGTGGTGCTCGATATCCTGCCTTCAGACAAACCGAGCGCAGAAAAGAGAATCAAAGCCAGTGCAAGAGTAAGAACTGTTGTCATGTTGAAAGCCATTGAGAATCAAAGCAGGCCGAATGCTACATTACTCAGCTCGACCAGGCATATATACAGCTCTTCGTGGGTCATTAACTTGAGATAAAGGATGGCATTTATGGCTCCCCTGCCGCAAACAAGATCCGATTCTGTTGATTTCAGTTGCGTTGACTTAAACACAAATCCCTTTTCGTCCATGCAGTATTTCATGAAACTTGGTGCGCCCCGGGAAATGCATTTCTTCTGTTTCGGACAGAATACCACCCAGTAAGACTTGCAAGCGCCCAACTTTTGCAGGTGCGGACAACAAGCAGTCCCTGGCAATGAAGCAATCGCCTCGGACTTTGCGGGGATCGGCAGTCATTAAATCATAACTATACATAAATTTTAGGATCCGTTCATTTCGCAATAATAAACAATTTAAATAATATTATTCTAAAAATGAACTTTTATTTCGCTTAAAAAATAAAATAATATTTTATCGTTCATGAAAATGTATTAATATATATTATTGTTGGTAATGAAAATAGTTTTTATCGGTTAATTATTTTTTCGGAAAATATTTTCTAAAACGCATATTTTCTGTGAAATAATAGATCATCAATCTTCCATTTGATCACTTTATAAGTGCAAATGATACAATGTTTTATGTAGGAATAATGAAGAAAAAAAATGCATCAAAATATAACATGTTAGTTAGGATGGTGAGTTGAGCTTAAGATTGTAAAGTCCTCGACACTTGGATACCCTGAATTTTATCATTGGTCCTCCTTAGGACTCTTAATCTTGCAACACCAATAATTATTTAAGGATGTGTTTATTTCGCAAAAAAATAAATGATTTGGAAAACATCTTTCAAAAATAATCACTTGTATTGCTTAAAAAGAAAATGAATAAAAAGAAAGTTCATTGAGGATAAAAATGTTTAGGTATAAACTAATGTTGATAATGAGGCAATTTTCATTAACTAATTATTTTAAACAATACAAACGATCTTTTAGGGAAATCTTATCCAAATCATTTGTTTTCGTGAAACAAACAAATGTAACCTTAGTTGAGATAAGACTAATATTGGTGGAAAAAACTAAGTCTTTATATAATCTTTTGCATGTTTAGCAAGAAAATGGAAGAAAAAGAGAAATCTTAGGCAAATAGACACAAAATTTATAGAATCATTTCATAAATGATGTGATAAATAGAAGTCAATTATCTAATAAAATACACATAAGAATTCATAGGTATTTTTGAAATCTAAGGTAGACTCATTATTTATAGCTTGGTGTAGTAAAATGAGTTAGATAATAACTTGTTCATGGATACTAACCTCAGTGAAGCAAATGTTACAAAATTTCTTTTCCTGCAAGCACACGTTCTCAAAGAGAGGCTTTGTTTTGTTATTTAGATTTTTATTAGATCTACTATCGATTTGCATATTAATTTACACACTTAGCGTCACGTAGTATCTAATATTTTCTCTTTATTTTTAACCACATGAAACCTCAATTTTGACCTGAGATTTTTTTAGGTCCGACCATATTTTGACCAACTTTGACCCAAGGTCAAACCTCGCTGCAACCCAATCAGACGTAATTGGTAGTACTCGTGGAGGGCATCTTTCGCTCCATCGCAATGACGTCAGCAAATGGGAGTTATTTTTCAATTTAAAGAGATTTTCATAATGTCAAGTGACGCGTTTTCGATGTATACATTGATGAAATCACAAAAGACAAAATAAGAACAAAACAAACAAAAGGACCAAAAAGCTAGCTGTTCATGACAAAGTTTGGACCTCAACAAACTCACGTTCCGCGGGAGAGATGTTACGTGGACTTACTCTTACGTGGTATCTCTTGAAATGTTGTTTAACTCGTGATGGAGCAGCAGTTGCAAAATGCAGAGATCTCCGATGCAATAAAACACGCTGCGATTTGATTGTGTGGTTTCATCTGAGTCAAATTATCATGGAAGACCTGTGAGTTTTTGTGTGTCGATTGCTCATCAATTTACACATTAACTCGAATTCCTACTCAGTGAAGTATCGCTGCGCAGGGAAAATATGTCATGGACAACTTGGGTATCGTTTTCTTTTCTTGCTTTAGGATGGTTCTGTTCTGGCTCTGCTTGTCTTTTGCTATGAAAGTTTACCGTGTTATGCTATGTGGTAACTTCAAACTTGTTGCGGCATCACCATGTTCAAGTTCTTTAAATGCACGCAAAATTACAGTTCTCATCAGCAAGAATTACAGAGTGCTGCTGTCCGTGTTTACCGTTTAGCGCTACAGGGTAGACTTTTTAAGTGTCGTGCATATACCGATCAAGAATGTGGTAGAATTTTTTATATGGTACGTGTACTTCAGGTTGAAATGCTATCTTTCTAGGTCATGTCGGACCTTTTTCTATCTAGAATCTATGAAGGTTTAAAAACCACTAATATCATTTAGAGAAACCTACACTGAGCGGTTGATTTAATAGTGAAAGGAAAATAATCATGGTAGAACAGGTAAGAATGACCATGAGATTTCTATTTTAAAAATTTTAAGACAAGTATTACAAGACGACATGGTATTTATTTATTTAAACAATTTAAAAGTTCCTCATCATCTCGATTTTCTTTCTCCTTCCTAATGTAAGCCAATATATTCAAGTAAGTTCAATCAATCATAGCTGCATTCTGACCAAAAAAAAAACAAAGAAATCAATCTTAGCTGCATGTATATTCTCCCCCTTCTTTTGGTCATAATCAAAATTTTCGCATCAGGCGCATTTGGGAAGTGAATCTTCACTGGTATGAGCAATGGGCTTGGCTCATGCTGCTTCATTTGCAGATTCATTCGCTTGGCTCTCGATGGGCTCTTCTTCTAAATATAGTAAAGATACGAAAGTTTAATGCTCACGAGTCATGAGCTATTCGAATAACAAGTTTTACTTGCATATTTATGGGTGTTAAAATATTATATAATAAATTATGCATTCATTTTACCATTAGTAGTGGTCCCATAAAATTTTACATAATATCAGAATAAGAGGTTCTAAGCTTAAATCTTTATGCCCACATTTGTCTCATCAATTATATATTTCCCCTCTATTTAAAAAATCTCAGAGTGAGAGCATCTACATCTCGATAATGAGAAGAACTAATGTGTAGTTTGCCTTGTGGCTCATAGTGAGTACAATCGATGATCTTGGTTTAAAAGACTAAAGTCAATCAAAGAGTAAAATCAAAGAGATTTTTGTGGCCTTGCTTTTACCATTTGAAGTTGCGTATCATCTTTGTAGGAAAAATATTCATCACTTTCATATACCAAACTCAATCAACAAAATTGTATAATTAAAGAGTGAAATTCAATTAAATTTGATAGTGGCAAACGGACTATGGCTAGATTTGAAACATTAATATTAATAATTATGCTCATATTTTTAACAATGAGCTGAAGAAAATCAAAAGAAAAATGTCAATAAGGCTTCCGGATAGCGGTTGTGATCCTCAAGATTATTCTGAGTGGAAGATGTATGTTCGATCATGAAATTTGTCAAATCGGATGGAATTGATTTGCCAATTAACCAATCTCTTGAGGATAGTAAACTTCTGTTTGGGCCAAGTTTAATTTAATCAACAATTGATCATCATTTAACAAAAATGAGAGAGAAAGCCTAAAAAAGAGGCAGCACTACAATTCTCACTTAGTCCTATGATCAGTCACAAGGTGGCATTATCTTCGCCAATTTAGGCAACTATGCACACAACAGGTGGTGGCCTTTGCCATAGCTAACCTCAGTAGTGTCATAAACCACGGCCATATCTCTCTCTCTCCCTCTCAATTGCTTTTCAATACTTTTTAGGTTATTGATGTGGCACCTTGTAAGCAACTTGATCAAATCAGAACATGCCACATGTATTCTGACACCCATTTCAACATTCTAACGGCCCAAATCAACATATGGACTCACGATAAGAACACATGTCAATAGAAGTACTGAAACTATTTGGAAATAAAAATGATTTATCCTTTTCTTTTTACCAAAATAAATTTGACATTTATGAACGCTCATTAAAAAATTTACCTTCACGTGAATAGTAATTTGTATATTTTAGTATGGAATAATAGAATTCTAGCCACTTGGAGCCAAAAGCAAATTAAAAGAAAACAATCCTAACCACTCTAGAGTTAAAAAGTAATAATAAGAAAAGTCTTGCACTTCATATATTGCTCTTTCTCAGTGTCTCTCCATGCAATGGCACATAAAAGAGAGCATTTCTCATGATGAGAGAAAAATATCCATCTTGATGTCAACTAATTAACATAAGTTATATTTTCCCATATGAAAGAGAAACAAAAGAATGTAATATTATGAAATAGTTTGATATAGGAAAATGGCTACTCATAAATTAGGAAAGAAAGGAAGAAAGTCCATCAATAAATGTATGACCAAGTCTGCTGTAACAAGGGTATATTAGTCCGTCGCCTCAAAAAGGTGCATTTTAGTCAAAAGGGGCGTGAAAATAGCACCCAGAAAGTTTATGGGTTTGCTTAATATGTTTTGAAATTTGTGCTACTTCTACAAAAACGTGTAATGTTTTTTTAATACATGCTGAACTTTGTACAATGGGAAGTTTCATGAAGGAAAAAGGATTTGTCTTCAAGTAAATGCACCTAAAATCTAATCTTACATGCGTAACAACGCCATTGATAACATCTCTAGGTCTCCCAAGTTATTGACCAACATAATGCCATGTATATAATTGGTAGTAAGACAGCATTCTACCTGCTTTGATTTTAAGCGGCTTCGAATAAAATTTGTTCTTAGTCATACACTGCCTTTCGTTTTCGTTTTTTTGTGCTCGAGATTATTTGAAGGAAGGAAATGGAAGCTGAAGTAGAACAATTTCCACTCAATGTCGATTAGCAGAAAATATGAGATGATGACGGCCGAAGAGGACCATAACAAGATCATTGATCTAATACAATCATGCATTGAGGCATCTCCAACCTGGTCAGTGATTCAGGCCATAGACTTGGATTCGGACACTCGATCTCCTTCGAGTCAAGCGTCAAGTTGAAGCATTTAGGCCAACAATTCTGGAAATAGGCTGGGTAAGACGCTTTGTAAATCCTCCGAGTCAAGTTGAAGCATTTAGGCCGACGAGTCACGATCATAGTCCGATATTGGACATGATCAACCTCCTCGGTTACTAAAGTCAATCTCGGCCAATTTATGACCGCTTCAATCTTGGTAGGGTCTACTGAAATCCCTTCGCCTGAGATCACATGGCCTAGAAAAGCCACTCAAGTCAACCAAAATTCACACTTGCTAAATTTCTCATACAACTCGTGATTCCTTAAGGTTTGCAACATGGTCTAGGGGTGATCGGGTCCAAGGTGGGTAGGTCTAGACACGGATCCACCCAACCATGTTATAACTGGTTCCTCTTTTTTGGACCCTGTACCCTACCCTGTTTTTATTGGACTATGTTTTGGACCCGACCCTGTTTTTCCGATTCGGGAATAGGGTCAACCCTGTTTTCATGGGAACCTGTTTTGCAACCGTTCGATATCTTATACGGCTTTGAATTTTACATTAATTAGCGAAAAAATAACAACGTAATCCTCCTAACATTATAAGACAAAGCAAAAATCCTAATAATGCATACACATTAGCAACAAATATAGATCTAATATTAGTCTCATTCCCACAAATACTTTTGATTGATCTAATGTGCTTGCTCATGTGTATACAACGGAACTCTTATTAAGAATATAGCTTTTTGAGTTGGACTGAAAATGCTTTAATTAATACTACAATAGTTAGTAGCACTTGTTCTCGTGATTATAATAATAGTTGAAAGTGGGACTATTAAAAAAGAAAAACAATGCATGAGAACAGTTATTTTTAACAATTATTTTAAAACAATTCTCCCTTAACTTGATTTAAAGAGAAACTTTTTTTTTTTAACAATTCTTCGAAGACGAGAGAGACCCAAAGGCACAATATAGAGAGACGATTTAATTTTTTTTTAAAAGGGTTAAAACCGGTTCCAAAACCAATCTGGTTCCGAGTGGGTCTTCGCTTGGACCCTGTTCCCGGACTAGTTTCAACCAATTCCCAAAAATTGGAACCGGTTCCTGGACCGGTTTAACTGGGAACCGGTTCCCGACCCTGTAATTCGGGTGGTCCGGTCCGGGTTCCGAGTAAACCTAGTCCGGTTGCACACCCCTAACATGGTCCTTAGGTGTTGTTCGTGTTCATTCAGACTCTTCAAATACACCAAAATGTTGTCGATAAACACAATCACGAACCGATCCAAATACTCCTTAAACACCCGGTTCATCAAATCCATGAAGCAGCAAGGGCGTTTGTCAATTCAAATGGCATTATCGTAAACTCGTAATGACCATAACGAGTACGGAAAGCTGTCTTCGGTGTATCCTCTTTTCGGATCCTCAACTGATGATAGCCCATCCTTAGGTCTATCTAAGAAAATATCGACGCTCCTTGGAGCTGGTCAAATAAGTCATCAATCCTCGGCAGCAGGTATTTGTTCTTAATTGTTACTTGATTAAGTTGTCAAAAGTCAATGCATAACCGCAACGAACCATCCTTTTTTCTTGACAAACAGGTCGGCGCTCCCAAGATGATGCTCTTAGGCGAATAAAGCCCTTGTCCAATAATTCCTGCATCGCACCTTTAATTCCTTCAATTCTAACAACGCCATCTTGTACGGTGCTTTCGAGATTAGTTAAGTCCCCAGAGCCAACTCGATTATGAACTCTATCTCTCTTGCCAAGGGTAGTCCTGGTAATTTCTTTGGAAAAACATCGGGATAATCTCATACTTTTGTGATGTCCTCCAAGTTCGGTCCTTCATTCAACGTATCACGACAAATGCCAAATAACCTCGACATCATGAACTCGGCAACCCGGTTGCTTCCAAAGAAAAGAAATCAAAGGGATCGGATCCTCCTCGGCTCCCTACAAATTGGAAACTACTAGCTCTAGTTGAATTAAATCGGATTCTCTTCTCCCGATAATCCATAGTAGCTCCTTACTTGGTTAGCTAATATGTACCAATAATGACATCAAAGTCATACATTGCTAAAACAATCAAATCAATTCTTTCTTCCGACCATCTATAATCGGTTTATAACTAGCACAACCTACACTAGAAAAAACTGAATCCTCTAACGGAGTAGAAATAACAAAAATCATTTCCAACGGCTCTGGTCTTAATCCTAGTAATTCTACAAACCATTTAGCAATAAAGGAGTGCAAAGCTCCCAGATCAAACAACGCATAAGCAGCATGGTCGTGTAGAGATATCGTGCCTGTAATCATGGTAGGCATGTCCTCCGCCTCCTTCCTCGTGACTACATACACCCGTCCTTAAGTCGAGGGTCTATACTGATTGCCTTGCGGGACATTCCCAACTAGCGGTCTTGGCATGAATGGCACCATGGGCCTGCGTAGGCAATTCCTCACTAGGTGGCCCATCTAACCACACCTGAAACAAACTACCATTTGAAGGGGAAACGAGGCATTTTCATGCCTCTAGCAAACATTCTGCATCCTCCAAACGAACTTGGAAACAGTATCCCCACACCGTCCCTTCTATTAGGCAGAAGAGGATACCTTTCTCCCGCCATCGGTTTCTTTCCAAACCAACAGTTGTCTCTGCTAGGCACAAACCGCGATACAGAAGCAGTTTCCTTTTTCTGTAATGTGCCTCTCAATCATCTAAGCTCTCTCATATAGCTCATTGTAATCTTTCAAGTTCACAGACACTAGGTGGTCCCTGATTACTATCTTCGGTCCGTTCCGAAACCTCCTGTCCTTGTCCAACGGGTGCTCGACCATCCACAGTGCATACTTCGACAACTCTACAAACTTGTCTTCATACTGGTCCACTGTCATCTGGTTCTCACACAGCCTCTGAAATTCTACCAACTTCTGCTCTCTCACACAGTCTGAGAAGTACTTACTTAGAAAAGCCTCCTTGAAGGTATCGCATACCCTGGTTGTACCCTTGGAAAATACCCATCCTTAGGTAACTTCCCACCAAGTGACGGCGTTACCTTGCAGTTAGTAAGCCGCCATGATCACATTTTCTTCCTCAGAACACTACAGCAAGATGAATGTCTTCTCCAACTCCCTTATCCAAAGGGTCGCTGTCTTAGGGTTACCAGCCCAGTAAACTTGGGCAGCTTCAGCTTCATGAACTGCTCCACCAATTGATGCATAGGTCAGTTACTAGTCCCGGGCCTAGCAGCAGGAGCCGGTGCGGCGGCGGCTCGAGTGCGAGCCTCGACCTATCAAAGCCTCGATGGCGTGCATAATCCCTTCCATCCTCGGATCTTCTTGAGCTATCTCCCTTGCACCGATCGATACCTGCACCGTCCTCTTCCTCTAACCCCTCTGACCTAGGGTTCTTAAACTAGGGCTACTCTAATTCGAACTCCTCATCTCGCAAGACTCTCCAAACCTGCGTTCCAATTCGCCAACATGAAATTAGAAAATGAGACAATCCTAAAACAAAGGACCACGAAGGATTCTGTAATTAATCACAGGCAAGCAAAGAAATGACTTTTCATCTAACTATCCCCACGCACCAATGCAAGACTCATCACACCTTATCACTCCATCAGTCAACCGGGCTTTGATACCAAAATCAACAGGGTTGTCACGCCTCGACTCTCGAGCTCGCGACAACCCCATTTCACTTATAGTCAAGTTGTACGACGTCTCAGGTACTATCGTTAACCAATTCATTTTATATTGTAATTATGCACATGCGGAAACGAATAGAGCTCCCAATATAGAATAATATAATTCTCTGAGGCTATAGCCACTTGGAGTCAAAGGCAAATTAAAAGAAACCAATCCTAGCCACAACACAATAGCTCTAGAATTAAAAAGTAATAATTAAAAAAGTCTTGCACTTCATATATGGCTCTCTCTCAGTATCTCTCCATGCAATGGCATGTAAAAGAGAGCATTTCTCATGACAAGAGACAAATATCCATCTTCATGTCAACTTGTCCTTTTACTTTGTTGAGGAAAAGATGGATCAAGAATTTGGGACCACGCCCAAGAATTGTTTTGGCATATGCTATTCCTTCTACTCGGAACAATGGTGTTATAAAGAGGAGGATCAACCAACGCAAGACCTAAGCTGAGCCAATTATGAGAGAGAGAGAGAGAGAGAGAGTATGGAGTTGTGAAATAACAGTGCGAAATAACAGTGCAATTCTCCTTTGGCAGAAGGGAGACATTGCATGCAAAGCCATTGAAACCAGATGTACTTGCTTCCATTATATTTTCAGGAAAAAAAGAGAAGTGAACTCGAAATGGATATGTACATTTCTCTCCATACGATAATACATTTCATAATGCATCTTCATGAGTAAAGTAAATCATTTTTTTTTCTTTTGGCAACAAAAAGCACATGTCTTTCAAAGGGCAAATTCTTATCTAGACCCATGTCCACATGGATCAGATTTATTATAGCTAATGTTCATGAGAGTCCTGCATGTGGGCCCACATTATTAGTGACTATGATTGCACTTTGTGTATGGACCCTTGTCAATGCAAGAGTCTCTCCTTTTGAAGTGACTAATCTCGCTTCTTCATTGGCAGGTGTACGCCATGCCCCTCCAAGTAGTTTATGTAGGTGAAACTTGGCCCAAACAGAAGTTTACTATCCTCAAGAGATTGGTTAATTGGCAAATCAATTCCTTCCGATTTGACAAATTTCATGATCGAACATACATCTTCCACTCAGAATAATCTTGAGGATCACAACTGCTATCCGGAAGCCTTATTGACATTTTTCTTTTGATTTTCTTCAGCTCATTGTTAAAATATGAGCATAATCATTAATATTAATGTTTCAAATCTAGCCATAGTCCGTTTGCCACTATCAAATTTAATTGAATTTCACTCTTTAATTATACAATTTTGTTGATTGAGTTTGGTATATGAAAGTGATGAATATTTTTCCTACAAAGATGATACGCAACTTCAAATAGTAAAAGCAAGGCCACAAAAATCTCTTGATTTTACTCTTTGATTGACTTTAGTCTTTTAAACCAAGATCATCGATTGTACTCACTATGAGCCACAAGGCAAACTACACATTAGTTCTTCTCATTATCGAGATGTAGATGCTCTCACTTTGAGATTTTTTGAATAGAGGGGAAATATATAATTGATGAGACAAATGTGGGCATAAAGATTTAAGCTTAGAACCTCTTATTCTGATATTATGTAAAATTTTATGGGACCACTACTAATGGTAAAATGAATGCATAATTTATTATATAATATTTTAACACCCATAAATATGCAAGTAAAACTTGTTATTCGAATAGCTCATGACTCGTGAGCATTAAACTTTCGTATCTTTACTATATTTAGAAGAAGAGCCCATCGAGAGCCAAGCGAATGAATCTGCAAATGAAGCAGCATGAGCCAAGCCCATTGCTCATACCAGTGAAGATTCACTTCCCAAATGCGCCTGATGCGAAAATTTTGATTATGACCAAAAGAAGGGGAGAATATACATGCAGCTAAGATTGATTTCTTTTTTTTTTTTTTTGGTCAGAATGCAGCTATGATTGATTGAACTTACTTGAATATATTGGCTTACATTAGGAAGGAGAAAGAAAATCGAGATGATGAGGAACTTTTAAATTGTTTAAATAAATAAATACCATGTCGTCTTGTAATACTTGTCTTAAAATTTTTAAAATAGAAATCTCATGGTCATTCTTACCTGTTCTACCATGATTATTTTCCTTTTCACTATTAAATCAACCGCTCAGTGTAGGTTTCTCTAAATGATCTTAGTGGTTTTTAAACCTTCATAGATTCTAGATAGAAAAGGGTCCGACATGACCTAGAAAGATAGCATTTCAACCTGAAGTACACGTACCATATAAAAAATTCTACCACATTCTTGATCGGTAAATGCACGACACTTAAAAGTCTACCCTGTAGCGCTAAACGCTAAACACGGACAGCAGCACTCTGTAATTCTTGCTGATGAGAACTGTAATTTTGCGTGCATTTAAAGAACTTGAACATGGTGATGCCGCAACAAGTTTGAAGTTACCACATAGCATAACACGGTAAACTTTCATAGCAAAAGACAAGCAGAGCCAGAACAGAACCATCCTAAAGCAAGAAAAGAAAAAACGATACCCAAGTTGTCCATGACATATTTTCCCTGCGCAGCGATACTTCACTGAGTAGGAATTCGAGTTAATGTGTAAATTCGATGAGCAATCGACACACAAAACTCACAGGTCTTCCATGATAATTTGACTCAGATGAAACCACACAATCAAATCGCAGCGTGTTTTATTGCATCGGAGATCTCTGCATTTTGCAACTGCTGCTCCATCACGAGTTAAACAACATTTCAAGAGATACCACGTAAGAGTAAGTCCACGTAACATCTCTCCCGCGGAACGTGAGTTTGTTGGAGGTCCAAACTTTGTCATGAACAACTAGCTTTCTGGTCCTTTTGTTTGTTTTGTTCTTATTTTGTCTTTTTGTGATTTCGTCAATGCACTTGAAATTTATGAAAATCTCTTTAAATTGGAAAAATAACTCCCATTTGCTGACGCCATTGCGATCGAGCAAAAGATGCCCTCCACGAGTACTACTCAATTACGTCTGATTGGGCTGCAGACGAGGTTTGACCTTGGGTCAAAGTAGGTCAAAATATGGTCAGACCTAAAAAAAATCTCAGGTCAAAATTGAGGTTTCATGTGGTTAAAAATAAAGAGAAAATATTAGATACTACGTGACGCTAAGTGTGTAAATTAATATGCAAATCGATAGTAGATCTAATAAAAATCTAAATAACAAAACAAAGCCTCTCTTTGAGAACGTGTGCTTGCAGGAAAAGAAATTTTGTAACATTTGCTTCACTGAGGTTAGTATCCATGAACAAGTTATTATCTAACTCATTTTACTACACCAAGCTATAAATAATGAGTCTACCTTAGATTTCAAAAATACCTATGAATTCTTATGTGTATTTTATTAGATAATTGACTCTATTTATCACATCATTTATGAAATGATTCTATAAATTTTGTGTCTATTTGCCTAAGATTTCTCTTTTTCTTCCATTTTCTTGCTAAACATGCAAAAGATTATATAAAGACTTAGTTTTTTCCACCAATATTAGTCTTATCTCAACTAAGGTTACATTTGTTTGTTTCACGAAAACAAATGATTTGGATAAGATTTCCCTAAAAAGATCGTTTGTATTGTTTAAAATAATTAGTTAATGAAAATTGCCTCATTATCAACATTAGTTTATACCTAAACATTTTTATCCTCAATGAACTTTCTTTTTATTCATTTTCTTTTTAAGCAATACAAGTGATTATTTTTGGAAAGATGTTTTCCAAATCATTTATTTTTTGCGAAATAAACACATCCTTAAATAATTATTGGTGTTGCAAGATTAAGAGTCCTAAGGAGGACCAATGATAAATTCAGGGTATCCAAGTGTCGAGGACTTTTACAATCTTAAGCTCAACTCACCATCCTAACTAACATGTTATATTTTGATGCATTTTTTTTCTTCATTATTCCTACATAAAACATTGTATCATTTGCACTTATAAAGTGATCAAATGGAAGATTGATGATCTATTATTTCACAGAAAATATGCGTTTTAGAAAATATTTTCCGAAAAAATAATTAACCGATAAAAACTATTTTCATTACCAACAATAATATATATTAATACATTTTCATGAACGATAAAATATTATTTTATTTTTTTAAGCGAAATAAAAGTTCATTTTTAGAATAATATTATTTAAATTGTTTATTATTGCGAAATGAACGGATCCTAAAATTTATGTATAGTTATGATTTAATGACTGCCGATCCCCCGCAAAGTCCGAGGCGATTGCTTCATTGCCAGGGACTGCTTGTTGTCCGCACCTGCAAAAGTTGGGCGCTTGCAAGTCTTACCGGGTGGTATTCTGTCCGAAACAGAAGAAATGCATTTCCCGGGGCGCACCAAGTTTCATGAAATACTGCATGGACGAAAAAGGGATTTGTGTTTAAGTCAACGCAACTGAAATCAACAGAATCGGGATCTTGCTTGCGTGGCAGGGGAGCCATAAATGCCATCCTTGATCTCCCAAGTTAATGACCCACGAAGAGCTGTATATATGCCTGGTCGAGCTGAGTAATGTAGCATTCGGCCTGCTTTGATTCTCAATGGCTTTCAACATGACAACAGTTCTTACTCTTGCACTGGCTTTGATTCTCTTTTCTGCGCTCGGTTTGTCTGAAGGCAGGATATCGAGCACCACAAAATATGAGGTGATGGGCAACGAGGACGACAATGATCCCGATCTCTCACAACCACGGATTGTGGACCCTCCAGCGCCGGCTCCATCAGTAGAGGCATTTAGGCTCGCCGATCATTCTCCTGGAGTTGGACACCTCGAATATCCTCCAATGTCGAACGACGATCATGAGGCATTTAGGCTCGCCGATCATTCTCCTGGAGTTGGACACCTCGAATATCCTCCAATGTCGAACGACGATCATGAGGCATTTAGGCTCGCCGATCATTCTCCTGGAGTTGGACACCTCGAATATCCTCCAATGTCGAACGACGATCATGAGGCATTTAGGCTCGCCGATCATTCTCCGGAGTTGGACATAAAGAACCTCCTCCAGCCCCCCAAAACCCTAATATGTAGTTTCTCATAGTTGAGCATGGAGCGATAGAAATGTCGTCGTGTTCATCATGGTGGTGTTTTTGTTGCTCTTGTGAACATCAACATTAATAAAATTAGCCAACAGTACGACCATCCCATGAAGCACTGTTCATTCCCCTCCCTCTCCAAGCTGCGATTTTGAGCTACAGTAGCACTCCTTCGATTTCGGCTGCGGGCGGCTTAATCCGGCGCCGGTTGAAGCTGCAGCTTGGTAGAGGAGCCGCCCGGTGAAGACCATCGAACCCCCTCTAAGCGGTGCTCGGTAAGGTCTTCTCTCCTGCAATTTAGCGATGGTCAGCTAGGGTTTGCTCGCACCAGCTGAGGATTCATTTCTGTTTCCCCGCTTTAGCTATGGAAAAGGTTCCATTAGATACTAAGACTCGATCCGATCAGCGAGGAGGGCGTAACCGGAGCCGGAGTAGGGCTCCGGCAAGCCGCTTCTCTTCGCGAGACCAATCCCGTAACCGGAAAACTCTGGTTCTTGGTTCCGTAGGCTGGGACGAGTGGCGTCCATGGCCAAAATAGGAATGTGAATGCCCCTTTATCTAGTGCTAGCGATGGTAGAAGGAATGCAGCAAGTTTAGCTCCGTCCCCGAGGTAGTTGTTGTGGATGAGCACAGTTCGGAAATACAGCTGCTGTCCAGGAAATTGGTACTCCCTGTTGCAGCAAGCCCAAGCGAAACAGGCCAATGCAACTCGCTCTTGGGCGAATGTAGCTAGAGCCGCAGCTCAAGGATACTCCTTGTCATACTACCCTCCCAATGCAGGTTGTGATAATGCCGTTAATTGCTCGGATGAGGACTTAGAAGCGGCTGATCCCCTATGGAAAGAGTGTCTTGTGGGATATTTTGTCGGGAAAAACTCCCATTTAAGCTAGTTGAAGCTGCCCTTAAACATTTATGGGGACATCGACTAATGGAAGTGAAAGCCAACGACCAAGGGTTCTACTTCTTTCATATCCCGGATGCGGAGTTTAGAAGGAAAGTCATTGAAGATGGCCCGTTGACGGTGGCAAGGGTTCCTCTCATTATCCAACAATGGCTACCTATGTTAGAATTGAAGAAAGGCGAGCACACTTCGGTTCCGGTGTGGGTGAGATTGAAAAACCTTCCCTATGGACTATGGTCCGCTCGGGGGACTTAGCAAAGTCGCTAGCACCTTGGGCAAACCCCTATATGTTGATCAGCGAACGGAGCAACTTAAAATGATCTCCTTTGCTAGAGTTTGTGTGGAGCTCGAGGCCTCCAAGGCTTGCTGCGAAACCATCAATGTCTTCCTAAATGGGGCTGTACGAGTGGTGGAGGTGGAGTACGAATGGAAGCCAATATTATGTCAAGCGTGTGGCGTGTTTGGCCACAAATGTCCTAACCCTAACCCCGCTCCTTCTCGGTTGGATCGGAAAGCCAACCTGGCTTGCAGGTTACAGGGACGCCAGCTATGGGACAGGATCAGGCCACCCAGATAGGCTCCTCTCGGTCTGAGGGGGTTCCCGTTTCAACACCCACTAAGGAGTGGCAACAAGTTAGAAGCAGAGCAGGAAAAGAGAGAGCCGGAAGTGCTCTAGTGCGACCAACTCCATCCAAACCCTCTGCTTCTTGCGTGGCAAAAATTCAGCAGACAAGAGCTGACCCTCTCTTGGCAGTACCAGCAACATCATTTGACTCCGATGATGACCTTGAAGATGAGCTTCCAGAACAGGCCTTGTTGTGTCCTTCCAGCCCTGTCCAGGTGCAACTGGAGGTGGACTTATCTGCAAAACCAAGACAGGAGATGCTGGATCACTCAGCAAGTAGCCCGCCTGCACAGAGGCCGAAGGAATCTAATCCAATTGTCTCTGACCCGCTGGCACAGAAGCCAAAGGAGGCTGGTGTTCCCCCGGAAACTGCTCCTCCTCCGAGTGATGTTGTCCCGCCCGAACGAGGAGGCCGAGGAGCTGCTGTCCAGCTCTGAATTTCCCTTGCATGAGGAGGCCGGAACACAACAAAGCCAGCTGAACAGGGGCCAAAGCTGGTCTTCCAGCAGGGGTCACCCTCGAGCTCTCCCTCTACGAAAGCTAAGCCGTCTACCAGCAAACGGCGTGCTAAAAGGAGGTAACTAATGGCTCTTTTTTGAACTTGACCCATGTTTTTTGGTTGCTGGAACATTAGGGGGCTCATGAACCCCATAAAGCAAGCTGAAGTTAGACTTTTTGTGCGTCTAAATAATCTCTCATGTGTTGGCATAGTGGAAACTAAAGTCCCTGTTGACAATTTTGGCACTATCTCTTCTGGATTACTTCCGGATGGTTGTGGGTAGCTAATTATGAGCACTCGCTCGTGGACGCATTTGGCTCGGGTGGAACCCACTTCAAGTGGAGTTTAAGCCTCTTTTTAGTACAAGCCGATTATCCATGGTGATATAAAAGTTTTGGCTTCGAATAATGTTTTCACTCTCTCTGTGGTATATGGGGAGCACACCTTTGTTTCCCGCAGACCTCTCTGGCGTGACATTAGTACATTGAGCAATGGCCTTAAGGATTGTCCTTGGATATTGGCTGGCGACTTCAATGCCATCCGGGACCCTTCGGATCGCATGGGGAGCCCTGACATATGGATCCCTGCCTTTGATGAGTTTAAGGACTGTCTTGACCAAGCTGAACTAATAGACTTAAGGTATGTGGGATTTCGCTTTACTTGGTCTACTTCCTCTGGTGTTCGCAGGAAACAAAGGAAAATTGACCGTGTGTTGGTTAACAATTACTGGTGTTTGGCTCACTCTTTCTCCGAAGCTTCTTTTTGGCCCGGGTATTTCGGACCATTCACCGATGGTCGTTAAAGTGCTTCCTCCTTTTCCTCGACGGGTTCCTTTCAAATTCTATAACCTGTGGATGAATCATCCAGACTTTTCTATGCTTGTTACACAGGCTTGGGATACTCAGGTGTCAGGATCTCCGATGTTTAAACTATACGGCCGCTTGAAGCTCCTGAAGGGTCGCCTTAAATGTTTGAATAGAGACGCCTACTCAGACATTTCTATGAGAGTTTCGGCAGCTAAGAGGACCCTTTCTGATACCCAAGAAGCCCTCCTGCATGACCCTCAAAATAGCACCTTGGCAGAAGGTGAGCATAAACAAATCAAAGAGTACTATGAACTCCGTTCTCTTGAAGAATCGTTTTTTAGACAAAAGTCTAGAATCCGTTGGCTACAGGAAGGAGATCATAATACCAAGTTTTTTCACCATTCGGTGAATCAGCGACACTTACGCAATCGTATCATTTCTGTCATGGACAGTTCGGGCCATATGGTGTCTGAACAGATAGAAGTCCAGAGAATCTTTGTCTCTTATTTTCAGGACTTACTAGCCCCGGTTGGTGTGGCATCGAGAGCTGCTATTCAGGAGATAAGGGATGTCATTCACTTCCCACTCAAGCAAGAACAGGTTAATTTTCTTTCCCTCCCTTTCCTCCCTTCGGATATCCGGGATGCTATGTTCTCTATAGCGAGGTAATAAAGCCCCGGTCCGAGATGGATACAATGCGGACTTTTTCAAGAAGAACGGGATAAGGTGGGCTCCTCGCCATCGAAGCTGTCATGGACTTCTTGGAATCGGGTTCTCGCTTAAGGAAGTCAATAATACTATAATTGCACTGGTGCCTAAAGTCCCCAATGCATCTTCGGTCTCGACTACCGACCAATTGCATGCTGTAATACAATTTACAAATGCATCACTAAGGTTCTATCTTCGAGAATTTCATCGGTGCTCCCCGAACTCATTAGCCAGTTCAAACCGCATTTGTGAAAGGAAGGCGGATCGGTGACAACATTCTCCTAGCTCAAGAACTATTCGGCGGGTTTCATAATAAGCCCCACATTCCAAAATGTGCAATCAAGGTTGACTTCAGGAAAGCCTATGACACCTTGGATTGGGATTTCCTTGAGAACACCTTACTAGCATTTGGCTTCCCTAATCATTTCACAAGACTGATCATGGTATGTGTTCGCTCTCCCAAGTTTTCCATCTCATTAAATGGTGAACTCCATGGATTTTTCTCTAATGGACGAGGCCTTCGACAAGGAGACCCTATGTCTCCTTATCTATTCACCCTGGCTATGGAAGTGTTTACAGGGATAATTGATGCCCACACCCGGCATCCGGACTACCGGTTCTATTGGCGTTGTAAGGCCACGCAGCTATCTCATCTTTTCTTTGCAGATGACGTTCTTATCTTGATCAAGCGAGCCCTGCCTCCATATCTCGTATTAAGGATGGGCTCACATTATTCTCCTCTTGGAGTGGATTGATTCCAAATCCCAGCAAGAGTGAAGTTTTCATCTCTGGTGGCTCAGATGCAGTTCGGGACCAGCTCATACGAATACTGGGTTTCACTTTGGGCTCTTTCCCAGTTCGGTATTTGGGAGTGCCCATTATCACATCCCGGCTGAGCAAAGTCGATTGCAATACCCTGGTCTGCCATCTCACGGCTAGAGTCCAATCTTGGACTCACCGATTTCTCTCATTCGCAGGCCGCTTACAACTTATTAAATCGGTACTACATGCCATCCAAGCCTATTGGGCATCCATTTTCTGGCTTCCAGCGTCGGTAGTGGACAAAATTGAGCAAATCTGTAGACAATTCCTCTGGAGGGGACCAGCCATGGGACCGGGAGGAGCAAAAGTGTCTTGGTCTGATGTTTGTCTTCCCACCCTTGAAGGAGGACTCGGCGTGAGAAAAATTAGGGACAGCAATAAGGCAGCCATGGCTAAACACATATGGCTACTCTTCACTGACAAGGAATCTTTATGGTGCAAATGGATACATGCCACGTACCTCAAGCGACATAATTTTTGGATTTCTCCTACTCCAACTCGTGCTCTTGGGCCGGCGAAAGATTCTTGCACTAAGGAATGACTTCCAATCATACTTTAGATGGAAGATAGGAGATGGTGGTCAAACATCGCTGTGGTTTGATCCGTGGCTAGAGTATGGCCCTCTAAACTTGTTCTTCTCTGATAGCTATATTACCCAGTCTGACCTTACCAGACAAGCCAAAGTGAAGGACCTTTACACTTCGGATGGGCTTCAACTTATGCAAGACTTGTCACTGTGGCAAATTTCGGTACCTCCACTATCTCAAGGTCAGGACAAGTTTAGTTGGGTGGAGGATTCTCATGGAAAATTTTCGATGTCCTCAGCTTGGGCTACTATCCGCCATAGAGCTAACCCGGTGCAATGGTCTTCCTTTGTCTGGAACAAGGCTCTAGCCCCTAGACATCAATTTCTCATGTGGCTCATCGCTAAAAATCGCCTTCCTACACGGGTACTCCTCATGCTCTATGGTAGAATACCCTCCACGGTATGTGCATGTTGCAAGGCTAGGCGACTCGATCAATCATTTATTTTTTGAATGTTGCGTCCCCAACTCCCTTGCCAACTTTTGGGCGGCTAAATGCAATATCCTTTGGATCAACTCCGTTTGGCCAGACTACCTCCTCTCGGATTAGTAACGTCCCTTGCCGGCAAGGGGTTCTATAGTGAGATAGCCCGATTTTCTTTTGGAGCACTATGCTATACCATCTGGAAAACCAGGAATGATATTATCTTCCGCGGCCAAAACCTCTACCTCGCATCCTTGAAAATGCAGCTCTTCAAGGCGGTTAAGGACAAGGCGCGACCTACAAAAGGGTGGAAGACAACCCTAGGAATCGAAGGATGCAGCGGTGTTGGGGGATAGACCCCCGTATTTTTGATGTCGAGCTGTCCACTGCCCAGTTGTAGGTCTATGTGGGTTCTTGTAGTCCTTTGATGTGTATTCTCGTATATGTTTTTCCACTTGTGACTAGGGTACCCGGCCACTCTAAAGACAAGTTGTCTAGGCGAGTGCTGTTGGTATCCCGTCTCACATTGTTGTATATTTCTGGTCGTTATAATATATTTACTTACCTTACCAAAAAAAAAAAAAAAAAAAAAAACATTAATAAAATTTATTTTTCGTATGCCTTGCATAATTTGGTGACGCTAACATGGTATAACAAAGCGCTAGCATATATGCGTAGATAGTTTCCTATTCCTCGGCAATATATATGGTGATCTCGAATAGCAACGTGCAAACTTTTCATCTATTGATCAGCAATCAATTGATTGTCTTATTGGTGGCCAATGTACAACATCTTCACCAACTAACAATTGCCAGGACGTGATTGAATCCAAGTGCTTATACTTCGCTTCCTTATGAGTAGACTTGTCAAATGGGTCCAGACTCCAGTCAAGTCGGGTCGAAAATGATCCAACCTATATTAACTCATTTTTACACATATTCATATAGTGTAAATCTAATGATCCATACTCAACCCGATCTATACTCGACTCAACCCGCATTGATAAAACTTATTAATTTTATAGGAAAATCCACACCCACTTTAAGCTCTAGGCAAATTGGATAAAACCTTCAAATTAAATTAACAAAACAAATTAAACAATTAAAAATAGTAAATAAAATAAAAAGTGTAAAAAACCTATAAATTGAAATATTTATAAAGAATCTGACCAAGTAATATATATTTCTAAAGAACTTAAGGCTGAAAAACCCATTTCGTAACTTGGGTTTAATGATCCCAATTTTATGTGGGTAGCCCTTTTATTTTTAAATGGGTTACAGATGACTATATTACATGCTAGCTTCAGCCGTCAACCCCCATGACAATGTAAACATCGTCTTCAACGCGGACGGCACAGTCACGTGTAGCCTTGACATTCCAAGCAACATACCCTATGTAAATGGCTTTGGACACTATGGACCTATACTTTGTTAGTGTGATTCAAGCATATGTAAACCCGACTCGATCGACGTGAGAACCCCCACGCAGGAGACATGAACGAAGATAAACTGAATGGAGCAAGCTGCGAGTGGGTTGAAAAGGTGAAGGCGTTGCGGAGGCGTGCAGCGGAGGCAAGCGGCAAAGGTTGGTGATGAAGTGCCACAATTATTTGTATGAGTTAAGAAAGTTGTGTTGGCTCACCCACTTACTTAATGTTTTAAATGAGTAAAAAATGGGTCAAAATGTGTGACCTATTTTTGATCCTTATAAAACAGATTGAAACTTTTTGTACCCATTTTAATTGGGTGTTTATATATTTATAACTCTATGCAACCCATTAATACAAAATATGAGTTAGAAAATGGGTCATGGATCCATTTTCACACCCCTAATGGAGAGTCAATGATAGGAAGGTGATGAGAGATCTTGTGGCGTGAAAGCTACCCCCCGGTCCCAACTCCCCGTTCTTTCTAAAGAGGCGAGCGTCCTAGCTACTTAGGTGAGATAAAATGAAGCTAGGGTCTTGTGATAGTGCTTTCTTATTATTACTTTTTTAAAATCTCTAAAAAACAAACATGTTGGGTTGCCTCAGTGATCACCCTTCCTTCATGAGAAGAGATAGTGATGAGTTCGAATTTTCACCTTTTCAAGGGAAGCTAGGGTTAGGGAAGTTTGGTTTTGAGTGTAGGGTTCGACGCCCACGTTCTACAATAAGATAGTGCAAAAGTCTAAGAGTAAATTGAAAGTTAGAGTAAGACATGCCAAAAAAAAAAAAAAATCTCAACCCAATTGACCTCTCCCAAATCTCCTTTCTCTTAGTCATAGCTAAATGCAATTAAACTTCACCAAGTTTATTGTTCCGATTTTGCCATTATTACAACTGTCAAATAGGTGGAGTGGGCCAAAAGTGGTCTGACTTAAATTGACTCATTTAATCCGTTCTAACTTATTTCTATGCAATATAAATTTAGTAACTCATACCTGAACCAACTCATATCCAACCCATACCCAAACCAACTTATATTGTTAAAACACATCTATATTTATCCCAATTATGAATAACTCTTCTCGAGTAAGCGAGCGCAAGATTGAGTGAGAGCAAGAGAAAGTGAAGAGAGGGTTATAGAGAGGTTGAGTGAGAGCAAGAGAGAGTGAAGAGAAAGTTATAGAGGTTGGTTAGGTCTAAATAAGTTGTGAACCCATTTAACATTTATATTACAATAAGCTATAGAGTTTGGTCTAAAATTATCTATTGAATATAAATAACCCATATAATAACCTAGCCCATTAAATATGGGTTTAAAAATGAATTTACGACCCATTTTGATAGGTCTAACCATTATCCATTTGGTAGATTTCACTTCAAGCTCACTCTCTAATCTCCATTTCCTTTCCAACTTCACCAAATAATGTTCAGATTTTGCGAAGTAGACTCCAACGAATCTGCCCCCTTTATTAATCTTTAAAACTGATCATTTTATCTTTCAAAGCCGCTTGCCTTCCTCTTCAAATCGGCCAAGATTTCTCCTCTTTTATATATTCTCTTTCACTTGCAGTTCATGGCCATCTGCTTGTTTTTAAAAGCTCAAGTTCCACTTGCTCCATCATTTTTATCTTTCCCCATTTTTCAAGCTTTTACCTTACATGATCTGATTCCTTATCCCTCCATTTTTTCCAATTTTATCACCATTTCCTATCTTTAAGTCCAAATTATCTTTGAAGTCAAATTGGAACAAACTAATCAAGTTTGTCCCAACATTATCCCTTTGCACCCACGACCTACTGGATGCAAATGAGTTAGTCCTAAATGCTAATAGTACCTCACTGCAATGTGATGCAATGTCAGATGTAAACAATATGACTTTGCTATTTTTGTTCATGGGTCAAGTCAATCCCTAATTTTATGAAAGAGCCAAAATTTAGGTGTCAACAATCCCTAAACTTTGGGTACGTATTTAATTTAGTCCATGGGCTATATGAAAATGTTCAATATTGTCCTTCCATTAATTCAAATTAATGTAATTTGTTGATTTGGCTTCTAATCCGGTACATTTGATAGGTAGACAAAAAAAAAAAAATGTTACCCATAGATTCCTACGTAAGATATTTAATTCAAGCTAGAATATATTAATTCTTGTAATTTGTTTAATTTGATCGATTTCGAAAAGTAATTATCCATGTTATTTGATGACTTAGATTATTTTATCCACATTTGAGTTGAATATCTTATGTGGATAATCCACATGTAATGTTATTCTTTTTTGTCAACCATTCAAATTTACCAAATTAAAAACCAAATTAGCAAACTATGTTAAATTGAAGTGATGGAAGCATAACATCGGATATTTTCATATAATTTGGGACTAGATTGAAATATACCAAAAATTTGGAAAAAACATTAAACAAATTAAAAGTTTAGTGATAACATTACACATTGGGCTAAATCTTAGAGACCCTATAACAAATTAAAAATTCATGAACAACATTACACATTAAGCTGAAATTCAGATACTGTATGTGTAATTATCCCAAGAAAAGTCGGTAACCCAAAACTAGTACATAACTTAATTTAATAAAAGCTTATAAGTTGTTCTAATTTGGATTGGTGATTTCATACAATAGTTAGTAAATTCAAAGCATTACTAAGTTAATGTAAATAAAGTTGGCAAATCTGTATAACAGTTGGTCATTTTGAAAAGTATCAAATAAGAATGGTAATTTATCAAAAATTTACCTAGAAAACATGTTACGTCTTCTTCTTTTTTATCAATAAATTTTTTCCCTTGTCAACACTTGTTAAAATTTATCAATATTGAAAAAGAATCCATACTTTTTAACACGGAATAATAGAGCTCCACGTAGTTAAACTAGAAGAAAATAATCCTAGCCCCAACAAAATAGTTACAGAATTAACAAGCAACAGTTAGAAAAGACTTTTACTTCATGTATCACTCTCTCAATATCTCTCCATGCAATGGCATGTAAAAAACAGCATTTCTTATGACGAGAAAAAAAAAGAAGAAAAAAAGGCCACCCATCCTGAAGTCGACTTTTCCTTAGCTTCTTTGAGGATAAGATGGGTCAAGAATTTGGGACCACTTCTAAAAAGAACCAACACAATGGCATATACTGCTCCGTCTTGCGGACATAACTGAAAATTTGTGGGTTTTATAAAAGAGGAGGTTTGATCAACTTGAGGACTTGAGCTAAGCCAGTGGGTGGGAGGGAGGGAGGGAGAGAGGGGTTTTGATATAACAGTGCAATTCTCCTTTACCAGAATAGAGAAATTGCATGCAAAGGCCTTGAATAGCTTCTTTTCCGCCGAGGGAGAATTGCCCTCTAATTCAAGTTGATGGCTTAAATAGAGAGAATCAGTGCAACTCAGGGTTTCTTCTTTTCCATTTTCCCTAGCACTGATAAAATTTTTATGCCATGTAGAAACCATCTCAGTCTATTTGCTCCCTTTTTATTTTCAACAAGAAAAGTGAGTTAAAAGTGAGTTCCAAATAGATATGTGCATTTCTTTCCATACATAACAAGCTTCATAATGCATCTGTATGAGTAAAGTAAACCATATCCCTTCCTTTTGGCAACAAAAACATGTGTCTTACGTTGAGCAAATCTTACCTAGACCTGGATCCACATGGACCCGGTCCATCATTGCCATTACCCGTACAGTTTAAGGTCAGTGATTAGGTTCTGCAGAAGATATTGCCCATTGTACCTGACTTTTATGGGAAGGTCGCTTGTAAAGAAGGTACTCACTGTAGGTGCCTTGATCTTGGATAGCTATCTTGCCTAGAATGATGATAAATAACAAAAATGGATGGTTGGAAATTCTCAAGTCCTATAAATGTCAATGCTGTAAAGAAGTATTTCCATAAATAAACTCCCAAATCCAGAATTGGCCTTTTTTTTTTTGTGCATATCAAGTTACAACTGGCCTGTTGTAGAATTTTGCATTGCATACACACATGATACATGCATGTTTGGAGCAGAAAGAGCATAAACAGTTGTATGGTATTGTTTCAAACCACTTCAACCATCTTTGATTTCATTAACCTTGTCTCTTTCCACCCCTCACAGGACCTTGCAATCTCAGGGATACCAAAGTTGAAGGGTCCTTGCCTTCAAAATAAATTGTTCACAACAAGAAGTGTTTGCAACGGAACCATGAGTTCAGTCAGAACCGTGCAATTCAGTCAGAACAATGATAATTGGCTTAATGCAAGTATTTTGTACTCTACGATACTGCTTAGAGGAGTGGGGGAAGATTATATTCTTGATCTTTGAGATTCTGGATTTGTAAACCTGATAACACACATAGACATATCCTTCAATTGACCATTAACTGAGACTGCAATTCAGTCCCAACAAAAGATCTTCGAATGGTATAATCGTACCGCTTGGAAGAAAATTTAGCCGCTTTTGACATGGTGATGTGAGAATGGAAAATATATGTTCTCGCATCAATGGACAGGACTTCTCATGAGAGACAAGTAGAGAAATCCTTTCGTACTGAAATACTCTTTCTTGGCATTTATAGGAAACACCTTGATCAATGAAAGTTACTCTAATGATTGCTCTTTCCTGTAAAGTTTTGGATACAAACATTGAAAAATAGTCCTGCATTAGTCTTGCTTAATAATATTTCTGAAGCAAATGATTATCCCCTTCCCAAGATGTGGAGCCAAGGATTATCTTTAACGGGTAATGATTTCTGAATGTACACAAACTTTGTTCGAAGAAATATGATTGCTTTGACATGTTCGCCCAGAGGTGCTTTCATGGCTCAGTGCGTTTTACTTCTTTTTGTCAGGAAATGTTTTTTTTTTTTTTTTTGGTAAGGTAAGTATATAGATAATCGAACAAAGAACTGTACAAAAGAGGTGAAACACGGCACCAACAAGCACTCAACTAGACAACATGTCAATGGAGTGACAGGGTACCGCAATCATAATGTTAGGAAACATAAGCAAGCTAGACTCAAAATGCCACAAGGGCCCAAACAAGTCCTAGCACTAGGTCAACAGTAGCTATACATTAAAAATACATGGGTCTAACCCCCAACTACGTTGCATCCTCCTATTCCTGGAGTTGTCTTCTACCTTTTTGAAAGCAAGGGCCTTATCCTTGACCGCCTTGACGAGCTGCAGCTTCATGGAAGGGATGCACAAGTTACGGCCACGAAATATAATGTCATTTCTGGTCTTCCAGGTGACATTGCAAAGAGACCCAAACGAGAAACGTACTATCTCCCGGAAAAACCCCTTGCCCGATGAAACATCAAGAATCCATTGGAGGTTCTCCATCCAAGGAGAATTAGTCCATGGGATATTACATTTCGCAGCCCAAAAAGAGGCTAGGGAATGGGGGACATGACAATCAAAAAATAGGTGGTTGATTGAGTCAGGCCTAGAATTACAAAAAGCACATACCGAGCTGGGGATTCTTCCAAAGGACATAAGGAAAACCTGCGTAGGGTTTATAGCCCGGAACATCCCATACTCGTCACCAGGAAGTGATGCCATAGCCATGATCGTTTTCTGCCCTGGAATTGATTTTGTAACCCAGAGGGTTTCACCTCTTTTAACTAGGAAGTGCTGCTCATAGACCTGAGTATCTCATCCTCTCCATCAAGAAGTGCTGTAATAGCCTTGAGCGTCTCTGTCTGGAAGTGCTTTTGTAGCCTGGAGTGTTTCGCTTCTTTTGCTAGGAAGTGCTGTTCATAGACCCGAGCATTCCAACCTCTCCACCAGGAAGTGCTGTCCGTAGCCTCAAGCATTCCTTTTCTGCCCAAAAGTGTTGTTTATAGCCCGGAACGCTGAATTTTTTGCCAGGAAGTGTTTTTCGTGGCCCTGAGCGTCCCGTCCTTTCTGCTGGGAAGTGCTATTAAGGCCCTGAGCATTCCTTTGCTCGGAAATGCGTCCCTAGCCCAAAGGGTTCCATCTTTTTTCGCCCTTGAGTTTTAAATCCTAGTCAATAGGATCGGAATTTGATCCCTAAGAAAAAAAAGGAAATTCATATTGCATGGTCTTGTATTCTAATTCCTTGTTGCATTCTTTCATGCTTAAATTTTAGGATAGCATGTCGACAAAATATCTAGTTGAACGAAATTGCGGATATTATGAACCAAACCCGTAGCCTCCCTCGAAGCTCGGCCCAAGCCCCAAAGATGGCCTGCCTCTCTCTCTCTCTCTCCGCGCGCAAGATGGAAAATAAGAGTGCCATATTTGGACTACCTCCAGCTAGGAAACTGATCATTGCTGCATTTGTACAAGGAATAAGAGAGATGGGCGAGGAAAAAGGAAATAACGGGACTTATACAAAGGGAGAAGAGAGAGATCAATGGAAAATAAGGGAATCTCAGCCAAATGACAAATGGAGAAGAAAGAGAGAAAAAAAAAAAATGCTTTCCTAGCATAACGGTCTTTGGGCTGCTAGGAAAATAATAGCTTGTTGTGAGTTACAAATTCTTGAAGAAGTGGACTCCACAATAATTTATAATTATTTGCTGTTTGATTTTTTGTGGTCCAAAATAAACCATTTTTCTCATCATACATTAAAAATCGTCACATAATCATTTCAAAAAAAAAAAAAAGGGAAAAGGATTGAGGAAATTAGGAGATTCTGGAAAGAAAAGGAAGTCTGGAATTTCGTTTTATAAAAGAGAATTGATGATTGGTCAGTGAAAACGGAGATTCTCGTGCATATTAGAGCAAGACAGCAAAAAAGAAAAAATCCAGAGAAAAAAGATAGAAAAATCGAAAGAAAGCTTGTGACATTGTAGGTAAAATTAATTGTTTAAAAAAATGCCTATAGGCCCTCGCCGTCGCCATCCTACCATCCTTGGAAATGGTTGACAAGTGTGGTGATGGCTAGCGACCCTTGCCAACCACAAGTAACAGCTTGGTGACCTTTGCCCAAATCTAGGTGAAGGGTTGGTGAGGGTCGCTGGCCATCACCCAACCCCTATGACTAGCCCATTTCGACAATGGTGGTGCGACGGCAAGAGGGCCAGCAAGACATCGCTTGGTTTTTTTTCTACTTTTTAATTTAGCCTTTTTTAAAATGTAATTTAACTAAAACTTGGGTAAAAAAATAAGATTTAGATAAAAACAACATTGATTTAACATTATGCTTCATGTTTTAGTGACGTCAACACCACGAGGAGAGAAATAATAAGAAAAAACTTTTTGTTAGTCAAGTTTAACAAAATTACTAGGAGGACTTGATTGTATCAATTTGATAAGTCTTACGATTTCATTACATTTATGAAAATTTTAGGACTTTTAGTCTTATCTAGAAAATATTTTAGTCACTTAAATTAAGATTAGTTAATTTTTATAGAAGTTTAGAAATTTAAGGTGTGTTAAAAAAAATAGCCGGCAATAGATAAAAAAATTAATAATCAAAATAATAAAATGTCGCTAAGTAATTTAAATAAGGATTGATAGGCCAAAGCTAATTAGTAACTTATCTGGAGAGTAGTTGGGAACTCTAGTTAAAGTTAGTAATTTCAAAAAATAGTTGTGAAATTTAAGATTTTTTTTTTTTTTTGATGATCCAGGGAACCCCGCACCCCGCCGGCAGCCGGGGGAGTAAACCCTGGGGGCACACGTGCTAGCCACCACACACGTGCACCGGGTAAGTCACCAAGCGCCTCCAGCGAGAGTCGAACCCCTCCCCTTTGAGCGAAAGGGTCACGGGAGCCTATCCAGCAGAGCCACCACGGCGGGTGGTTGAAATTTAAGATGTTGGTAACAAGGAAAAATAAAAATTTGTAGGCATAAGAAAATTTGACAAATCAAAAAAGGATAGTGTCAGTATTAAGTCAATATAATATTATCAAAATTTTGAATCTTTTTGTACTTTTTTAAAAGGGTCACTAGACAACCTAAACTGAATCCAAGGACGGATTATACTGAGGTAGGCTTAACCGTGTTATTTTTCTCCCCTCCCTGCCTTCCCTCTTCATTCGGTGAAAATATTAAGTAAGTCATTCTTGTCACATAAGTAATAGGACACTTCATTTGGCACTTGCCACAAATCCAAGCGGGCCTAATGGTCAATTTATTTGTCTCTCTATTAAGGGGAAAATTGCCAAAAAAGTTCTAAACCTATTGCAATTGTGTCAATTCAATCCTAAATCTTTTTTTGACCGATTCAGTCCTAAATCTTTTGCGATTGTGCCAATTTAGTCCATCCGGCCAAATTTGGCCCGCCGAAGCTAATGTGGGACCGGCGACGCCGGCAACAATATTTTAATAACATTTTAATTATTTTTTGAACTTTTTAATATTTTCTGAATTTTTTTTTACTTTTTTAAATTTTTTTTTTTTTTCCTTTTCTTTTTTTTTTTCTATTCCTCCCTTGCCCCTCCCCCCTCCCCCTTCCAGCCAGCGGTAGTGGCCGGCCGGCTCCGACAAGGCTTGCCGGCCACTACACGAGGGCCGCGAAGCCCTCGCCGACGGCCGGCGAGGATCGCAACCCCGACCGGCCACCCTCACCGCCGGCCCACCCGCCGGCAGGCCTCGCCTCGCCCCGGAGGCCGGGGCAAGGCTGCGGCGAGGGTCACCGACCTCACCCAAAGCCATGGCGAGGCCGCCTCACCTAGGTCTAAGTGAGGCCGCCGGCGAAGGGTCGTTGGGGCCATGACCCTCACCGCGGCCCCCAGGTCGCCAGCAAGGGCTTCGTGGCCCTCACGCAGTGGCCGGCAGCCTCTTCAGAGCTGGCCAGCCATTGCCGCCGGCAGAGGGGAGGGGCAAGGGAGGAAAGAGAAAAAAAAAGAAAAGAAAAGAAATAGAAAAATTAAAAAATTAATTAAAAAATTCGAAAAATAATAAAAATATTATTAAAATATTATCGCCGGCGCCAGCCGGCGTCCACATCAGCTCTAGCCGGCCAAATTTGGCCGGATAAACTAAATTGGCACAATCGCAAAAGGTTTAGAAAAAAAAAAATTGGCACAATTGCATTAGGTTTATGAATTTTTTGGCAATTCTCCCCTCAATTATGCTTCCTGCGTTTCTCTTCTTCTCTCTCAAACTTTTTAGGTTGCTGATGTGGCGCATTGGAAGCAAAAAGAGACTTAAATGTGATTTTTCTTTTAAAAGTACTAATATTATTTCGAAAGAAAAAGAAAAGAAGTAATCTAAACAATTTTGAATTTTAAACAGTAGTATGGGCTGGGTTGAAAATTTGTCTCGTGCGTGTTAATCATGCCATTTCAAAATAAGTATATAACATCAACCCATAGACGACACATTTAATAAACGGTGTCTAACTACCTCAACACAAACATGACACGTGATACAAGACAACTAACACGATTATGAAATGTCTTGTCTTGTCACATATCGAATGACATAATATATCAACGTGCTTGTGAATATATGTTAACCTACCTACGTAATAAACACATAAAATGTCCATAACCGTTAGTTTTGTGTTAACGAGTTTAACACAAATTTAAATAACACAATTAATTTCACTTCATATAACATCTAGAGTGTATTACAGAGTTAGTTTCCTTTTATGTATAATGTCTTTTGTATTCCTATATATGCTTTTACTTTACTCTTAATTCTTTTTAAGATGGGTGTCGTTTTAATAAACTTGTAAGTATAAAAAAGTGTTTAAATATATGTGTATTAAAATTGTCCAACCATGTCATGTTAAGATGAACTACACATTAACACATCAATTTAAGCATGTCAATTCTAATCTATGGCCTTGTTTGGTGCAACATTTCAAATGGGCTTTTGGAACTCTAAAATCCCTTAGACAAATGTAAATAGCATTTGATTCCTTTTTTACTCAATTTTGGGGAAATGCAATTGCATCTCTAAAGAGTTCTAAGAGTCTTTAATCCAAAGCGGATCCGAAGGTCTTTCGGAAAGTAGGTTTCTCAAAATACAAGTCTTGGCCTTGTCACTATTCATCTTCTCCATGGTTTGCACGAAGAAGCTGAACGGAGGCTGACAACCACTAGTTGAGAGGTCGCGCAAACCCGATGATCGCTACCTAGAGGTCATGACAACTTAGAAACTACTACTTGGTTCGTGTGACCCAAGCGACTGTCGCTTAGGTTGCCGCGACCCAAGCGTCGCTTGAGGTCGCATGACTCAAGCAAAAATCGCTCTAGTCGCCTCACGCAACCTCAAGTGTGGATGCTCGCACAATTGTTGTGGTTAGCTGCAGATGAGCTCCATCAAAAACTATTTAAAACTTTTTTTAAATATAAAATTTAGTAAAAGTTCTTTACAAAATGTAACTTTTACCAAATGGCATTTAAGTTAAGTTGTTTTCCAATGTACTTATTATTTGCATTTTGGAAAGCCCATTTAATCTAAAGGAATTTGTATTTTTCCAATGACATTCCCCCAAAACCAAACCAAACGGACCCTCTATGGGTTAAGCAAATCAATCAACCTAAGGCACAATTTTATATTGCACTAACTCTTTATGCAAATGCAAAATCAAAAAGTCTCTTAAAAATACAAGTGATTTATTTATTATTTGACTAATTGTTTTTTTTTTTGCACTTATCAAAATTTAGCGTTATGAAAAATAATCCGTACTTTAATTTCGGTATCATAGAATTGTGGGTAGCTATAGTCACTTGGAGTCAAAGACAAAATAGAAGAAAATAATCCTAGCCAAAACATAAAGGCTCTAGAATTAAAAAGCAATAATCAGAAAAGTCTGCAGTTCATCTCAACATCTCTCCATGCAGTGGCACATAAAAAGACAGCATTTCTCTTGACGAGAAGAAAAGATCAATGTTGCTGGCAACTTGTCCTTTCTCTTCTTTGAGGAAAAGATGGATCGAGAATTTGGGACCATGTCCGAAAAGAACTCACAAAGGAATTGTTCCAGCATATACTGTTCCACCTTCTCAGCATATCCGAATATTTCTACGGAAAAATGGTGTTATAAATGAGGAGGTTGGATCAACACGAGAGCTCAAGCTAAGTCAATTGAGGGAGGGAGAGAGGGAGGGAGAGAGTATGTGGTTGTGGTAATAACAGTGCGATTCTCCTTTGGCATAAGAGAGGCAATGCATCAAAGGCCTTGAAATAGCTTCTCTTCCGCCAAAGGAGAATTGCCCTGTAATTCCCACTCCACGGTCAACAAGTTGATGGCGTAAAGAGAGATCGAGAATGTTTGTATGTTATGGTTTCTTCCTTTCTTCTTTCCTTAGCACTGACAAATTTTTATGCCATGTAGAAACCATCTTAATCTATATGCTTCCATTTTATTTTCTTGAAAACAAGAAAAGTTAGTATGAAATAGATATGTGCATTTATGTCTATACATACTATGAATTATAATGCATCTTCATGAGTGGATAGTATCATCTCTCTTCCTTCTAGAAACAAAAACTTGTGTGTCTAAAAGAATTAATTCTTACCTAGGTCCATGTCCATGGACCACATTCATCATTGCCATTATCCATGAGTGCCACATGTGGATTCCACGTTATCAACGGTTGTGATTGCACCGAGCATATTAGACCCAATTCAATGCAAGAGTCTCTTCTTTTAAAGTGATTAATCTTCTTCATTGTCAGGTTTACGTCATGCCTTTCCAAGCAGGTTTTAAAGTTGAAGCTTGGCTCCAATAGGACTAATAATCCTCAAGAGGTTGGTTAAATGCCAAATCAATTGGTTTGGATGTGGTAGATTTCGTGATCGGATTACAACATGCCATTTCCACTAGAATAGTCTTGAGGAACACAATTACTATCTATGAGCCTAATCAATTTTTGTATAGCTTCTTGTTTAAGGATGATCAAAGCTAATTAGCATAAGTGGTTTAAATCTAGCCATAGTCTGTTCACCATTGTCCAATTTAATCGAATTGAACTCTTTAATTATAGAGTTTTGTTGATTGGGTATTGAGTGTAAAAGTGATTAATGTTTCCTTACAAAGATAAAAACCAACTTCAAACTCAACTCCATCAGCATGGAGTGCTTTTTCTTCAATTATTGAATTATCTTATTTTTTTTGTCTTATACTAGCTTAATTGATATTAAATTAGCTACGTCTCGCGTCACAGAAGCAAAGAGTAGTAACGATTGCTTATGAAAGGTAAATTTCATAAAATATACAACTGATATTATTTTAGAGTAAATTTTAAAGGTTTTGATCCACTTGTTATGAGATTAAATCTACAATTGATATTTATTATATTCTTCATAGTAGTAGAAGTAGAACAGCAAGAAGTTCGCTTTATTTTTTTCCTTTTTGTGCCTTTTTTTTTTGTTAATATTCAGATATGATCTAAAGAAATACGTTTTAACATTTCCCCACGCTTATAACAAATTAACCTTTTCCGTATCATGATCGATTTTTTTTTCCATTTTGGATAAAAAATACCAATCTACTTCTTCCCATACGAAAAAGAAACAAAAGAAGGCAATATTATAAAATAGTTTGAAATAGGAAAATGATTACTCAAAAATTAGTACCATTTCTAGATCTCCCAAGTTTTTGACCAACAAATTTCTAGATCTGTATGCTTTGATTTTCAGTGACTTCGAATAAGGCAACTGTCCTTAGTCGTACACTGGCTTTCATTTTCGTTTTTGGCGCTCAGATTGACCGAAGGAAGGAAATGGAAGCTGGGGAAGAACAATTGCCCCGAAATGTCGATCATCGGAAAATATAAGGTGAGGACGGCCACAAATGACCATAACAATCTCATTGATCTAATACAATCATGCACGGGGGCATCTCCAACGCCTGCTCAGAGTTCAGGTCAAAGTCCTGGATTCAGACACTCCTTTACCTCTTCCGGGTCAGGGTCAAGTTGAAGCATTTAGGCGAACAATTCTTGGACATAGTCCTGAAGTCAGACATTCCGTAAATCCTCCGAGTCAAGTTGAAGCATTTAGGCCGACGAGTCATGATCATAGTTTTGGGGTTGGACATGATCAACCTCCTCCAGCACCCCTAAAACCCTAATATGTGGGTTCTCACTACCCCGAGTTGAGCATGGATGGTGGCATTTTTTATGCTCTTATGAACGTATACATAAGTGAATTTGATTTTCCGAATTCCTTGCATACTTTGATGACGTTAGCATGGTAGAACGATGCTGTTTCATACATGCTTGACCAGCTTCATAAAAAAAACTATACAAAGTTCGGAATGTTTCTTAATGACTTCGCTTAATGAGTTTTCTGTTCCTTTGGCAATATGTATGGTAATCTGGAGAAGAAACGTGCCATTTTTGCACCAGTTAATCGGCAATCAAATTTTATTTTTTTTTGGTCGGAAATCGGCAATCAATTGAACGTCCACTTAGTGGCTAATGTACAACCTCATCCCTAACTAACAAATGCCAGGACATGATTGGACTATTGAATGCTTAGCCTCCCTGATTATCGTATTAAGCGATCCTCTAGAGGGTCATGCTTGCAAGAATAGCATAGATATGCAAAGTTATATTACTAAACTCACTGGGTTGTGTGATTTGAGTGTGATTTACAAGACAATTGATAAAGGGTAATCCAAGTTGAATTTGACTTTTGATATTATGTAACGTGCATCATGCAATATGATACTACCTTATATGGAGATTGTGAGAAACTTTCATGTTTTTTTTTACCATATTTTTTCTGGACTTTTTATGTACTTATGGAGCCTGACATCCCCCTACAAGCTCATCTTGTGACCTATCTTATTTTCTTCTAAAATAATTACACAATTTATCTGCTAAAATCCTAAAGGTATTTTCAAGAAATTGGATTTGGTCACTCATAAGGTTATGTTTGGTCATCTGGATTTCTAACCAAAATAGAACTTAATAGAATATTATATGAAATTCAGGAGATTTTGCTATATCATATCCACTATTTGCCGATTGCAATAATTAAGTCAAATATATCCATATTATATCATATATATTGTTAGGTATAAATGGCATATTAATATAAATGAACGACAAATTTTATAAATTTTATAAACGAAAATGATAAAAATCTCTCATGACATTTTTGTCTACTTTATTTTTATTTATTTCTTTATTCTCCTTTCATCATTCTCTAATAAAATTTTATTAAATAGAAAACTGTATTGATATCCCTAAAATATTAAAACACCTAAAATATGTAATAAATATATATTTATATTCAATTTATATTATAAGATAGAATTAAGTTCAAAATATAAATAAAAATAAGATTAAATTAAAAAACAAATTGTTATTTTTTATTTTGAATTTCTTATGTTAAATTTGAATATTATTTATATTGACATATAATTATAATTTTTTAATTTAAGTAGTTTTAATTTTCCTATTATGAAATTAAAAGTAATATCCACCTTTATGCCACCTCCTTCGTGGAATAATTTTATCCAGCCTATATCCCCCTTATATTCAACTTTATCATGTCTTGAACAAATATCAAACGCAAGATGGAATAAATTTTATTCGATCCTGAATTTTATCCTAACCGCCAAATGCAGCCTAATGATTTTTCTCTCTTCCCTCTTAGAGAGAGAAAATCCTTTCAAAGGCGAGACAATGAAATCTTCTCTCATCACTTACCAACTTATATTTATTTTTCTTAGCACCACCTTTTCATCACCCTTTGGCAACATCCAATGATTTAGAATGCTGGTTGTAGGTCAATCTAGTGCTTCACAAGCTCTTTTCCTGTCCCCCGTGCAAGAGTCATTGCATTGAATCTTTTACAAACTAATGGAATTACCAATGACTATATGAAATTACTAACTTTTATATGTGTGATTTGTCAAATTTTTTCCAATTAATTTACCGAGGTTTATCATTACCACCTCTCATTTGAAGTACTTACCAACATTTACATTTTTCAAAATCTTTTTATCAACCTTAGCCACTAGTTTCATTACCAACCTTGATTTGAGTTAGTTATTTATGGTTATTTTATTTTCTTTTCAATTATCCACTTTTCTATCTCTAGTTATGAAAAAAACTTCTTTTATATTTAAAACTTTTATGTACATTTCTTACCAACATCTTCAATTCAACAACGATTATATGAAATTACCAACACTTATTTGAACAACTTACATTTCTTAGGTTAAGTTACCAATTAGTGCAGTGTTACTTACTCTCAATTGAGTTACTTACCAACGTTTACCATTATAATTTGCAAATCATTCTTATGTTTTAACAACTTTATTTGCATTTCTTATCTGCACCTTGAATTTGTTGACTCTAATATGAAATTGTTGATCTTTATTTGAGTGGCTCCCAACTTTTTTTCTTGTTAAGTTACTAGATCTCATTTGAATTACTTACCGGTGTTTTTTTATTTTTAAATTACTATATTTTTATCATTTACTATTTTTTTCTTATGAAGGACTTAAATTTATTGATTTTATATAAATTTACAAAATATTATTTGTATAACTTATCAATTTTTCTCCCGTTAAGTTACCAATTTTTTGTTACCAACTCTAAAGTTGATATAACTTCATGATAAACTTGAAAAATTTTCATAACATATTTACTTATTTGAAAGTAACTTCTTCAATGGTTATCCCGGAATATGGTGTAGTAACCAAAAGCTAATGTGAGTTAGAAGTTTGATTGGTTGGATTCAAGACAAATCGAGATAGTAAATACAAGATATCAGCAATCTACATAGCAGTTACTAATTATTGCCTAGTTCCTTACTTAGACACAACCATGTGAAAAATGCGAAGTCACTCAAATTTTTCTTCAATTTAGATAAGAGAGCTAACTCTAAAACTAAAGCAAGCAACAATAAAACTTGGTAACTTACCACAAAATTTTTATATTTGCATGAACCAATTAAAATTGATTAGTGAATCGCATCAATGTTGCTAACCAAAAATTAATTTGTACCTACAAATAGGAAATTTTGGTAAGTCGTGCAAGTAAAAACTTATTTGCAGAAAAGTTAGTGAGTCATTCTAGTTAACTGCTGATAATTTCTAAATAAAGATAGGAAATTTAAGTTGTTAATAAGAAAAACAAACAAAAATTTGAAAATGATTAAAAAAAGTTGATATATTAAAAGGGATAATGTTGTCAAAAGTCCCCATACTAACATAAATTTGCAATCTTCTTTGTTACGATTCATTTTTACCGAATCCGGTGATAATTTTGCCGATGTGGACTTACTTGATGGCGTAAGATATTTTTTCTATCATGCACTCCCCCCCCCCCCCCCTTCTCTCTCTCTCTCATTTCAACAGCCTAAATCAATTATAAAAAACTCTAATAACAACACAAGTTAGCTAAGGGAGTACCAGTGATATTTCTAAAAAGTATTGGAACTATTTGTTAGCTAAGGGACTACCAGTGATATTTTCTACAAAGTATCGGAACTATTTTGAAACAAAAGTGACTTATGTTTTTTTTTTTCATTTTTCAACACTTGTTGAAATTTACAAGTAAAAAAAAGAAAACAATTCGTATCTTTCAATACGGAATAATATAATTCTACGAGGCTATAGGTTTCAATACTATTTTTTTTTTCGTTTTCCTTAACTTAGCCAATCTATCATGAAAAGTAAAAAAGGGTAAAGTAACCTTGTGCTGATTGTTCTTTAAATGTAAGTTTTCTTCTTCTGCATATAGAAAAGGAATAAATAAATCAATTAAATTCTGAGAGGCTTCATGGAGTGCTTCGTTAGGAGTCAAACTTCCATTTGTCCATATTTCGAGGAAAAAGCATCTAAAAGGATGGAAGTTATCAGAATTCTCCCCAAACCTGGGTTGGAAAGTGGTGAGCAACACGGGGCGATCGAGCTACGTAAAGAACATTCGCCAGTGTTGCTGCTTGGGGACGTGAAGACGAGTTCCTCGTCAGAGGTTCGACCGGTTGCGGTCGTTCTGGACAGCAATAGCAGGGCTAAAGACCAGCGCCCGAAACTAGTCAGAAGCTTGTTATGATGGTCTTTAGAGCAGGGAAGCTGGTTCTCGCCGGAACGCTGGTTGGTGGGTGCAAAGTGCAGCGCCAAAACTCACGTTCTCAGTTGAAAGAGCAGCAGATCAGCAACGGGGGGAAGAACGCCAAGGAGCAGCGGCTACAAAGCTTGAAGGAAGCACGACAAGACTACTAGGTATAGCCGCGGTGCATGACGTCGCCAAACGGTAGAGGCGTGCGGTGGAGACGTGGCCGTAGGGAGAAAGACTACACGAAGGACTTCGCTTTTGTTGCTCTTGTCTGCTAGTGAATGTTTGACCAAATTGTCAAGACTACACTCACCAGGAAGAGTACAGGCATCACCGCTTCTTCCACCTTCAATGTCCAAGGACGCTGCAATATTTCTCTCTGAGCTTCTGCTCACGATTTCTCTCTTATGGCCTCCTTTCCGAAGAGAAAACTTCTTTCTATTTCTTTTGTGTGCTCTGAGAATAGAATTGTCGACATCTTACTTGTCAGGCATAACTATCTATTTATGATGCAAATCCAGGTTTAATCTAAATAGATGGGCTTAATTTTGGCCTTTTTAATATAATTGGCTATATTAAGCTCAAGACTTATTATTAATTAAATCGTAAGGGCTGAAATTAGATTAAATTAGGCACAATTTGGCCCGTTCTCTGTGTAAATTTCGGTCACCATGTCCCCGGCCAAATTTTGCCCCACCACGTGGGCTCAATTCCATTCATTTTTTAGCTCGAAACCATTCATCGCTGGTTCAATGCAAATGCATTAATGAAGATTTTATTAAATAATATAAGCCGAACCATTATATGTATGAATGCAATATCTTGTATCTGCTTATTTATTGTATTTATATGTTTGATGGAAGTATCTGCATCTGATTATATAAATCCATTTCTGTATCTATCAAAACCTTGATATTTTCCCCAAAAATTTGTCAAAGTTTGTAAACAATACAAGATGTTTGATTCAGCTCGCTAGACTTCATTCTAGTGTTCTAGTTCAATAAAGCTCATTCAGTAATTTTGAAAACGACTTGAGTTTCATTCTCTTCCTCTAATCATTTATCGCATGACTCTCAACGAACAAGCTTCTTTGACCAGATCACAAGGTCAAATTGTTCAAGAACAGTGGGAGATGGAGAGGTCCAAAGAATTTAATCAACAATTGATCATCATTTAACAAAATGGAGAGAGAAAACCTAAAAAGGTGGCGGCACTTTAATTATCACATGGTCCTACGATCATGCACAAGGTGGCATAATCATCGCCAATTGAGGCAATTGTGGGCACATCAGTGGTGGCCACTGTCGTGGCTAACCTCAGTAGTGTCACAAATCGCGGCCTCTCTGTCTCTCTCAATCTTTTTAGGTTATTGATGTGGCACCTCGTAAGCAATTTGATCAAATCGGAACATGCCACATGTATTTTGACATCCATTTCAATATTCGGACCAACCAAATTAACATAGGGACTCTAATAACAACACAGGTTAGCAGAAGTACCGAAACTATTTTGAAACAAAACTGAATCGTCCTTTTCTTTTTACCAAAATAATTTTGACACTTATCAACGCTCATCAAAATTTACCTTCACGTTAGTATGGAATAATAGAGTTGTAAGTGGCTATAGCCACTTGGAGTCAAAGGCAAATTACAAGAAAATATCCTAGTCACAACATAATAGCTCTAGAACAAATAAGCAATAAATAGAAAAGTCTTACGCTTCATATCTCTCAATGTAGTTGCACGTAAAAAGAGAGGAGAAAAGAAATCTTGACATCGACTTGTCCTTTCGCTTCTTTGAGAAAAAGATGAATCAAGAATTTGGGACCATGTTCGAAAAGAACTTATACAAGAATTGTTCCGGCATATACCATTCTATGTACTCGGCATATCCAAAAATTTGTGCGAACAATGGTGTTATAAAAGAGGAGGTTGGGTCAAGGCAAGGACTCAAGCTAAGTCAATCAAAGCACAGGGAGAGAGAGAGTATGGAGTTGTGAAATAACAGTGCACTTCTCCTTTGGCAGAAGAGACATTGCATGGAAAGCCCTTGAACTTTATCAAATAGCTTCTGTTTTGCCAAAGGAGATATGCCCTGTAATTCCCACTCCAACATCAACAAGTTGATGGCTTGAAAAGAGATAAAGAGTTGGTGCAAGTTATGGTTTTATTTTTACTTCTTCCCAAGCGCTGATAAATATTCATGCTATGTGGAAACCATATTGATTTACTTGCTTCCTTTTTATTTTCCAGGAAACGAGAGAAGGGAGTTCAAAATAGATATGTACAATTCTCTCCATATATAATGCAATTCATAATGCATCTTCATGAGTATAGTAAATCATATTTCTTTCCTTTGGCAACACATAGCACGTGTCTTTTAAAGGGCAAATTCTCATCTAGACTCGGATTCATATTTATCATATTCATCATTGCATTGTTCTTGAGAGCCCCACATGTGGGGTAGACATCATCAACAGCCATGATTGCACTTAGTACATGGACTCGAGTCAATGTAATAGATTCTCCTTTTGAAGTGACTAATATTGCTTATGCACTGGCAAGTGTACGTTGTGCCTCTCGAAGTAGTTTTTGCAAGTGAAGCTTGGCTCAAATAGAAAAGATAATCTTGAGGAAGTTGGTGAAGTGGCAAATCAACTAATTTGGATGCAATATGAGATTACAAAGTACATCTCACACTCGAACAATTTTGAGATCACAATTACTATCTAGTAGCCCCGTCGATGTTTCTTTCTTTTCTTTTTCTATAGCTCATTGTTTAAATGTGATCAAATCTATTAATATAAATGTTTCAAATCTAGCCATATTTATATTTAATTGAATTTGCACTCTTTAATTATACAGTCTTGATGATTGAGTATAATGTATAAAAGGGAAGAATGTTTTCTTAAAAGGATGAAATGCAACTTCAAATTGTAAAAGCTAGGCAACTAAAGTCTCTTAATTCTACACTTGATCGACCTAAGTCTTTTGAACTGAGACCGTTAACTATATTTGTATGAAGCATAGGCAAACTACACATGAGTTCTTCTTGATATCGACTTGCAAACTGTCCGTGTCATACTCCAATCTATTTTGATTTATATGATTGAGTCCAGTTAACTCAATTATTGGATGCCCACCTCAATGAACGTGAATTTTTTTCATTAAAAAAAGCTGGGAACATAATTAGATTTTCGATATTTTAACTATATTTAGATTTTCCATACTGTAATATATCATTGTTTCTATTCTGCTATAGTGACAAAACTCTTGTTTGAACTTGAGCTTAAACTTAATTAACTTTTTCTTCAGGTTAGAGCTTATGAAATACTCCGTGAAATTCCTTCTTTTTCCTTTTAGAGAGAGTTTGCGTCGATTATCGAGCAGGGTCAATTCGAATACGAACTTTTGTCAACTCAAGCGGACTTCATTAATTCGATATCACGGATGGCCGACCTCAGTAGTCTCATGGACCTTAGCCGACAACGGCTCTCAAACCAGGTGGTGGAGAGCTAGCAAAATGGGTTTGACTCAAATTCAATGGCTTGGTGAGACATAGGTTGTTTGAAAATTTAAAAACATGTTAAAAGGGTTCATCGACTAGATGTGCGTCTTAGTGGGTCTAAAATGAACAAATTTTCAACATATTTTAGCCCAAAAAGTTAATTAGCTGAAGAAAATAAAAAGATTCAAATAACTATCGATGCCCCTCCATCATCGGCAATGTCGCCCACGATGGTCGGTCTCGCCCGGTGGCATCACCAACACCAGCAACGATCTAGCCAACAAGAATCCGGCAAGCAAAAATGGGAGTCTTCATCTCTTTGATCATGCCTAGATCTCTCTCTCTCTCTCATCTCACACAATGGACAAAGTAATCACGCCACAATGGATAAAGCGAATGGAGCAAGCTGCGGGTGGGTTGAAAAGGTGAAGGCGTTGCAGAGGCATGCGGCAGAGGCGTGCAACGGAGGCAAGCGGCAGAGGTTGGTGACGAAGTGCCACAGTTATTTGTATGAGTTAAGAAAGTTTTGTGTTGGGTCACCCACTTACTTAATGTTTTAAATGAGTCAAAAATTGATCAAAATGTGTGATCTATTTTTGATCCTTATAAAACAGATTGAAACTTTTCGTACCCATTTTAATTGGGTGTTTATTTATTTATAACTCATATGCAACCCATTAATACAAAATATGAGTTAGAAAATCGGTCATAGATCCATTTTCGCACCCCTAATGGAGAGTCGATGATAGGAAGGTGACGAGAGATCTTGTGGCATGAAAGCTAGCGCCCCCCTCCCAACCCCCTGTTCTTTCTGAAGAGGCGAGCATCCTAGCTACTTAGGTGAGATAAAATGAAGCTAGGTCTTGTGATAGTGCTTTCTTATTATTACTTTTTTTAAAATCTCTAAAAAGCAAACATCTTGGGTTGCCTCAGTGATCACCCTTCTCTCATGAGAAGAGAGAGTGACGAGTTCGATTTCTTACCTTTTCAAGGGAAGCTAGGGTTAGGGAAGTTTAGTTTTGAGTGTAGGGTTCGACTCCCACGTTCTACAATGAGACAGCGTAGAGTAAGACATGCCAAAAAAAAAAAAATCTCAACCCAATTGACCTCTCCCAAATCTCCTTTCTCTCAATCATAGCTAAATGCAATTAAACTTCACCAAGTTTATTGTTCCGATTTTGCCATTATTACAACTGTCAAATAGGTGGAGCGGGCCAAAAGTGGTCTAACCTAAATTGACTCATTTAATATGTTCTAACTCATTTCTATGCAATATAAATTTACTGACTTATACCTGAACCAACTCATACCCAACCCCGAATCAACTTATATTGTTAAAACACATTTATATTTATCCCAATTAAGAATAACTCTTCTCGAGTAAGCGAGCGCAAGATTGAGTGAGAGCAAGAGAAAGTGAAGATAGAGTTATAGAGAGGTTGAGTGAGAGCAAGAGAGAGTGAAGAGAAAGTTATAGAGATTGGTTAGGTCTAAATAAGTTGTGAACCTATTTAACATTTATATTACAATGAGCCATAAAGTTTGGTTTAAACTTATCTATTGAATATTAATAACCCATTTAATAACCCAACCCATTAAATATGGGTTTAAAAATGAATTTATGACCTATTTTGGTAGGTCTAACCATTATCCATTCAGCAGATTTCACTTCAAGCTCACTCTCTAATCTCTATTTCTTTTCCAACTTCACCAAATAATGTTCAGATTCTGCGAAGTAGACTCCAACGAATCTGCCCTCTTTATTAATCTTTAAAGCTGATCATTTTATCTTTCAAAGCCGCTTGCCTTCCTCTTCAAATCGGCCAAGATTTCTCCTCTTCTAAATATTCTCTTTCACTTGCAGTTCACGGCCATATGCTTGTTTTGCTTTTAAAAGCTCAAGTTCCACTTGCTCCATCATTTTTATCTTTCCCCATTTTTCAAGCTTTTACCTTATAAACCCACATGATTTGATTCCTTATCCCACCATTTTTTCCTATTTTATCACTATTTCCTATTTTGAAGTCCAAATTATCTTTGAAATCAAATTGGAACAAACTAATCAAGTTTGTCCCAACATTATCCGCTTTGCACCCATGACCTACTAGATGCAAATGAGTTAGTCCTAAATGCTATTAGTACCTAAATGCAATGTGATGCAACGTCAGATTTAAACAATATGATTTTGCTATTTTTGTTCATGGGTCAAGTCGATCCTTAATTTTATGAAAGCGCCAAAATTTAGGTGTTAACAATCCCTAAACTTTGGGTACATATTTAATTTAGTCCATGAGCTATATGAAATTGTTCAATATTGTCCTTCCGTTGATTCAAATTAATGTAATTTGTTGATTTGGCTTCTAATATGGTACGTTTGAAAGGTAGAAAAAAAATGTTACCCATAGATTCCAATGTAAGATATTTAATTCAAGCTAGAATATAATATTTCTTGTAATTTGTTTAAATTGATCGATTTGGAAAAGTAATTATTAATGTTATTTGATGACTTAGATTATTTTATCCACATTTAAGTTGAATATCTTATGTGGATAATCCACATATAATGTTATTCTTTTTTGTCAACCATTCAAGTTTACCAGATTAAAAACCAAATTAGCAAACCATGTTAAATTGAAGTGATGGAAGCATAATATCGGATATTTTCATATAATCTAGGACTAAATTGAAATATACCAAAAATTTAGAAAAAAAATTTAAACAAATTAAAAGTTCAATGACATTATACATTGGCCTAAATTTTAGGGACCTTATAACAAATTAAAAATTCATGAACAACATTACACATTAAGCTATATAAGTTCAATATAAGCCAAACCACTATATGTGTGTGTACATTTTTGTATCTATCAAAAACTTGGAGTATTCCGCAAAACTTTGTCAAAGTTTATGAACAATATATGTACTCCCTTTAGGTTGTAATTTGACTGGTTTGCTTACGCTCCACTCTAAACTAGATGTTTGATTCAGCTCTCTAGACTTCATGCTGGTATTCTATTTCAACAAAGCTCATTTTAATTAAAAGCTCATTTAGTAATTTTGAAGAACAATTGAGTTTCATTCTCTTCCTTTAATCATTTATCGCTTGACTCTCGCCGAACAAGCTTCTTTGACCAGATCACAGTGTCAAATAGTTCAAGAACAGTGGAAGATGGAAGATTACTTCTTGTACTTTTAGTATAGTTTTACCTGTACATTTATCATTACTTGACTAATGTTCCAAAAAGATTTAGAGCAAACTTCCAATAGGAGCCACACGCTAAAACTAAAAGTCAAAAGCCATAGCCGAGAAGCCTAAGCCACCTCAAGTTGGTTCCTAGACTTTAACCAAAAAACCGTGCTAACAATAGCTTTAGAATATTTATATGTATCTATGTTTTGGCACTTCGTTTGTCAGGTATGTGGAGCAATTGGTTGCAAGTGCAGAGGCTGCTGTGGCGGAAGTCATACGTCATGGAGTGAGCTCCTCTTTTCTTTTCAATTCACAGAATTCATGTAAATGAGATTATTTTGACAAGTTTCATTTATATGATTTGCTGATTAATGTTGCCCATCCAAACAAAATTGCTATTGGAGGACACTCATATGGAGCATTTATGTCTGCAAACCTCCTCGCACATGGCCTCATTTATTCCGTTGTGGAGTTGCTGGATCTGGAGCTTACAACAGGACACTCACACCTTTTGGTTTTCGGGTAGGCCAATGGTTGGATTCTCGAAGTATTTCTTGTCTGACTTAACCTTGTGTCTTCTGAAGTTGCTTTTTCTTACTTATGTATGAGCGCTGACAATAGGCACTGTGCTTCTTTGTTTGTATAGAATGAGGACAGAACTTTGTGGGAGGCTATTAATACATATGTGAAGATGAGTTCCTTCATGTCGGCTCATCAAATTAAGAAACCAATCTTGCTTCCCATGGAGAAGAAGATAATAATTCAGGAGCACATACCATGCGGGTATATTTATACGAGTCTGGTTTCAGTTTTATTAAAGGAAATGGGTGCTGATTTCATAAACAATTCTCTTGGGTGGTGTGTTTATATTTTCTTACCCTCTTATGCTCTCTGCGTAACTGGTTTATTTCAGCACTGATTGATTTTTCTCATTACAAATGCAAAATCACTACCCTGCTCACCACTTTGATTTGCATTTGTGTTTGTTGCAGTCGGACCGCTTTTTCAATGCTTTAAAGGGTCACGGTGCTCTGTTGCCATGTAGTTCTTCCTCTTGAAAGCCATGGCTCTGCAGCTTGTGAGAGAATCAAGCACGTCTTGTGGGAAACTGATAGGCGGTTACAGTAGTACTGTGTGTCAAATGCTTCTGATGTACACATCTCAATTCCTGTAAAGATGATGAAAGTAAAGGAGCGGTCAGGTCAGAAGCTAAAGTAGTTGGTGGTGGTGGTAACTGAGAGCTGGCTGATTTTGATCAGGATCAGTTAAAATGCTTTCCAAGATAATCATTGTGGTACTTAATACACACTTCAGTGGAAATATTCCAACATCATTCTATGTTAGGGTCTTATCATCACATTTACTGAGGTTATCGTGAAAGGAATGATTAATACTTAATTAATCTTCTCTGGCATCATGTGCTTCAACCTTGCTAGAAGTACGTCTATTGCCCGTTGCTGAGGGTTTGCGCATGTTAAATGATCGCAGAAGTACTGTTGTAGATATCATCATTTCTTCTGTGTATTCTTTCCCCACTTGCCACAGATATGCCAATGGCCCCTTAATTTCTTTTCCCTTCGTTTTGAACTGAGTAGTTTTGGAAGCTTTAGAGACATTCAATTTGAAATCTGTGCTGTGCGTCTTTCTGAGCTTCATTTCATCAAAGACAAATATAATCATTTGGATTTATTTGGATTAACTTCTTAAAATGAATTAGCAGATCATGGATGGGGTAACTCGTATGTACTTATCTTCTGAATTATTTTAACTTGCATAGGAATGGAAGATGCGCATAAAAGAAACTTGGATCGGCAGCTCTGCCTGTAAATGGTTTCTGAGCAGATCAGACTCATTTCATGAAGGCAAGGCCTACATAATTATAGAAATGATGATTCCAGGATATTTGACTGACAATACTGCACTCAGAGTCCTCCAGAATTCATTTGATTTCACTGCGGCTTGTCAAATCAGTAAGGATTCAGTTCTGATTGTGCCTTCATCAGATATCTCCCTTGAAATGTTGTTTGACTCACGATGGAGCAGAAGTTGCAAAATGCAGAGATCTCCGATGCAGTAAAACATGCTGCGATTTGATTGTGTGGCTTCATCTGAGTCAAATAATCAAGGAAGACCTGTGAGTTTTGTCTGTCGATTGCTCATCTAATTTACACAGTGACTCGAATTCCTGCGCAGTGAAGTATCGCTGCGCAGGGAATATATGTCATGGACAACTTGTGTATCAGTTTTTCTTTTCTTGCTTTAGGATGGTTCTGTTCTGGCTCTGCTTGTCTTTTGCCATTAAAGTTTACCGTGTTATGCTATGTGGTAACTTCAAACTCGTTGCGACATCACCATGTTCAAGTTCTTTAAATGCACGCAAAATTACAGTTCTCATCTGCAAGAATTACAGAGTGCTGCTGTCCGTGTTTATCGTTTAGCGCTACAGGGTAGACTTTAAGTATCGTACGTTTACCGATCAAGAATGTGGTAGAATTTGTTATATGGTACGTGTACTTCAGGTTGAAATGCTATCTTTCTAGGTCATGTCGGACCTTTTTCTATCTAGAATCTATGAAGGTTTAAAAATCTCTGAGATCATTTAGAGAAACCTACATTGAGCGGTTGATTTAATAGTGAAAAGGAAAATAATCATGGTAGAACAAATAAGAATGACCATGAGATTTCTATTTTAAAAATTTTAAGACAAGTATTAGAGGATGACATGGTATTAATTTATTTAAACTATTTAAAAGTTCCTCATCATCTCGATTTTCTTTCTCCGTAAACCGATATATTCAAGTATGTTCAATCAATCATAGCTGCATTCTGACCAAAAAAACAAAGAAATCAATCTTAGCTGCATGTATATTCTCCCCCTTCTTTTTGTCATAATCAAAATTTTCGCATCTGGCGCATTTGGGAAGTGAATCTTCACTGGTATGAGCAATGGGCTTGGCTCATGCTGCTTCATCTGCAGATTCATTCGCTTGGCTCTCGATGGGCTCTTCTTCTAAATATAGTAAAGATACGAAAGTTTAAATTTTTAACTATGCTCATGAGTAATGAGCTATTCGAATAAAAAGTTTTACTTGCATATTTATGGGTGTTAAAATATTATATAATAAATTACGCATTCATTTTACCATTTAAACTTTTAGAACTATTAGTAGTGGTCTCATAAAATTTTACATGATGTCAGAATAAGAGGTTCTAAGTTTAAATCTTTATGGCCCTATTTGTCTCATCAATTATATATTTCCCCTCTATTCAAAAAATCTCAGAGTGACAGCATCTATATCTCGATAATGAGAAGAACTAACGTGTAATTTGCCTTGTGGCTCATAGTGAGTACAATTGATGATCTTGGTTTAAAAGACTAAAGTCAATCAAAGAGTAAAATCAAGAGACTTTTGTGGCCTTGCTTTTACCATTTGAAGTTGCGTATCATCTTTGTAGGAAAATTTCATATACCAAACTCAATCAACAAAATTGTATAAATAAAGAGTGAAATTCAATTAAATTTGATAGTGGCAAACGGACTATGGCTAGATTTGAAACATTAATATTAATAATTATGCTCATATTTAAACAATGGGCTGAAGAAAATGAAAAGAAAAATGTCAATAAGGCTTCTAGATAGCAGTCGTGATCCTCAAGATTATTCTAAGTGGAAGATGTATGTTGCAATCCGATCATGAAATTTGTCACATCCGAAGGAATTGATTTGCCAATTAGCCAATCTCTTGAGGATAGTAAACTTCTGTTTGGGCCAAGTTTCACCTGCAAAAACTACTTGGTGGGGCATGGGGTACACTTGCCAATGAAGAAGCAAGATTAGTCACTTCAAAAGGAGAGACTCTTGCATATACTTGGGTCCATACACAAAGTGCAATCATGGTCACTAATAATGTAGGCCCACATGCAGGACTTTCATGAACATTGGTTATAATAAATTTGATCCATGTGGACACGGGTGTAGATAAGAATTTTCCCTTTGAAAGACATGTTTTTTGTTGCCAAAAGAAAAAAAAAAATGATTTACTTTACTCATGAAGATGCATTATGAAATGTATTGCTGTATGGAGAGAAATGTACATATCTATTTCAAGTTCGCTTCTCTTTTTTTCCTCAAAAATAAAATGGAAGCTAGTACATCAAGATGGTTTCAAAATGGCATATAAGTTTGTCAGTGTGAAGGAAAGAAGAAACCATAACTTGCCCTACTCTCTATCTCTCTATAAGCCATCAACTTGTTGTCCGTGGAGTGGGAATTACAAGGCAAATCTCCTTTGGCAGAATAAAAGCTATTTGATAAAGATCAATGGCTTTGCATGCGATGTCTCCCATCTGCCAAAGGAGAATTGCACTGTTATTTCACAACTCCATACTCTCTCTCTCTCTAAAAAAATTGGCTCAGCTTAGGTCTTGCGTTGGTCGATCCTCCTCTTTATAACACCATTGTTCGCACAAACTTTTGGATATGCCGAGTAGAAGGAACAGCATATGCCAGAACAATTCTTGGGCAAGTTCTTTTCAACATGGTCCCAAATTCTTGACCCATCTTTTCCTCAACAAAGTAAAAGGACAAGTTGACATGAAGATGGATATTTGTCTCTTGTCATGAGAAATGCTCTCTTTTACGTGCCATTGCATAGAGAGATACTGAGAGAGAGAGCCATGTATAAAGTGCAAGACTTTTCTAATTATTGCTTTTTAATTCTAGAGCTGTTATGTTGTGGCTAGGATTGGTTTCTTTTAATTTGCCTTTGACTCCAAGTGGCTATAGCCTCACAGAATTATATTATTCTGTATTGAAAGATACAAATTGATTTCTTTATAAACCGGTAAATTTCACAAAGTGTTGAGAAGGGTAAAAAAATTAGTGATATAAAAAACAAAGATAAGTCACTTTTGTTTCAAAATAGTTATACTTTTTAGAAAATATCACCGGTAGTCCCTTAGCTAATGAATAGTTTCAATACTTTTTTGAAAAAGCTAACTTGTGTTGTTATTAGAGTTTGTATAATTGATTCGGGATGTTGAAATATGAGAGAGAGAGAGAGTCCACGTCAGAAAAAATATTTTACGTCATCAAGTAAGTCCACATCAGCAACACTATCACCGAATTCGGTCAAAAATGAACCGTAACAAAGAAGATTGCAGATTTATGTTAGTATGGGGACTTATAACGACATTATCCCTTTTTAATTTATCAACTTTTTATAATCATTTTCAAAAAAAAAATTTTTTTTTCTTATCAATACCTTAAACTTCCTATCTTTATTTCGAAATTATCAACAGTTAACAAGAATTACTCACTGAATTTTCTGCAAATAAGTTTTTTTGGTCAGTTCTACAAATAAGTTAGTAATTAGTTTTTGATTGCCAATTTTCATTTAAATTAATTATTGACACATTTTTTCTAATTGCTTATTTTTCATATCTTTTACAAACTGTTAATTATGTTGCTTACCTATGTCTTAAATTTACTAACTCTTATAAGAAATCACTAATTTCAATTTAATGACTTATCAACTTTTTTCCAAATAAGTTAAAAACTAGTTTTAGGTTACCGATTTTTATTTGAGTTAATTACTTACTTTTTTATGTAACACTTTTTTTTATTGGGTTACCAACTTTCTTTTTGGTCAAATTAACTTATTAATTCAGATTTAGGTTGCTAAATTGTGCATGAATTAATAAACTGTTTTTTAGACTAACTTACAAACGTATAAGTGCACAACAAGTTTATTAGTTTTTATTTGATAAGTCATAAAGATAAAAATTTGTAAATTTATATAAAATCAATAAACTTAAGACCTTCATAAGAAACAAAAAAATATATAGTAAATGATAAAAAGATATTAATTTTAAAAAAAAACACTAGTAAGTAATTTAAATGAGATCTGGTAACTCAACAAGAAATAAAGTTGTGAGCCGCCCAAATAAAGATCAACAATTTCATATTAGAGTTGACAAATCCAAAGTGCAGATAAGAAACGCAAATAAAGTTGCTAAAAGATAAGAATGACTTGCAAATTATGATGGTAAACGTTGGGAAGTAACTCAATCGAGAGTAAGTCACACCACACTAATTGGTAACTCAACTTGAGAAAAGTATGTAAGTTGTTCAAATAGTTGTTGGTAATTTCATATAATCATTGTTAAATTGAAGGTGTTGGTAAGAAATGTACATAAAAGTTTTTAAAGGATAAAAGAATTTTTTTTTTCATTATTAGAGATAGAAAAAGTGGATAATTGAAAAGGAAATCAAATCACCAAAAATAACTAACTCAAATCAAAGTTGGTAATGCAAAACTAGTTACTAATTTAATAAAAAAAGTTGGCAATCACTCTAATTAAGGTTTTTTATTTTTAAAATGGATTGTGAATTTAATGGTTGTTTATTAAAACAACAAAAGAAAAGGTTGATAAACTTAAAAATTAAATGTTGGTAAGTAATTCAAATGAGAGGCGGTGACAACAAACCAATAGGTAATTTGATTGGAAAAAATTTGACAAATCACATGTATGAAAGTTAGTAATTTTGTATAGTCATTGGTAATTCCATTAGTTTGTAAAACATATAATGCAATGACTCTTGCACGGGGACAGGGAAAGAGCTTGTGAAGGACTTGATTGACCTAAAACCAGCATTCCAAATCATTGGATGCTGCCAAAGAGAGTGATGAAAAGGCAGTGCTAAGAAAAATAAATAAAAGTTGGTAAATGATGAGAGAAGATTTCATTGTGATGCCTTCGAAAGGATTTTCTCTCTCTAAAATGGAAGAGAGAAAAACCGTTAGGGGTGACCCAATCTAATTCCTTGAAAATACCTTTAAGACTTTAGCGTGTACATTGTGTGATTATTTTAAAATAAAATAAGATAGGTCAGAAGACGAGATGTAGACGGGATGTTAGGCTCCATAAGTACATAAAAAAGTCCAGAAAAAAGATGTTAAAAAGAAAGAACATGAAAGTTTCTCACACTCTCCATATAAGGTAGTATCATATTGCATATGCACATTAAATAATATCAAAAGTCAAATTCAACTTGGATTAACCTTTATCAATTGTCTTGTAAATCACACTCAAATCACAAACCCAGTGAGTTTTGTAATGTTACTTTGCATATCCACGCTATTCTTGCAAGCATGATCCTCTAGAGGATCGCTTAATATGATGATCGGGAAGGCTAAACAATTCAAGAGTCCAATCATATCCTGGCATTTGTTTAGTCGGGGATGGTGTTTTACATTAGCCACTAAGTGGACGCTCAATTGAGTGCCGATTAACAGATGCAAAAGTGGCATGTTTCTATTACAGATCACCATACATATGGCCAAAGGTACAAAAAAACTCATTAAGCGAAGTTATTAAGAAACATTCCGAACTTTGTATAGTTTTTTGATGAGGCTAGTTAAGCATGTATGGAACCGCATCGTTCTACCATGTCAATGTAATCAAAGTATGCAAGGCATTTGGAAAATCCAATTCACTTATGTACACGTTCATGAGAGCATAAAAAATGCCGCCGTCCATGCTTAACTTGGGGTAGTGAGAAAAAACATATTAGGATTTTAGGGGTGGCGGAGGAGGTTGATCATGTCCAACCTCAGGACTATGATCAGGACCCGTCAGCCTAAATGCTTCAACTTGACTCGGAGGATTTACAGAGCGTTTGACTCCAGCCTATGTCCAGTAATTGTTGGCCTAAATGCTTCAACTTGACCCTGACTCGGAGGAGGTCAGGAGTGTCCGAATCCAGGATTGTGGCCTGAATCTGACCAGGCGTTGGGGATGCCCCAGTGCATGATTGTATTAAATCAATGGTCTTGTTATGGTCCTCTTCAGCCGTTGTCATCTCATATTTTCCGCTAATCGACATTGAGTGGAAATTGTTCTACTCCAACTTCCATTTCCTTCCTTCAGTCAATCTGAGCGCAAAGAACGAAAAATGAAAGGCAGTGTAAGACTAAGAACAGTTGCCTTATTTGAAGCCGCTTAAAATCAAAGCAGGCAGAATGTTGTCTTACTACCAATCCTATACATGGCACTTTCTTGGTCAATAACTTGGGAGATCTAGAGATGGTACTAATGGCTTTGCTATGCATGGAAGATTAGATTTCAGGTGCATTGACTTGAAGATAAATCCTTTTTCCTTCATGAAACTTCCTGTTGTACAAAGTTCAGCATGTATTAAAAAAATTTACACGTTTTTGTAAAAGTAGCACCAATTTCAAAACATATTTAGCAAACCCATAAACTTTGGCAGTGCTATTTCCACAACCCTTTTGACTAAAATGCACCTTTTTGAATGGACGGACTAATATACCCTTGTTACAACAAACTTGGTCATACATTTATTGATGGACCTTTTCCTCTCATTCGGAATTTATGGGTACCCATTTTCCTATTTCAAACTATTTCATACTATTGCCTTCTTTTGTTTCTTTTTTGTATGGGAAGAAGTAGACCTGTATTTTTTATCCAAAGTGGAAAAAAATTTGATCATAATATGGAAAAGGTTAATTTGCTCAAGCGTGGCGAAATGTTAAAATGTTTATCTTTAGATCATATCTGAATATTAACCAAAAAAAAAAGTACAAAAAGCAAAAAAAAATAAAGAGAACTTTTTGGTGTTCTACTTCTACTACTATGAAGAATATAACTAATATCAACTTGGAAATTTACTCTCATAACAAGTGGATCAAAACTTTAAAAATTTCCTCTGAAATAATATCAGTTGTATATTTTATGAAACTTACCTTTCATAAGAAATCGTTACTGCTCTTAACTTGCTTCTGTGATGTGAGACGAAGCTAATTTAATATTAATTAAGTTAGTATAAGACCAAAAGATAAGAAATTAATAAGATAATTCAATAACTGCATTCCATGCTGCCAGAGTTGAGTTTGAAGTTGGTTTTCATCTTTCTAAGGAGACTTAATCACTTTTACACACAATACCCAATCCACAAAACTCTATAATAAAAGGGTAATGGCAAATAGACTATGGTTAGATTTAAAATATTTGTGCTAATTAGCTTTGATCATCCTTAAATAACAAGCTAAAAACAAAAAACAAAAAAATCGATTAGGTGCATAGAAAGTAATTGTGTTCCTCAAGATTATTCTAGTGGAAAATGCATGTTGTAATCCAATCATGAAATCTACCGCATTCAAACTAATTGATTTGCTATTTAACCAACCTCTTGAGGATTATTAGTCTTATTGAAGCTGAGCTTCAACTGTAAAAACTGCTAGGAAAGGCACGACGTAAACCTGGCAATGAAGAAACAAGATTAATCACTTTAAAAGAATAGACTCTTGCATTGAATTGGGTCCAATGTACCCAGTGTCTTCACAATCGTTGATAATGTGGAATCCACATGTTGCGCTCATGAATAATTGCAATGATGAATCTGGTCCATGGACATGGATTTAGGTAAGAATAAGCCCTTTTAGACACACAAGTTTTTGTTGCCAGAAGGAAGAGATATGATGCTCTCTACTCATGAAGATGCATTATAAATCATAATATGGAGAGAAATGTACATATCTATTTCGAACTAACTTGGAAGCATATAGATTAAGATGGTTTCTACAAGGCATAAAAACTTGTCAGCGCTAAGGAAAGAAGAAACGAAGAAACCATAACTTGCACCCACTCTCGATCTCTCTTTACGCCATCAACTTGTTGAAGGTGGAGTGGGAATTACGGGGCAATTCTCCTTTGGCGGAAGAGAAGCTATTTCAAGGCCTTTGCATGCAATGTCTCTCTTATGCCAAAGGAGAATCGCACTGTTATTCCACAACCACAGTCTCTCTCTCGCAACTGACTTAGCTTGAGTCCTCATGTTAATCCAACATCGCCTTTTATAACACCATTGTCTGCAGAAATATTCGGATATGCCGAGGAAGCAGAATAGTATATGCCGGACAATTCCTTTATAAGTTCTTTTCGGACATGGTCCCAAATTCTTGTCCCATCTTTTCCTCAAAAAAGTGAAAGGACAAGTTGCCATCAGCATTGATCTTTTCTTCTCATCTAGAGAAATGCTGTCTTTTTATATGCCATTGCATGAAGAGATATTTAGATGAACTGCAGATTTTTCTGATTATTGCTTTTTAATTCTAGAGCTTTTATGTTTTGGCTAGGATTATTTCTTCTATTTTGTCACACGACACGAATCTCCAGCCCTGCTCATGCTACTGTTAGAAATTCAAAATTGTCAAGATTACTTTTTTTTTTGCTTTAAAATAATACTAGTATGTTTAAAAGAAGGGAAAATGCCATCAAAAGCCTCAAATTATGCCACTTGGGACAATTTTACCTTGAACTTTTTTTCCTACCATCAAAAACCCCAAACTATGTTACTTGGGATAATTTTACCCTAAACTTTTTTCTTATGCCACCAAAAACCCTAAACTATGCCATTTGGGACAATTTTACCTTGAACTTTTTTTCATACCATAAAAAATCTCAAATTATACTACTTGGGACAATTTTACCCTAAACTTTTTTTGTGCCATCAAAATCCCCAAACTATGCTACTTTGGATAATTTTACCATGAAAATTTTTCTTGTGCCACAAAAAATCCTAAACTATGTTACTTGGGACACATTTACCTCAAACTCTTTAACTAAAAGGGCATTTTCGTCTTTTTACTTTTTTTTTCTTTTTCTTCCCTAGCAAAGGGAAGCCGATGAGGGCCACCCTTATCGAATTTGGCGGGTGTCGGATTCGGCAAGGGTGGCCCTTGCCCGACTCAGGTGAGGGTCGCCCCCGCCCGATCTGGCGAGGACGGCCCTTGCCCAACTCAGGTGAGGGTCGCCCCCGCTCGATCTAGCGGAGGTGACCCTTGCCCGACGCCGAGGAGGGTTGCCCCCGCTAGATTCGATGAGGGCGTCCCTCGCTTGGCCCAACTTAGGCGAGGGACACCCTTGCCGATTCGAGCAAGGGTCGCCCTCGCCTAACGTTGCCTCCAGCGAGGGTGGCCCTCGCCGGTTTCCCTCTGCCGGCCATGGCAGAGAGAAGAGGAAGAAAGGAAAAAAAAAGAAGAAAAAAAGTAAAAAGACGAAAATGCCTTTTAGTTAAAAAGTTTGGGATAAATGTGTCTCAAGTGGCATAGTTTAGGGTATTTTGTGGCATAAGAAAAAGTTTAGGGTAAAATTATCCCAAGTAGTATAGTTTGGGTTTTTGGTGGCACAAAAAAAGTTTAGGGTAAAATTATCCAAAGTGACATAGTTTGGGGTTTTGATAACACGAAAAAAGTTCAAGATAAAATTATCCCAAGTGGCATAGTTTGAGATTTTTTATGGTATTTTCCCTTAAAAAAAAGTCACGTTTAAGTCTTTTTTTTCTTTTTGTTATAAGAGACCCTATGTTAACTTCGTCCATTGGGACGCTGAGGTAGATGTCGGGTTTGATGTGTCCTATGCTGATTGAATCAATTTGCTTCCAATGTGCCACATCAGCAACCTTAAAAGTTTAAGAGAGAAGAAAAGAAATGCAAGGTGCAATAACAGTAAGTCCACTTGGACACAATGTCCTATTGCTCACATGACAAGAATGATTTACCTAATATTTTCTTCCATCAACACGTTCCATGTGAAGCCTACCTTACTATGATCCATCCTCGAATTCGGTTTAGGATGTATCGTGACCCTTTTTGAAAAGCTCAAAAAGATTCAAATTTTTGATAATATAACAGGGACTTAATACCGACAGTATCCTTTTTTCATTTGTCAACTTTTCTTGATGCTTACAATTTTTTTTTTGTCATTCTTACCGACATCTTAAATTTCACATCTCTTTTTGATATTACTAACTTTACCTAGAGTTACCAACTACTCTCCAGATAAGTTACTAATTAGCTTTGGCCTATAAATTTTATTTAAATTACTCACCGACATTTTATTATTTTAATTATTAATTTTTCTCATCTATTGCCGACTGTTTTTTTTTTTTTTAACCACGCCTTAAATTTCCAAACTTTTATAAAAATTTACTAATCTTAATTTAATTGACTAAAATATTTTTCTAGATAAGACAAAAAGTCATAAAATTTGTCATGAAAATTGCAATTAAGTAATCAAATTTTCATAAATATAATTAAGTCTTAAAACTTATCAAATTGATACAATTGATTCCTTATAATAACTCCATTCGACTTGGCCAATTGAACATTACTAACGTGGTTTTTTCTTATTATTTTCTCTCTCCTAGTGTTTGACATTACTAAAACATGAAACATAATGCTAAACTAACGTTGTTTTGATCTAAATCTTAATTTTCACCCAAATTTTAGTTAAATTAGATTTTAAAAAGGGCTAATTTTTTTTTTTTTTTAAAAAAAGCAAGGGCCTGAAGGTGCTCTTATTGTAGTGCCTCCATCGCCAAAATGGCTGGTAGCAAGGCTTGGTGATTGCCGACGACCCTCACCAACTCTTCACCCAGATTAAGGCAAGGGTTACCAAGCCCTTGCTTGTGGTTGGCTGCTAGCCATCATCCACTATTGTTGGCCATTTCTAAGGATGGTGGGACCATGACCGTGAGGGCCTATAGACTTTTTATGTTTAAAGAATTAATTTTACCCACAATCCCACAAGCTTTCTTTCGATTTTTCTATCTTTTTTTTCTCAGGATTTTTTTTTTGCCGTCTCACTCTAATATGCACGAGAATCTCCATTTTCACCGAATGATCGTCAATTCTCTTTTTTAAAAAAGAATTCCAGACTTCCTTTTCTTTCCAGAATCTCGTGATTTCCTCAATCTTTTTTCCCTTTTTTTTTCTCTCCCTTTCCTCTCCATTTGTCATTTGGCTGAGATTCCCTTATTTTTCATTGATCTCTCTCTTCTCCCTCTTTGTGAGTCCCCTTTTTATATTTTACCTCGCCCATCTCTCTTATTCCTTGTACAAATGCAGCAATGAACACTTACCTAGCTGGAGGTAGTTCAAATATGGCATGCTTATTTTCCATCTTGCTCTGAGAGAGAGAGGCGGGCCATCTTTGGAGCTCGGGCCAAGCTTCGATGGAGGTTATGGGTTTGCTTCATAATTCGCGATTTCGCTCAAAGAGATGTTTAGTGGACATGCTATCCTAAAGTTTAAGCGCGAAAGAATGCAACAAGGAATGAGAATACAAGACCATGCAATATGAATTTCCTTTTTTCCTTAGGGATCGAATTCCAACCTTCTTGACGAGTTTGATTTGTAACTTTTATCAAATATGAGAAAATATCTTCGGGGTGAAACTTTTAGGTGTCAATGGCCATCTTTCTTTGAAGAGGAGCTTGAAAAGGTTCACTTCAAAGACAGATGACATCAACATCCATTGCAAAGGTCGCACCAAGAATGTAGACACAAACACAGTGGATGTTGTAACTATAGATACACGCAGATGCAAGCTAACCTTTATAATTCCATCTATAGTTTAATTACAAAGGATACAAAACGTACATGGGACTACTAATCCTAAGATTTTAAAACAGAAAAAAAATGGGATTCGGTATATGAAAGCAACTCAAGGCCAAAAGGGGTGGAACCCTCCGGGCTAAGAAAGCATTTCCGAGCAAAGGAACGCTCAGGGCTTTAATAGCACTTCCTGGCGGAAAGGACGGGACGCTCAGGGCGACGAACAACACTTCCTGGCAAAAAGAAGCACGGCACTCCAGGCTATAAACAACACTTTCGGGCATAAAAGGGATGCTTGGGGCTACGGAAAGCACTTCCTGGAGGAGAGGTTGGAATGCTCAGGGCTACGAACAGCACTTCCTGGAGGAGAGGTTGGCAAAACGCTCCGGGCTACAAAAGCACTTCTGGATAAAGAGACGCTGGAGGCTATTTCAGCACGTCTTGATGGAGAGGATGGCATACTCATGTCTATGAGCAGCACATCTTTGGAAGGGGATAATCATTTGCCTCGGAAAGATCATTAAGCAAGACTAATGCAGGACTAGTTTTTTTAGATTTGTATCCAAAAAATTTACTGGAAAGAATGATCATTAGAGTAACTTTCATTCATCAAGGGATTTACTGTAAATGCCAAATCAGAGTTTTCAATACGAAAGGACTTCTCTACTTGTCTCTCATGAGAAGTCCTGTCCATTGATGCGAGAACATATTTTTCCATTCTCACATCACCATGTCGAAAAGCAGCTAAATTTTCTTCCAACAAATAGGATTATACCATTCGAAGGTCTTTTGTTGGGACTGAATTGCAGGCTCAGATAATGGTCAATTGAAGGATATGTCTATAGACGTTATCAGGTTTACAAATCCAGAGTCTCGCAGATAAAAAATATACTCTTCCCCCACTACTCTAAGCAGTATGGTAGAGTACGAAATAGTTGCATTAAGCCACTTATATTGTTCTGAAAGGACACGAGAGAGTTTACATCTCTGCCCAATCTTTTTGGCTGGGAATAATTGCATGATTCTGACTGAAGTCAGGGTTCCGTTGCTGACAGTTCTTGTTGTGAATAATTCTTTTAAAGGCAAGGAACCTTCAACTTTGGTATTCCTAAGATTATGGACCTGTGAGAGGTGGAAAGAGACAAGGTTAATGGAATCAAAGATGGTTAAAAGTGGTTCGGAACCATACCATACAACTGTTTATGCTCTTTCTGCTCCAAACATGCATGAGATCAAGGCACTTACAGTGAGTACCTTCTTCACAACGGAGAGCCCGCCTTAGTCTGGAGCGATCTTCCCATAAAAATCCGGTACAATGGGCATTATATTCTGTAGAACCAAATCACCGATCTTAAACTGTACGGATAATGGCAATGATGGACCGGGTCCATGTGGATCCAGGTCTAGGCAAGATTTGCTCAACGTTAGGCACATGTTTTTGTTGCCAAAAGGAAGGGATATGATTTACTTTACTCATACAGATGCATTACGAAGCTTATTATGCATGGAAAAAATGTACATACCTATTTGGAACTCACTTTTCTTGTTCAAAATAAAAAGGAAGCAAATAGATTGAGATGGTTTCTAATTGGCATAAATTTTTTATCAGTGCTAGGGAAAATGGAAAAGAAGAAACCCTAACTTGCACTGATTCTCTCTCTTTAAGCCATCAATTTGTTGACGGGGGAGTCTGAATTACAGGGCAATTCTCCCTTGGCGGAACAGAAGCTATTCAAGGCCTTTGCATACAATTTCTCTATTCCGCTAAAGGAGAATTGCCCTGTTATTTCAAAACCCCGCTCTCTCTCTCTTTTTCTCTCCCTCTCTCGCTTCCACTGGCTTAGCTCAAGTCCTCAGGTTATCAAATCTCCTCTTTTATAAAACATTGTTCGCACAAATTTTTGGATATGCCGGCAAGACGGAGCAGTATATGCCAGAACAATTATTGTGTTGGTTCTTTTCGGGCATGGTCCCAAATTCTTGACCCATCTTATCCTCAAAGAAGTGAAGAAAAAGTCGACATCAGGATAGATCTTTTTTTTTTTTTTTTATCTCGTCATGAGAAATGCTCTCTTTCACGTGCCATTGCATGGAGAGACATTGAGTGAAAGATATATGAAGTAAAAGTCCTTTCTAATTATTGCTTGTTAATTATGTAACTATTTTGTTGTGGCTAGGATTATTTTCTTCTAGGTAACATTTTTTGTAATTTACCATTAGTTTTAAAAATTACCATTAATCTTTGATAGTTTTCAAAATGATTAACTAATTTACAAATTTGCCAAATTTTATTTACATTAACTTAGTAATGCTTTGAATTTACTAACTATTGTATGAAATCACCAATTTAAATTAGAATGACTTATAAGCTTTCATCAAATTAAGTTATTTACTAGTTTTGGGTTACCAACTTTTCTTGGGATAATTACACAAATGGTCTTTGAATTTATTCTCAATGTGTAATGTCGTTCATGAATTTTTAATTTGTTATAAGGTCCCTAAACTTTATCCCAATAAGCAATATCATCATTGAACTTTTAATTTGTTTAATGTTATCCCTAAATTTATGATATATTTTAATTTAGTTCCCAGATTATATGAAAATATTTGATGTTATGCTTCCATCACTTCAATTTAACATAGTTTGCTAATTTGGTTTTTAATCTGGTAAATTTGAATGGTTGACAAAAAAGAATAACGTTACATATGGATTATCCATATAAGATATTCATTCAAATGTGGATAAAATAATCTAAATCATCATATAACATGTATAATTACTTTTCCAAATTAAATAAATTACAAGAATTATTATATTCTAGCTTGAATTAAATATTTTACATTGGAATCTATGGGTAACATTTTTTTTGGGTCTACCTTTCAAACGTACCTGATTAGAAGCCAAATCAACAAATTACGTTAATTTGAATTAATAGAAGAATAATATTAAACATTTTCATATGGTCCATTGACTAAATTAAATATGTGTCAAAAGTTTAGGGATTGTTGATACCTAAATTTTAGCTCTTTCATAAAATTAGGGATTGACTCGACTCATGAACAAAAATAGCAAAGTCATATTGCTTTCATCTGACATTGCATCATATTGCATTTAGGTACTTATAGCATTTAGGACAAACTCAATTGCATCGAGTAGCTCGTGGGTGCAAAGTGGATAATGATTAGTTTGTTCCAATTTGAATTCAAAGATACTTTGAATTTCAAGATAGGAAATGCAGATAAAATACAAAAAAATGGTGGGATAAGGAATCAGATCATGTGCGTTTATAAGGTAAAAGCTTGAAAAAAGGGGAAAGATAAAAATGATGGAGCAAGTGGAACTTGAGCTTTTAAAAGCAAAACAAGATGGCCGTTAACTGCAAGTGAAAGAGAAAATTGAAAGAGGAGAAATCTTGGCCGATTTGAAGAGGAGGGCAAGCGGCTTTGAAAGATAAAATGATTAGTTTTAAAGATTAATAAAGGGGGCAGATTCGTTGGAGTCTACTTCGTAGAATCTAAGCATTATTTGATGAAGTTGGAAAAGAAATGGAAATCAGAGAGTGAGCTTGAAGTGAAATCTGCCGAATGGATAATAGTTAGACCTACCAAAATGGATCATAAACTCATTTTTAAATCCATATTTAATGGGTTGAGCTATTATATGGGTTAATTATATTTAGTAAATGAGTTTAGACCAAACTTTATGGCTCGTTATAATCTAAAAAGCACCGACACTCTCCGGGAGCCTTTGTGTCATGTGGGGCACTTCGACATGTGTCCGATACTCTTAGACACTCTCACACTCTTCAACACTCGATCAACATGTGTACCGACACATAATCAACTTTCCTCGACACTCTCCAACACTCGTGTTGGAATTTTGAGACGTGATTTTGATATGTAGGGGTTAATTTTAAAAATTTTCAATAAATGATAGGTCAAAATGTAAATATGTAAATAAATAAAAAATAATAAAAATAATAGATTGGGAAAGATGAGAACCCTAGTCTTCTCCTCTTCTAACTCTCATTTCCTGTGACACACAATTTACCCACTCAAGTTTTTTTTTTTCCTTTTTTCTTCCAACACGCTTTAACACGAGAGTCTAGAATGTGAATTGTTTGTTTTTTTCTTCCAAATTTTATGGATTATTGAAATTGAGTCAAATTTGTTAAATTGAAATAATGAATGATATTAACAAATGGTGAATTAATGTTTTTAGTGTAAATTCATTATGTTCTCTTTTTTATTTTTTATTTATTTGTGAATTTGAATCAAATTAATTTGATTGAAATAATCATAAAAATGACAATTTATCATGAATATATTAAAATATATATTTAATAAACAACGTGTCCCAACATATCGGAATTCTTTAATTTTTGAGAAACAACATGTTGGCGTGTCATGTCGTGTCACGTGTCGCGTGTTCGTGTCGGTGCTACTTAGATTATAATATGAGTATTAAATAGGTTTACAATTTATTTATACCTAACCAACCCCCTCTCTCTCTCTCTCTCTCTCTCTCTCTCTCTCTCTCTCTCTCTCTCTCTCTCTCTCTCTCTCTCTCTCTCTCTCTCTCTCTCCCTCCTCTCTCTCTCTCTCTCTCTCTCTCTCTCTCTCCAATAGTCAGACTTAATTATACAAGCTCTAATAACAAAAGTTAACTGAGGGACTACCAGTGATTTTATTAGAAGTACCGGAACTATTTTGGAACGAAAGTGGCTAATTTTTTTACACTTCAACGCTCGTTGAAATTTTTTCTTAAAAAATAGCAATCCATTTCTTTTAGTATGGAATAATATAATTCTATGACGCTCTAGCCACTTGGAGTCAAAGGCAAATTAAAAGAAAATAATCCCAGCCACAGCATAATAGCTTTAGAATTAAAAAGCATAATTAGAAAAGTCTTGCACTTCATATATTGCTATCTTTGAGCATAACTCTCCATGCAATGGCATGTAATAGAGAGCATTTCTCAAGCCGAGAGAAAAGTAACCATCTTGACGTGGACTTGTCCTTTCATTTCTTTGAGGAAAGGATGGATTAAGAATTTGGGACCATATCCGAAAAGAACCTACTCAAGAATTGTTCTAGCATATGTTGTTCTGTCTATTCGGCATATCCAAAAGTTTGTGCCAACAATGGTCTTATAAAAGAGGAGGTTTGAGAGAGAGAGAGAGAGAGAGAGAGAGAGAGAGAGAGAGAGAGAGAGAGAGTGTATGTAAGAGGTTGTGAAATAACAGTGCAATTCTCCTTTTGGCAGAAAAGAGACATTGCATGCAAAGCCCTTCAACTTTATCAAATAGCTTCTACTCTGCCAAAGGAGAATTGCCCTGTAATTCTTACTCCACCATCTACAAGTTGATGGCTTGAAGAGAGATAGACTTAGTGCAAGTTATGGTTTCTTGTTTTCTTCTCTGAGCAATGACAAATTTTCATGCCATGTAGAAACCATCTCCATTTGCTAGCTTCCATTTTATTTTCTGGAAAAAGAGAAGTGAGTTCATAATAAATATATATACATTTTTCTTCATACATAATGCAATTCATAATGCATCTTCATGAGTAAAATAAATCATATTTTTTTATCTAGAGTCGGATCCACATGGACCAGATTTATCATCGCCATTATCCGTGAGGGCACCACATATGGGGCCCACATCATTAACTACCATGATTGCACTCAATATATGGATCCAAGTCAATGCATGAGTCTCTCATTATGAAGTGACTAATCCCTCTTCTTCATTAGCAAGTGTACATCGTGCCTATTGAAGTAGTTTTTGCCAGTGAAGTTTGGCTCAAATAGAAGTGAAAATCCTAAGAAGGTTAATGAAGTGGCAAATCGATTGGTTTGGATGCGAGATTTGATGTTCAAGTTATTAAGTACATCTCCCACTCAAAAAAATCTTGAGGATGATGGTTACTCTTTGAGAGCCTAGACGATGTTTTCATCTTTTTTTCTATTTTGTAGCTCGTTGCTTAAATATGATCCAATCTATTAACATAAATGTTTCACATCCAGCCATTATCAAATTTAATTGAATTGCACTCTTTAATTATATAGTTTCGATGATTGAGTGTTGGGTATAAAAATGATGAATGTTTACAAAGATGAAATGCAACTTCAAATTTTAAAAGGTAGGCAACTTAAGTCTCTCAAGTTTACACTTTAGCGACCTAAATCTTGTGTATGAAGCACCGGTAAATTACACATAAGTTCTTCTCAATATTGACTTGCAGACTACTCAAACCATACTCCATTATCTTTTAATTTACGTGGTTGAGATCAAATAACTCAATCATTGGATGCCCACAAGTATGAAAATAAATTTTTTCATTCAAATAACTCATGACTCGTGAGCATAGTAAATTTTTGATGTATTAACTATGTTTAAACTTTCGAAACTATGATTTGTCATTAGTTCTAGTTTTGGTGTGTACTAACAAAACTCACGTTTGAACTTGAACTTAACCTAAATTAGATTTTCAGTCGAGTTTGAGCTTATAAAACACTATGTGAAAATTCATTCTCTTGTGTCGATTATCGAGTGCAATTAACTAAAATATGAACTTGTGTCAATCTATGTGGACTCTATTAATTTGAAACTCTCATTCTAAATTTTTAATGTGCGAGTTCAAATTGTAACTTATTTTCAATCGTGTAACTTCTATATTTCAGTTTGAATATATATATGGTAATTAGTACAGACAGTAATAATTACCTGCATGGCTGTATCCACGTTGTAGTCGACCTTTGGGGGTAAATTTCCCATCTAATTTCCCAACCTACGTTCTACCGCGAAGACGCCAACCCTCACCTTCTTCTGCAGCGCGTGGACCGCACGGACCACTTAAAATTCAAGGAGAAAGCGACAATCACGACCCCGAAAATTCAACCCACCGGCTTCCGCCACCAGTTTTCCTCGGAAAAGACGGAACTACCCCGCAAAAGCCCCCCGTTGTGGCCGCAAGGCGAAGGCTATTTTCGCCATTCGGCCATGACCGACGAGAATTCCGCATTCGCGTCGCGTCCCGTCTTGTCCGAGACAAAAAGGTCGCAGCGTAGATCGGCCTTTCTCCTTTCATCGGCAGATCTTCCCTTTTCTCAGCTGCTTTTCCTGCATGCGCTCACGGGGCGAGCGAGAATGGAGGGCAGCTCGTGGGCTGTGGAGAGTTTGGACTCTCTCTGGTTCTTCAGCAACGTCCTCTCGAGAGCTCGACCTCTGTCTCCTGCTGCTGAACCAGAAGAAACGGAAGAGAAAGGAGGAGGAGGAGGAGGAGGAAAGCCCGTCAAGAACCAGGCGAATGGACCTGAGGACGAAGCAGCACGAGCCAAGCCCGTCGCTACAACTACCGAAGACTCGCTTCCAAGATGCCCCAGATGCGGAAACCTCGACGCTGGAGTGATGAAATCTTTCGCCGTGGAAGCCGTGGGAACTCCCGGGTCGGCAGAGGAAGAGCCGAAGCTTAAAGAGCGGATGAGAAGAAGCAGGAGGAGACAGAGGAGCAGAAGAACGTTTTATGGGGAGGAGTTTTCTGGGTTCGAGGAGAATCGCTTCCTCGTGAACCGTCGTCGTCGAGGGTTCGGAGTCGCGAGCGGAGTCCAGGCGATGAAGAAGATGCCTCCGCTGAGCGATGGGATCGCCATGAGAGAGCATCTCAGGTCTTGGGCCATTGCAGTAGCCTGTGCTGTCAAGTAGTAAAGGGCAAGAGTGTAGCGACGTTAAGTGTAATTCGGAGAGAGGTTGACCATTTTTAACTGACGAATTCTCACTCGTGTCGTTGACTGGCGACTGCAATTCTAATTCTAATTAGAATTTTCTTTTCTTTTCTTCTTGTTTATGTTTATCAGAAGAAACGAGTTGTGGGGGTGTCGGATTCGTTTAAATTTTCTCTTCGGACTTTTATTTGGTATTTGTTTTGGTCGACGAACTTTTATTTGGTATATTAAAGTGTCATTATACAAGTAGTGTTTAGATGGTGACACGTATACTACGTTTATTATCGAAAAATTAATTCAGTCCATAATTAGTACATGAGAGTTTTCACATTGTGACCATTTATATGGAAAACGTTTTACACTTCAATGTATATTTTTCCCAACTCTCTCCATCCCTTCTTACGATACAAAAAAAAAAAAACACTCTTTAAGATGCATTTATTTCACAAAAAATAAATAATTTAGAAAATATTTTTTTGAAAATAACTTATATTGCATAAATAATGAATGTATATATTTTCATTATTAATGAAAATGTTAAGTTGCATATTTCTGTTGATAATGAAGTTATTTTGCATTGACTAATTTTTTCCATGGAATTTAAGCCATTATCTTAAGAAAATTATTTTCCAAATCTTTAGTCTTTTGTGAAATAAATGCTCCATGTGTCTTGGGAAATTCCCTCGCAAATCCAATCTTATTATATTTACCTATTGTTTAGGGTAAGCATCAAGTCCAATTCAATTAAGGAATCAAACCAAACTGGCCTAGACCGTTTAATTTTTCATATCATTAATTTTTTGTGCAACAATTGCTTTGTTAGTCATGGGGCAATCTTTCATGATATCCAACCTTATTATACTTGTAAATTATTTAGGGTGAGCAAGTGGGACCAGTTCAACTTGAAAATTGGATAAAAATAATTTCAACATAAGGTTGTTGTGCTTAGAGTCAATTAAAATTAGTGTGAATGACCTCTAACAAGCTAGAACTACAAATTGAGGGTTTCTTCATTATCTGAGTCATCTTGCTTCTACAACAATTTATGCAAATCTCTTGGTCAGTTTTGAGAGCAAGCAAGATGTCGGCCTTTATTAGCCTTTCCACTCTTTCTCAAGAGATGTGACCTAGCCATTTATGCCATAGCACATGAGATTCTTCCTTATATAAAGACCTTTTGTAAACAACTTTTTAAACTGTATAAGCAACACAGTTAAGCACAATTTGTACAATCTATTGGACATATTGTAGCACCCAACCTTATTTGAATTAAAAAACATAGAAATGATATTGTTTCTTATTTCAAAAGAGTAGCCACACATATACAGACATGATATGGAAACTAAGATCTGTCTAATGGAAGGTATATAAAATATTTTTATTAACATCAAATTAAAACACTAATCTAGAATTAATATGACATCTAATCTAGAAGTAAAATGACATCTCCCATGAACTCGACTCGACTTTACTATTATTCCCCACGGACGAGGTTCGATCCATCCTAATTGGGCTTCCTCCAATTTATAAATCCCTATATGGTAAACGCAACATGATTAGTTGCACATACCTAGCCACCATGAGTTGGATGAGTCTTCTAATTGGTTGGATTGATAAACAAATGCTAAAGAATCATTACATGCATGCTTATGTTTGGACAACCAAGTTTTATATTTGTTGCAATCTTTCTTTATGTGACTTTTCTTCCTATAAAAGTAGCATCGGTCACCACCCTTCTTGAAGGATCCTTTTTTAGGACCTAGACTGCTAAAATAAATGATGGGTTAATGAGTTCTTATATGAGTACAATATTTAGACCTCTTTTTGCTAGAACTAGAGGTACATAGGGCAAGGTACCCTTCCTCTACCACAACCCAAGCTATTAGGTCATTAATTGACTAGGTCTCATTTTGAGAGTTGTACTTAGTCTTGATAATCCCATAATTAGGTGCAAGTATGTTTAGGGCTTGATGCACAATGCAAGCAACATGAATAGAAACATTAAGAACCTCAAGTTGAGTGTACAAATGTACCATTCATAGGATGTAATCCCTAACCCCATCAAAACTATCATACCTCATATGGAAGAATCCTTGTAGATGTCTCCCTATCTCAACATTAGACAAGATACAGTTCCTAGCCTCCAAGATAGCCATCATCTATCTAGCAGTATAGTTAGCTAGCATACCACTCTTTAAGTGTTTCTAAATAGATCACTTCACAAATAACTAGCAAAATTGATTGCTCTTTTCCCAAATAGCAAAGTGTGCTTTCTAGAGTTCCTTACTATTAACAATGAGATATGCCAGTTTATCCTCAGTAAGAGTAATATGAATATCCGTGAGCTCCATCCCAAACATAAAATCCTTTTTTTTCATTTCTTAAAGTTTGAACTAGTAAAAATCTTGATCATAATAGAGCTTTCATGTACATAGAAGGTGACTAAAACAAGTAATGTATACAATTAGCATCAAATGAATACTATGTAACTTGAAGCTGCATAAGTACACATTTTGAGAGTTACATACATCATCATATAATTACTTTTGGGCATAATACATGACATGCAGTTGTATATTCTCCACATGACAACGGCCATGAGAATATATTTCTAACCTTCATGTTTTCACTACCTTTGGGTGTATAAACCATTAAAATTAGTCACTCTTCAATCATATGCTGTACATGTGTCTTTCCATGAACCAATAGACAATCACTTCCTTTGAGAGAATGGCCAGGCATTAGAACAAGAGACATCCTACCATAATATAAGATTGATATTTCTCAAACATAATCAAGTGTACCACTTTTGGTAATCACAACCCAATTGAAACTTTGAAACTCTCTCATACTAGGAACATTATCTTTATGTCCCACATTTACTATATACATGCAATTTTAGACTTCAAGCGGGGGTAATTTGTCACTAAAATCACATGCCATGCCAATCACTTTGTCTTGTTCATTGATACATGTTAAACCTTATAGATGCTATCAATGAATCACATCTACACATTCTAAATGTGATTATATACATGTGAGCTAGCATATGTATGTCCAAAACATAGAGAAATACAAGAAAATACATAAAAATACCCTAAATTACATGTATATTGGGTTCCGTATGTATTTTCATATACTTAAAAGTATCAAACATGTAAAATAATTACACCAAATTGTAGAGCATCTCAATATGGCCCAAAAAGAAATTATGGGCACATGCACAAGAGACACTCGCCACCAAAAAATGCCCACCCATATTTTTTTTCCGTTACCATCTTCAATCCACAAAAGCCACCACTAGGTCATTTCTATTCCTATTGATTTTTTGAGTTGTTCATTTGTTTAGATTTGTCTTCTTTCATTTTGTCTTTTCTAGTTTTGTGGGTTAGTCTGAGTCAAGCCATAAGTGTGTTGAGTTATCATATTTCGCTATTTAAAGCTAAGTTGCCATTGTTACCAATTTGTAGTGCCATGGCCACCTCACCTTTATAACATTGGATCATTAAGCCCCCTCATCATTGTAGGACAAGCCATCCGTATCAATTTGTGGCTTTGATGGAAGAATAGGTTACACTTTGCCTTGAGTTATTCTCAATTCAGTAAGTTGGACAAAAGAGCATCATTGTTGGTAGACACAAAGATATGGAAAGAAAAGAATTGATGCAAGAGAGAAGAAGATGGGATCTCAAGAAAAAAAAAAAGGAGGGATATCACTTTGACTTTTGAAACATGCTAAACGGCAAGGCCCAAAAGGGGTAATATGGTCAAAATATTGTGAAAGGGAGTATTTACGTCAAAAGAGAAGTGGAAAAAAACATGGCCCCTTTTTTGAATAAATAAAATTCATTAATCAGATGAAGTACAAAAGGTTAATAGCATCCCAGCATAACAAAAACAACTAATTATGCAAGAATATGGAGGCAAGAAGCCTCCACATAGTTGCCAACAAAATATTTGCCTAGAAGGGTCAACAATTGTGGAAAAGTAAGTCCTAACTCTTACAATTTCACGTATTCTTACCAAAAGATGTATTTCAAGTGACTTATTTTGGAGGCTTATTTTGGAAATGTCTATGATTGCGCTCTATCCAAATACAATACATGGTAGCTATGAAGGATACCCTAAGGAGCTGTGCTTCCAAATTTTTGCCTTTATAACTCTTATCATCCAATGAAGTTCAAAATCCCATCCTTAGGAGGAACACTGAATACCATTTTGTGTGAGGATACTTTGTCTGTATACTCCCACATACTCCCACTCCATTTACACTCAAAGAATAAATAAAAATTATATATTTTAATTGGACATATGAAGTTACATTGGATATAAATTGAAGGCTTCCATCGTGATACGACCCTTGCTATTGATAATCTTTTAAGCAAGCCAACCTATAAAATGATGTTTGCTAATACCATTGGTCCATATCAAAATGTAACACTCCATAATCGGTCCCACTAGTTTGAATTCCTAATATGCCCTTTGCAGTAGTATCTAGATCTAGAGATGGTCAAAGTTAGAGCAAGTCTAGCTTTAGAAGACATCGCCAACTCCAAGCCATATTGCCCTTAATCTCAAATTGCATAAATGAAGTACCTCTGCATTTAGTGCTGGAAACCCAATTACTTGTAGAGGTTAAAGGAAGGATAATTAATGAGGGTCCATAACATATGACCTCGTAATACTTTGTTCCATAATTTCAAATCGAGCAGACTTAGTCCTTCTTCATTTTTAGGCGAGCAGACTACTTTCCATGCAACTTTATGCAACGGGTGAACTTCAGCATTTCCAACTCATAGGAAGTGTGAAATCTTTTTCTGGATCTCATAGATAATTTGCTTTTGGAGTAGGAACATTTGCATCTAGTCAATGCAAATAGAATTAAGTACAGATTTAGTCAATTGGAGTCGTTTTGCATAGTTGATATGATTCATATCCCAACCTTATATTATTTTAAAAATCTTTTCTATTATCCCCTTGCAATCCGTGTGCATGAGCTTTCTAACAAGGGGTAAACCAAGGTATTTGATGGAGAGGGTGCCTATGGAGAAAAGTGTGTGATACAATGTAAGATATTTCTCATCCTCAATCATCCTAGAGAAGAATATTTGACATTTGTCTGGGTTGAACTATAGTCCTATTAGAATTTCAAATTCATCGAGTGCATCAATAAGGTAAAGGATAGAGTTGACATCTCCATGAACAAATACAAACAAATCATTTGCAAAGCATAGGTGAGTAATTCTTTGCAATTTGCAATGCCAATGGAACTTAACTGAAAATGTAGCAATTTTCCTATTGAGAATCCTATTGAGAATTTCCATAATCAAGACAGAGATACGAAGAAAATGGATCACCTTGTCGAAGCCCATTAGTGCTTGCAAAATAATTGACCTGTTCTCAATTGAGTTTGATTGAGAATTTCGGAATAGCAATGGACGGGGGTAATAGATCAATCCAATACCGAGGGGCATTAATGGCTTTATTTGTTTTTTTTTTGGGGGGCGGGGGAGGGGCTGAACATTAGGGCTCTATTTTGAAGGGCTGAAAATTCAGGAGATGAAAAGTTGCAGTTTGAGCAGAAAAAATGGCAAATTTGTAATTAAGTTTAGGAGTTAGGTGATGAGAGATGCAACTTTGTGTCCATTGAAGAGTCACAATGGTTTTTGATATCTTCTCCATAGATATTAATATAGTCGCACTATATTCCACACAGAAAATTTACTAGTATACATTAGGTGGGATTGAAGATTCGAGTGAGATTAATCAACACCAGTCAAATCTGTGAGCCATCGTCCTCGACGAAGAGGGAGAGAGACAGAGCAACGATGGATGGTTTTTAATATTTCAGGTGTGGGTAGATGCTAGGCAGGCGACAATTGGCAAAACTTTGACGAAAGTTTTGTGAATTATTGATTTCGGGTGCACAAATTTGACAGGTAAATCAATGATAGTTTTGTGCACCCGAAATATCATTGATTTACGTGCATAAAATGACATCCTTGGAATTATAACATTTTTCCCTAAAGCAAGCGTTACATGCATGTATGAAGAAAATTAAAAGGAGATAACCTCAGTGACTCTTGGTGTGATTCTACCTTCGTAGCACGGGTTACCCAGAACCAGAACAAGACCGGACAAGGTCGATTCCTCGCCTACGACTACAAACAATTTTATTTATCTTGAAATCAAACCATACCGATTCGTTTTTTTCAAATGTTGCATTTTCTTTTTGAAAAGTTCCTAAATATATTGAAAGTTACTTTAGTATAGCAAAACATTACTAATCAGAGGGAAGTTATTAGTAAAAGAAGAGATTGGTCCACAAGCAATATGTAATTTTTCCCTTTGCTGAATAAAATAATACTAATAATAATATAAGTAGACTGGTTCTACCAGTTTAGTTTGGTAGATTCAATTCCTCCCCAAAAACTGGGAGCTAGACCGATTGTTACGGAACCATCTAAAGTGGCTAATCTGGTTTGGATCTTGAGTTGGGCTGAGCCGATGCAATCCCCATCTTTAAATGGTTATTCCCAGCACAACTCTTTCACGTAATTCAAAGTGATAAGATTCAGGAGCTCCTAAGATGGTAGAAGGAGACAAGAAGTCATTCCATTTACGCAACTGATATGAACCACCACCAATCACGTTGTAAATGATGTGAAAAGTCAAATTATTGATGAACCAAGCTGACATATGTTGTCCTGATTTTGAAAAGAATAGTCACCCAATAAAAATGGTTGCTTAAAAAATAACTTCTTACATTATTGTTTGCCAAAGGAACATCGCATCTGCTTTCATTAAACAAAGCAGAATCATGAGTTACCCAAGATGAGAATTTTCCAATTTCATTGACAACTAATTCATGTGTACCATTTGTACATGAACAAATCAAGTAATCTTTTTACAAGAAGAACGGAGGGAAGAAAGAAGAATTATCAAAACTTCCAAATTGAACCGATAATTACAACAAAGACAGCAAAACAACCGTCATCTAATGACAGTTGAAGCAACGGCGTGAGCCCAACATTTGAGAGACTCTCTCATGTCGGTCTCGTTTCCAAGAGCAGGAACCTTCCAGTTCCTCAATGGATCCTCCTCCCTCTTCTCCTCCCACCATTCCCACGCCTCCGACAGATAAGGCCTCGCAACAACTGCAGACTCACCAAGACTCTCTTTCTCATCACCATCTTCTTGATGATGATCGCCATCTTTGTCATCTTCTTCACCATCTTTGATTTTCTTGCCCAATCTCTGTAGTCCAGGAATGATGGAGACCAAGCTCGAGTCGTCTTTGTCTTCCTCTGAGAAGACGAACCCCAGATCCATGAACCCTTTTAGCTCCTCGAACTCCAGCTCCGACAAGCTCTTGCTCAAGGCCCTCCTCTTTGCTCTTCCTCCCATTTGGCCCTTCTTTCTGCGGGAGAACTCGGGGCTTCTTGGGTTGTTCCATTTGACACCTTCCTCTTCTTCTGTGATTACCTCTTCTTGGTAGATCATGCTGTGAACGGGAGTCATGAGAAGTACTGAGTCTGGAGAGAGAGGGCTCGATTGGAAGCTTGTGGGGATGATGCTCGTTTGATCGCTCATGGACCTCACAAGAATCGACGGAGTCCGAGATATATGAATACACGGGCTTTCGCTTTCGGGTATCTCTATGCTTTCTTGACCCGGATCAGGTCCGGAGGTTGAAGAAGGCGACGCGTCTGGTCGTTTCTTGAAGATCTCAAGCTCGAACCAGCATCTATCGATGATCTTCATGACTGCTTCGGCTTCTTCCATTGAAGGCGGCCAGAGGAAATTCCGTGACTATGGAGATTTAACGAGGGCTTGGGTTATATATATAGACTCTCAATTACCGAGATTGCCCTTGGGTTTTCCTGTTATTTACGGGAAAGACTCAAACTCGGTATTCACACGTTCGGGTATTACTTTGATTTGGTCTTGGGTCTTTGTCTAATGTTTCAAGTCAATTGGTCCTTATTAGCCTTGATTACATCTGCGAGAGATGGGAAGGTGAGAGAGTTGGCCGACGTGGATCTTAGCAAGACAAAATGACAAATATTTATCAATTAAGTAAGCAGGGAGAAATTTTGTGGTAATGCCGGAGTATATTGCTCTAGTATATGATGCAAATGACAAATATTTATCAATTAAGGAGTTGGGTTAATGAGGTATGGCAATTTTTGTTGGATGTCGGCGAGGCTTGCTAGCCTTCAATTGACTCTAGCAACCCTCATAATATGATGGAGCCAATCCGTCACTCCAACAAAATTAATGTCACATGAATCTAGTCAAAGGAATTAGATTGCACAAAAAAAGAAACATCGATGTTGCACAAACAACGCAGGTTAGGGAACATAAAGTATACTTGATGGACTATAATCATATAAAGTAGGATTTTGTGTGATACTACATTGACATACCATTCATAGGTTCCTACAGTAATTTAAGATTGAAGCTGGCATTTCCCCATGGCCAGGTCTTAAGAATTCGGTCTTAGTGCAGGCTAAACTATGTGATACCATTTGTCTTGCTTCACTAAGTAAAAGGTGTGGAAGAGAGGGATGGCTGGCGCATATACCACTTCTAGGCGTTACCTTAAGAATTTCACCCTTGCTACCTAATGTCCAAATTATGTCCAAATTAAGCCATAACTTCTTTGTCAAGACATAGATATCAAGTTCATCGCACAACTCCATTGAGTGCCATTAAGTTAAAAAGTTATTCCACAAGAGGTGTAAATGTCAAGGCATGAGTTGGACACAATTACACTCGTTACATGCGTCAAATTTGTAATCTCGTTAAAGACGGTGTGACCCTTTACCACTAAAATTACTTGACTTATTGAAAAACATAATATAACACTCTATATAGTACATAATGATAAATTAATTTAGCCACTGACCGAGGACAACAGACCTTTCAAAATTGACCTTTAAAAGCAACATCTTGTTGCTTGTACATCACACGCACTGGCAGGTTCCTCTAAGCATCATTCCCACTAAGCCATTCACTTTGTGTTGCTTCGAGAGTAGAGAGTTTTATATCCACCACGAAGTGAATATCGACACGAATTCCTCTTTTCCTTTCACTTATTCTAATTTTGTTTCGGGGGGCGAAAAAAGAAAGGCAAAATTAATTCAATTGAACCTTAATGCAAATCTGTTTGAATATCGGTCTACTTTCAACATTTTGTCTTCGTAATTTCTGCAAAACAAATGGAAGGTTTTATGGTCTTAATTAGATTAAAAGGAAGTAGTTGGGTCATATTAGTTAGACAAGATCAATTCAAATGTATATAGGAATATCTAAACATAGGGATCTAAGCCAATGATGCACAATTTAGGTGACCTAATGCAATAATTACATATTTTCTTAATTTTTCTTTTTTTGGGGGGAGGCCAAGCAATTGTTTTTTAGTAGGTCGGGGTCAACGTGATGTTTTGCTAATGCTCGAGGGCAGGTTGGTAAATGAGCAAAAAGCTTTTTTTGGAGAATATTCTGATCCTAGTTTTTGTATTATGCTAATTGAGAAACTCCATCTTTGACTCACGGTCAACTTTTGAAAGCACGAGCAAAAGATTTAACAATTTCGCACGTGCTACTCGTGTCCCGTGGGCCGTGTGTGAGTGCGACTTTTGATGTCCCCGCGGGTGATTAGTTTCAGACACGTCTTGAACTTTGTCGGTAATAAATAATTAAATAAACACGAATATTTCAAACTGAACAGTGATCCGGCAATAATCTCTTGCATGTGATTACACAATTAGACATGTTTAATATCCATCTTTAAATAATTTTTAACCTTAAAAGTGAGAACCCGTTTTAAAAAGAATAAATGATTAAACAAAGTCATTAACATAAAAAAATTAACACATACTTTTTTTTTTGGTAAGGTTAGCACATACATTTTTCATCACCAATATGGCCAATAAAGCATATTATAGACCGACGAGAAGAATTACAAAGTGATCAAATTGACAAAAGTTCGTATAGACTGATAATGCCACAAACTTTACAATTTGAACTTTAATAAAGTAGTCATGTGAGCATTGGAAAATTCCTTCACTTATTAATAGGTTCATAATCTACATAAATATTATGATTTTCATTAGCCGAATTCTGGTTACCACGTGTCTTCAACATAAGATTTCCGTAAATCTCATGGGTTTTGAAAAAAATTCATATGTTTCGGCCGATTTTTCTTGTACTTATTTAATGTATGATGGATGTCATTTCTAGTGGCGTGATATGCGTGGGTATATTCTCATGGGATTTCATAAATATTTAAGTTAGAGATAAAAAAAAAGTCCCTTGCACTAAATTTGCAGTCGGAATGCAATGAGCATTTTATCTGGCATTGACAAGAACTTCTACTTTCAAATATGACGGCAATATAATATTATATCAAAATATTCCTTTCCCATGTGAACAAAGGTCTCCAAAATGATTAAGGAGAATAGACTTCACACAATCTAGACATATGGAAAAAAGGTACATTATTTGAAGAAAACAAATGGAAAACATTCTCTAACTATAACCAAGAAATGGAAAATAATGGATAAAATTTTCCAAACATGGTAATGATGATAGTGTTGAATTGGTCATGACATCAAGTAGAGGGATGAGAAGGTTTTTCAATGGTTATGTTTGAATGTGAGAAGTGTTTAAAACTAAGGAGTTCGTGGGTAAAAATTTAAATAAAAAATTCATTATGGTGATTTCACATCACAATATTACGATGACAAAAATATTTTAGTTCAACACTATATTACTCATGTGCTAATAATACAACCATTACTTTTTCATGAATATTTGCAATATCTATATTTTCATATTTTTGAACACAACATATCCCGAGAACATCCCAAATCCAATAAAACTTTTGGTTGGGCCAAAAAAAGGGGCTAGAGGTCCAGTGAATTGGATAAAATCTTCGACATTTCTTGTGGGATCCATGGTAACATATTTACCAACAAATATAATACACAACTTGAGATATGGAGGAAATCTATCATTCTTGAATTTTGCCCACCCAATATTATTTTTTAATTTTCACAATAATGACATATGTTAGCAACATAATTAAACATTTTAAAACTTATATCTACAATGATATGAAAATGATCAAAAGTTAAAAGATACCTTGATATGAGAATCCCAAACACTTGGATTGTCGACAATAACTGTTTTATTTACATTATAATAGCAAAATCTGGATTGTGAAAGAAGCTTCTTAAAGCTACCATACTGTTTTCTCAGTTTCTTCACATTGTTCTTCAACTGTAGTAGGGTATACTAGTATCTTATCTGTTTAATGAATTCACTTCGTATGTTATTCCTCCCTTCTTTATTGTAAGTAGAAGATGTGCAATTTTGCTTTTTAACCTCCTCTACCAACAAACTTACAGACAGGTTGGTTAAAGGTTTGGTCCACCTTGTATTGAATATTTCTTTTTGGGATACCATCTAACTTTGACCTCTTAAGCATCATATGACTTATGTATCAAGTCAATAACATAGTCATGCAGTAATTACAAACAATACATGCAACCATTGTCAAGAGTTGGATTAACAATCAACAAAGTAAATATGCAATCAACAAAGCAACATGCTAAATTAGGGTTAAAGAAAGAAACTCATTTTCTCCTTTTGGCTAGAAAAGAAAGAAACCTTTTTTCCCCATTTCTCCTTTTTCTCATTAATTTAATCAACATAACAAACTGGCTATGAATTAATAAGGCAAATAGCTTAATTCTCTTAAACACCATAAAAAACCCTCAAAGAAAATACAATTTTAAAGCAAGCATAGAAGACTCTAATGGCAAAGCATTAACAATTCTTGAACTGACTTGTACAGAACATATGTTGCATTTTGAGCTACAAGGACTACACAATTTTTATGACTATAGATGATCAACAAAATTGAAGACCCAAAGCGAAATAAAGAATACTGTGAGAAACTAGTTATCGGATTTTGGAGATGCACAAGATTCTAGAAGCATCAACGTTAATAAAATTGCAAAATTAGCAAAATAAGGAGGTCATGCGTGTAAGTAGAAACCAAATATATATGCTGGCTCACAACACATTATCAAGGCACACTATCAACCAAATAACATGCTTCCCATGTGTATCAAACTAACAAAAATAAACAATTGATGTTTAAGACTAAAACAAAACATTAGTTTCCAACCAAAGACAACACAAGTTGAATCCCCAACCAAAAGACCAAAGAAGGGGGAAAGGGAAAGGAAGAAACAAAGGAGTATCATCAAACACAAAATTTTTCTTTAGCAATTCAAAAATCCACTCGACAAAACCATGGACCAAAATGTTCAAAGAATTGCTTACCCTATGTCGCGACCTCCTTTTTGGTCTCGGAGGCTAATGGCTCGGCTGAACGACTTTTCATCAGTGTTTTAGCCCGGGCTCTCCCAAGCCCATCAATTCACGACTTAAAGTTCAAGTTTTTAACCTGCAATTCAATTTCATTTAAAAAGGAGTCGCCACTAATCGATTGAGGGTGAGGCCGATTAAACCCAAGTAAAATATCGGGAGAAATATTTTACTCCTACGCAACTGCAGAAATTAGGGTGGAGACTGATTACACACTAATTAATCACTAATGCCCTTCCGGTACCTAATCTTGTTTAAACTCTCAGGTTTGGTATTTTTGCATTTTTTAAGGATTTTTTAATATTTGTTGAAACAAACATTTTTTGGCTTTTTCTGTTTTTTAGAAAATATAAAAAAAAAAATTTTGATTTTATGATTTTCTGAAAATATAAAATATTTTGGGGTTTTTCTGATTTTTTGGAAAACAAGACATATTTTCGAATTTTCTGATTTTTATAAAATATTTCTGGAATTTTCTGGTTTTTTTCTAGAAAATGTGAAATATAAAATACTTTTTGGATTTTCTGATATTTTTGGAAATTATAAATTATTTTTCGGATTTTTCTGGAAAATAAAATATTTTTCTTTCGAAAATATTATTATTATAAAAATATAAACAAACCGGACCCGGGTCGAGTCTTCTAGATCCGGCCTGGTTGAACTCAGCCCACGCGGGTGGCCCAGGCCTTCGGCTGGACCGGGTCCAGCTCAAGGGCCCCGTTCGTCAGGCCCAAAGGATACCTGCAAATTAAATAGAAACTAATCAAGCCCAAGCCCAAAAAATAAAGTCTGGCCCAAGAAAGCAAAACAAGCCCAATAAGCATATTAGTCTCAGCCGGGTCGACCGGGTCCATGTGCCCGACCCGGTCAATGACCCGACTCCTCGGCCCCCTCTCTGTCGCAGGTCCTCCGCGGCGCCGAGGGGACGGCTGGGACGGACGGCGTGGCCACGGCGAACAGCGCCGACGGCGGGAGGGACCGGCGAACATGATGAGGAGGCGATGGCCGGCAGCAGGGGCGACGGTGGGCTCGCCGGTGTGAGGCTTGGTCGAGCTCGGCCAGTGGCCCGGTTGGCAGAAGAGACGGCGACGACTCCAGGGGCTGATGGTGACAGGAGCGACTCGTTGGCAGAAGCGACCTGCGACGGCAATGCGGGCGGCGTCATCGGTGGTTGAACGGCAGTGGCATCGGGGGTGGCGGAGCGGTGGTTGCGTCGGCCCGTGGCTCTCTCCCTCACGGCTCCGTCTCTCTCCCTCAGATCTGTTCCGGAGTTGCTCGCTCAGCCTCTCCGGGGAAACGACGCCAGCAGGCGGCGTCGGGCCGAGCAACCAGCGCCGAATGCGGCGGCGGGACTCGGCTGAGCAGCAGCCCTTCGCCCTAGTGCCTCTCACTCTCTCAGATCTCTCTCTCAGTTTCTTTCTCTCCTCCGCAGATCGGTCCCTCCCCCGCGACTCTCTCTCTCTCAGATCTGGATTTTCCAGAACCTCTCAGATCTCACCTCTCTCTGTTTCGCTTCTGTTTTGCTCTCTGCAGATCTCTCTCTTGCTCGCAGCTCTCTCTCGGATCGGCGGTCGCTCGTCCGGCCTCCTGGATGTCTCTCCAAGGGAAGCCTTCTGAGCTCCTGCCTCTCCTCTGGATCTCTCTCTCTCTCAGATCTAACTCTCTGGTTTCGCCTCTGTTTCGCTGCTGTGTTCTGCCTCTTCTCCTTCGCTCGACCCCTCTATTTATAGGCGAGGAGCCCGGTCGACGGAGGTGCTCGGACCGGCGGTCCTCGGCGCGTCAGCCGGGCTCTCCCTCGGCCGAACCGGAGTGACCTCGGCGTGACCTCCGCTGGGGCCATCTCGGCATTGAAGAAGTCCGCGCCAAGACGTCCCTTCCGCCCAGGTTTTGCGCCGGATCTCGCGCGATGGCATTGATGGCGCATGCGAGACGTCCCCATCCGTCGCCGGCTACCCTAGCTTCCGTCCTCCGCTCTGCTCCTCTGTTTCTCGCGTGCAGCAGAAGAAGAAGGGAAGAAGAAGAAGAAGATGGAGAGGCCGGGCCGTGAAGGTGAGGGGCCGAATGGGCCCTGATCCAGGCGGAAGATCAAAAGGGGAATGGGCCCAAGGCCCGTGCCAGGGAGAAAGAAGGAAGAAGACGGCTGGGCGCGAAAGCCCAGCTTCTTTATGGGCTTCTCTTTTTCTTTTTTCTTTTTAAATAATAATAAGAATAAACCTGAAAATAGGGTAAAATAAAGATAGAAAATAAACTTAACATATGCAAATGATATTAGTATCAAGGTGATGTGAAAATCCTTTTTGTTAGGGTCAAATTGAACCTAGTTTTCTATGCAATTCAAATTTAAATATTCAGTCAAAATTTAGGTGTCAACACCCTAAAGGAACATTAACAAGAAACAATAAGAAGTACTTTGCTCATCAATCTAGTAATGTCGTCTTGAAACATTTAAGAGCTTCTTAGCTACCTGTACTTAATATTGCAAGTTGTGTACAAGTGTAACAAGATTATATCCTAATGACAACTTTTTGCTCAATCAATTTCAGCCATAGATGACAAATAAGATGCAATATGTTTTCATGATATCAATTTTTGATACCATTGTACATCTTCTTTTGTACAAATACGATATGCTTGCTGAGTGAATGGCATGAGTTGGAATGCCAACTTTTTGATGGCTTAAATTTACTTTTATAACTGCAAGTTTCTATATAATAGGTAGGGACTCTAAAAACCTAGCCCATCACCTAACCCCCCCCAAAACCCACAAAATCTGTACCAACTTACTTGTGAGACCCACTGAATTCGACTTACCTCAAACCAAGTCTTCACATACGAATTCCAAAATCCAAGCAAAAAGGATTAATTTTTAGATAGGGGAAGCTTAGGACAGTCTCGAGATAGGAGTAGACAAAAGCAAAAGCAAGAAAGCCAAAGAGGGAACGGGGAGAGAGACAAATAGAGAACTCTAGAGAGAGAGAGGGGGTCGTTGTCGTCAATCTAAGCACGCGCTCGCTCAAGCAAGCCCTTGCCCAGATTGGCGAAATCAGCTCTCACTTGAGTGAGCCCTCGCCCAAATTGGTGATGGTGACCCTCGCTCGATGGCCTTGAGGGCGTCCTTCCTACAGTTGTGAGTCAAGCAGGATGGGTCTCACCTCAAGTGAGCAACTTGAGTTGGTGATGAAGCAACAGTTTTCGTCGTGAAGATAGCTAGTTTCGGAGATAATGGGTTTCATCAGAGAGAGAAAGTCATGAAGGTGAAGATTAGTAGAAATGAGAGAATGCTTTCACTCAAGAGAGCTTCCTATTTTGTTTCTCTCCTTATTCTTTTTTTTGTTCTCAAGAACAAGAATCGGCTTATTTATTTATTTATTTATTATTGATTATGTTCTAAATAAATTCTTAGGAATTTACCAAATGGATTTATGTTCCATTTGATAAATTAGTTACTATTTAGCTTATTAACAAATAGGCCCTAAACATAATTTTGACAATCCATTGGACATGTTGCAACACTCAACCATATTTGAATTAAAAACGTAGAAACAATATTGTTCATTAACACCAAATTAAAACCATAATCTAGATTTAGAAATAAATCTCACATGAACTAATGTCTACTTTAATGTTTTTTTCCATAATGAGCTTTGATTCATTCTAATTTGGCTTCCTTTTGTTGACATATGATTTTTAGTCAACGCATCAATAATGGTAAGAAACTTGAAATTAGAGTTTCCAATTGCAATGGGCCCTTTTTCGAATAAATTGTCGATTTTTGTTTCTTTTCATCTAAGATGCCATTCTGATTATTTTCAATTCATTTCCAATAAAAATTAAGAAAGTCAAACGGTTGACTTTTTGGTCAACCTTATGACCAAAGTCAACCTTGGGTCAAAAGTTTTCTTTTTGCACAAAAAGGTCTTAAATGGTCCTAATTCCACTTTAGCCCACTTAATTTTAAAAAATTTCAATGATTTGACCGAAAAATCAACTATTTAGTTAAAAGTCAACCCTTTGTTGACTTTTGGTCAAATCTTTAATCAAAAAATGAAAATATACAAAAATTACAAAATCATCTCATTTTAGCTTTAATTTGACTTTGGCATCACAAATTTCACAAAAATTGATTAAGAACCTTATTTTTCAAATTTTTCGATTTTGAATTCAAAAGTGACCAAAAATAGAATTACTCTCATTGTAGTCATAATTAGGCTTAGTTCTTTTTTTAACATTTGATCTAGACAATTACCCATTCACCTATTCAATCAATTTTGAGATCGGGTAAGTCGGAATGTAAATTGACATTTTCATCCCTAATTAGGGGTCCGGATCGATTTTTCATGATTTGCGAACAAACAACCCCATTCTACTCTATCTTGTGAGATAAGTCCAAATCTAGGGTTAATTTTGGGAAATTCACTTGCAAACATCCCAATTCAAAAATTTAGCTTACTTGAACATTGAAAATCTGAGCTAATGTGTTTTAATTGATGCAATTCAACTTGACTCATTCTAGACTAGAGTCTAATTGAAGTAATTAAGCTTCAATTTGGCCAATTGAAGCTCAATTGAAAATATGGGTTTAACTAGTGGCACAATTTCAATGGAAATTCAATGTATTTGAAAATTTTCGTGCATAATTAGTTGACAAGAGATAGTGAAATTGCATCCCATTTGATCCAATTCATATAGTATATTCGATTTCATTTGAATTGAGCAAAATCAGAACAAAATCAGAACAAGAATTCAACCCGGTCAAGCCGATGTTGATTGGCGTTGACCTGCATTGACCGGCTAGTTTTTTCCAGGCATCTTTAAGCTGGAGACCACCCTTGGTTGGCCCAGCCCATGGCCGACTCATCCATGCCATTATTTCTCGAATTTATGAAATTTCCCTCGGATTTTTACGAAAATGCCCCTCAATTAGGCTTTAATTGCGAATCGATCACAACCTTTCATCCATAATGCATCTCAACCGTCCAAATAAGCATGTGCCTATTAGCTGTCATTTTAAACAAACGTAACAAATTAATTAAGTTCGTTAGCTAAAAAGATTGCTACTTAATCTTTGAATTAATCCAAGGGCTAAGATGCCATCTTCCAAACTCATATAAATAGGTGTTTTCTCCTCATTTGTGCAGATTTTCAGATCTACAAAATTCCAAAAATCTCTCTAATCTCTCTCTCTCTCTTCCCCAAAACGGCTTGCTTTCGACGTTTTTCTTGGTGTGCACCACCGCCGCCACCGTTCGCCACCCGAACCACGCCGCTCCGGACCTTTCCTGGCGACGTGCCACCGCCTCCAATCATCATATCTCCTCCCAGAAGTCGCTCGTCACCGGCATCTCCCTCGGCGATCGTCCGGTCAGCCCACCGGTGGCCAAACTTCCTTCCCATGCATCGTTCTGGTGGTGGAAAACCAGTTAAACCCGACTCTGTCAGCCCTTCTAGAGAATATGTACGTTAGAAGTTTGTTGCCTTCGGCTTGGCTATCCTCCACTTTGCGTTTTCTAAAAAAATTTCCAGAGGAGAAAGGCCTCTCTGCTCTGCCTCAGCAGACTCCATCTTCCTTTTTAAGTATAACAACTCACCGTGTATCTCTTCAAACTCCAAACCAGAAAAATCCCAGAACCGGTTTTGGGACTATTCTGGTTTGGAGTTTTGAAGAGATACACAGAGTTGTTAAACCTAAAGAGGAAGATGGAGTGCCTGGAGTGCCTTTCTCCAAAGAGGAGGATAGCCAAGCCGAAGGCAATAAACTTCTAACATATTCTCTAGAAGGGCTGACGGAGTTGGGTTTAACCAGTTTCGGGACTTTTCCGTTTCAATCTGTTCTGCATCGTTCTGGTGGTGGAAAACCTCTCGGGATCTCCAGCAACTTCCCTCAATCGTCTTTGAGTCGATCACAGCAATCGACAATCATTGGAAGGCTTCCGACCGATTCGTTTTTGAGCCGATTCTGTTCAGCAGCAAGCCGGAGAAAATCCGGCACCAATTCTCTTCCCTCCGGTGTCCCTAGGTGTTCGGTTCTCCATCCTCAAGTTGCTGAGTCGATCTGGGGCCCCTCGACCAAAGTTCGTCGGAGTTCGATCGATTACAGATCACTTAAACGCAAAAGGTAATGTTCGCAATCTTGAATCCGATGAGGCGAGGTCAAACTAATCGACCAAGGCCGGGATTCACAACATGGGTGCTCTCATATGTTTAGAATTGCAGATTAGAGGCCATTTAGTGGTCTATGATCGTTTTGAGAATTGATTGATTATATGAACTTGTTCTGCAGTTTCGTTGGTTCTGGACATTGTTTCTGCTAGGCCTGATATGAGGTCTAAAACATTGAAATCTTACCTCAAGTTGCTCTAGATATTCAACCTACACTTCATGAGCTTCGATTTGATATGCTGCGCGTCATGAACGGACTTCGTTAGCTGCCTGAAATCCCCTTCGAAACTATGATCACCTGTTCTGCAAAAACGATTCCGTTGTTCTTCAAAACTGAGTTTGAACGTCTGTCTAGTTTGCCTGTTTTTTACCTATTCCTGTGAGTTGATTTGGAAAATGCTTCCTTCACGAAAATCTTTATAAAGATCTCAGTCATGACATATATTTTTCTCAGAATTTTCGGAATACATTCAGTTGCTGAAATCTTCCACAATTTGTCATATGTCGGTTCTGTAAATCAGAGATCTGTTGCTATTTTGCTACCGATTTTTGTAGAACAAGTCCAAAGATGATTCCTTCATGAAAGTTGCACGTATGGATTTTGGTGGTGATATAATTTTTTCTCATGATTTTTAGTTGAGTATTTCTAGGCCACATCCACTAAAAATCGTCCTTCTGTCATGTCGGTCAATTTATTCCCGAGTCAAGGGTCTCTATTTGTCGATTTTCTTGTGATTTTTCTAGAGCTCACTTCAAGATGATTCCTTCTGGAAATTTTCTCGTATGAATGTTGCTCATTACATATATTTTTTCCAGAATTTTAGACAATATTCACTAGGTGAAAATATCATAAAATCCTCCTAAGGTCACTCGGGGTGGGGAGACGACATCCGCCCAAGACACTTTAGCACCTGTCCCCTTATAGGACCTCTCCAAAGGAATTGTTCGCATACTTGCTCTATCTTCTCTACAACCGGGAATCCAAAAATGGATGTCCAATAGGCTTGAATAGCGTATAAAACCGACTTAATGAGTTGTAATCGGCCTGCAAACGAGAGAAACCGGTGTGTCCATGATTGGACTCTAGAAGTAAGATGACTTACCAAGGTATTACAATCCACTTTGTTTAACCGGGAGGTAATGATAGGCACACCCAGGTAACGAACCGGAAATGAAAAGTGAAGCCCAATTCTTGTATAATCCGGTCCCCGAGTGCATCGAACCTCGAAATGAATACTTCGCTTTTCGGGGTTAGGGATCGTGCCGCTCCATGAGGAAAATAAAGTGAGCCCATTCTTGATGCAGGATATAGAAGTGAGGCTCGCTTGACTGAAAATAAGGACATCATCTGCAAAGAATAAATGAGATAGGCGGGTTGCCTTGCATCTCCAATAGTATCGGTATTTCCGGTACCGAGTTTGAGCTTCAATGATTGTGAATACCTCTATTGCCAAGGTGAATAGATATGGAGATATAGGGTCTCCTTGCCGGATGCCTCTTCCACTAGAAAAGAAGCCATGAAGCTCTCCATTAATAGAGATGGAGAATTTAGGGGTGCGAACATATACCATTATCAATCTTGTGAGATGATTAGGGAATCCGAATGCTAGCAAGGTGTTCTCGAGGAAATCCCAGTCCAACATGTCGTAGGCTTTCCTGAAATCTACCTTGATGGCACATTTAGGGATGTGGGGTTTGTTGTGAAACCCGCAGAAAAGTTCTTGGGCAAGGAGAATATTGTCACTTATTCGCCTTCCCTTCACAAATGCTGTCTGAGCCGGGCTAATGAGATCCGAAAGCACTGCTGCAATTCTAGTGGCGAGAATCTTGGTAATGCATTTGTAGATTGTATTGCAGCATGCTATAGGTCTATAGTCTGAGACCGATGATGCATTGGGGACTTTAGGCACCAAGGTAATGATGGTATTGTTGACTTCTTTGAGAAGACACCCTGACTCAAGGAAGTCCATAATAGCTTTAGTGACGGAGGAACCCACCTTGTCCCAATTTTTCTTGAAAAAATCTGCATTAAAACCATCTGGACCCGGGGCTTTGTTCCCGGCTATAGAGAACATCGCATCACGTACTTCTGAAGGAAGGAAGGGAAGAGAGAGAAAGTTGACCCGTCATTTGTGAGGGGGTGCGGATGGCGTCAATGATCTCCCCGTGTCGCCGGTCTCAATGATGCAGCCGGGGCTAGTAAGTCCTGAAAATAAGAGACAAAGACTCTACGAACTTCTACTTGATTAGAAACTATTTGACCGGTATTGTCCATGGCGAAAGGATTCTGTTCGGAGATGTCTATGGTTCACTGAATGGTGAAAGAACTTGGTGTTATGGTCTCCTTCATTCAGCCATCGAATCCTCAACTTCTGTCTAAAGAAAGACTCCTCCAGGGACCGGAGCTCATAGAACTCTTTGATTTGGGTATTTTCAGCAGTCGCCAGTTGGCTATTTTGAGGATCAAGTAGGAGTGCTTCTTGGGTAGCTGACAACTGCCTTTTAGCTGCAGAAACTCTCATGGAAATGTCCGAGTAGGCATCCCTGTTTAGGCATTTAAGGCGGCCCTTAAGCAGCTTCAGACGGCCATATAGTTTAAACATAGGAGAGCTTGTGACTTGAGTATCCCACACTTGCATTACAAGTATAGAAAAGTCCGGGTGGCTCATCCATAAGTTATAAAATTTGAATGGAACCCGGCGGTGCGAAAGCGGCAAGACTTTCACAAGTATCGGTGTATGATCCGAAATGCCCGGAGCCAAAAAGAAGCTTTAAAATGAATAAGACATACACCTAAGGAGTTGTTTACCAGTACACGATCAATTTTCCTTTGCTTTCTGGATGCACCCGAGGAAGTAGACCAAGTAAAACGAAATCCCACGTACCATAGGTCAATTAGTTCAGCTTGGTCCAGGCACTCCTTGAAGTCATCAAAAGCGGGTATCCAAATATCAATGCTCCCTATGCGATCCGAGGGGTCCCGAATAGCATTGAAGTCGCCAGCAACAATCCAGGGGCATTCCTTGAGGCTATGGCTTAGTCTAATAATATCTTGCCAGAGTGGTCTACGGGAGACAAAAGTATGTTCCCCATACACCACAGAGAAGGAGATAACTGAGTCTGAAACCAAAATTTTAATGTCTCCATGAATAATCTGGCTAGAACAAAAAAAGAGCTTGAAGTCCACTAGGAGGGGGTTCCATCCTAACCATATGCGCCCCCGTGGGGAGTACTCATAATTCGCCAACCACAACCATCCAGGCAGTAATCCAGGTGAGATAATATCAAAATTGCCAGCTGAAACTTTAGTTTCTAAAATACCAACACAACAAATGTTGTTGTAGCGCACAAAACGTCTAACTTCCGCTTGTTTAATGGGGTTCATGAGACCCCTTATGTTCCAACATCCAAAAAACATAATATAGAGTAAAGAAGGCCAAGAACTACCTTCTCTTTGGGCGCCGCTTGCTAGTTGGAGGCTTAGCCTTTGTAGGGGGGGAACCCGAAGAGGGCTGCTGTGCGCTGATCAGCTTGCCTCTCTATATGGCATCCTCCTGAGTGGGGGAGTCAGGGCAGACCAGCGGCTGTTTCAGCTTCTGCCCAGCAGAGTCAGGTTCCATCTTGGCACCCAGCTGCACGGGGGAGTCGGCGTCTTCCATTTGCTCCTCATCCATATGCGGAGGACCCTCCCGCAGAGCAGCCATCTGCAGAGGAGGATTAGCAGGGGCTTCAGCTTGCAGAACAGCCCTCTGCAATGGAGGATCAGCAGGGACTTCATCTTGCGTCAGTGTATGATTCGGTATTGCAGTCAAGTCCACCTCCAGCAAGACCTGGTCATTGCTCCCGAATCCAAGAGAGAAAGGTCCCGCACGTGGGCGGGTTCGGTTCTTCTACTCGGGCTCCATCGAGGCCAAAGGGGCGGGAGGACGGGAGCTACGGAGGTGTTTCGATGCTTGTTAATGGCTGCTAATGTGGGTACCGCTGGGAGGAGGTTCTGTTGAAGTCTTGACCCACATGAAGCTGAGGGTCTACTTGGAATTGGTCTCGCTAGCGTAGGTTCTGCTTTTTCTTTGCCCGCTCTACTCCGAACTATTTGCCATTCCTCGAGGGGGGTTGAAGTGGGAGCTTCTGAAGATCGTGTTGAGCCCAAAAGGGAGGGCTGATCAGTTTCTGCAGCAGGATCTTGAGGGGCTTGAACCCCATGCTGGTTCTCTTGCACATGCTGAGTACTCCTTGTATTAGTGGCAGAACATTTGTGGCCAAAGACACCACAAGATTGGCATGAAATGGGCTTCCATTCGTACTCTACCTCTACCACTCGGACAGCCCCATTGATGAATACATTTATGGAATCGTGGCAGGCTTTGGAAGCCTCCAGTTCCACACATACTCGCGCGAAGGAAATCATTTTTAATTGTTCCGTGCGCTGATCAACATATAAAGGAGTACCCAAGGTACTTGCAACTTTACTTATGCCCCGAGCTGACCATAAGCCATAGGGTAAGTTCTTCAGCCGAATCCAAACAGGAACCGAGGAATGCTCTCCTTTTCTCAGTTCTAGCATAGGTTGCCATTGCTGGAGAATGAGAGGCACCCTCGCCACCATTAACAGGCCCCCTTCAATGACTTTTCTTCTAAACTCCGAGTCTGGAATATGGAAGAAAAAGAAACCTTGGTCGTTCGCCTTCACCTCCATTAGACGGTGTCCCCACAGGTGTTTAATGGCTGTCTCCACGAGCTTGAATGGGAGTTTTTTCCAGACAAAATACCCAACTAAACATTCTTTCCAAAGTGGATCGGCAGCCTCTAAGTCTTCATCGTTACAATTCACAGCATTATTTATACCCGTATTTGGAGGATAATAGGTGAGGGAATACCCTTGCACCGCTGCTCTTGCCACATTGGCCCAAGACCGGGTTGCTGTGTTTTGTTTCTCCGATTGTTGCTGCATCAGAGATGGCCTAGTTCCTTCAGCTGCTGTGGGTAAGCCTCTGGAACTCCCCTCAATGCCAGCCATAGCAGAATCCAGCCCTATACTATCAGAGCTAATTAATCTAACATCAGAGCTAGGTCTAATTCCATCATCACAGTTAGGCTCAACCAACTTCCTCATGCCTGTAGAACCATTTGCTGAGGCCTTGCCATTTCGAGCCCGGTCTCTTGAGGAGTTGCGCCCATCCGGCCCTACTCCGCTCCGGTTTCGACCCCCACCCAGGTCAGACTTGGCCTTAGGGACTGCTAGCTCTATCTCCATCATCAATACAGGGGAACCAGCCTAGCTAGAATAGGGGAAGTCGAGCAAGCCCTAACACCGCATAGCTAAATCGAGAGAAGCAGCCCTTACCAGAGCAAGGGGGTTCTGATCGCCTATCGAAGGGCTTCTTCTCTATGCAAATCCGGCCTCAATCGGTGTCGGAGGTGTCCTCCCGGCGTCAAAGCCAGCGCCGGAGCTACAGGGGTTCACGAGCTCAGCTTAGAGAGAGACGGGGTGAACAGTACCTCATTTTCTTTGGTCGCTTCAACCCGAATTTGCATTTGTGTACAATTAAACATGTAATTGTGATCTTTTGACTATAGAGTCTCATGAAAGTCATTCCATGCCTCAATGTGGTTCTAGAGATATTTAAATCATTTCAAATGAATGTCGTTGGTCCATATAATTGCATGCATTAGTGAAATTTTATTCCGTCACTATGCTTGTATTTCATGATTGCCTTGTTATTGCCATTTTTATAATATGCTTTGTGATTGCATTCAGGTCTAGGTCTCTAATGAAAAATGTTCATGAGTCCATGCTCAATCTATATGATTTTTCCCACATTTTTGCCATATCATTTAGGAGCAATAGACCATGTATCTTCTTAATGTGACTGCTACCCTGAATATTATCTTTGGCACATTTGTGTAGATGTTCTAAATTGGACATGTAATCAACCTTAATTGAGCATGTGGCCTCTTAGAAAGTCTTAGTACATTTGAAAAAATTTCTAATGGTGCTAAAATTGGATCATTTTCAGGTTGATAGACCTCCTTTCTATTTTTGCAAATATGGTAAAAATTCAAAATTCGGATTACATGTTAGTGCAAGTCTGCGTTAGTGCAAGTCTGCGTTTGCATTTTCCTATTTTTGTCTGAATTTTTGTGTTAAGATTTAAAGGTCGGGTCCTTCATTAAACTTGTTTGTCACTCTTAGGACTATCATGTGGCAACATTTTAGAATTTTCAAATGTCAATTGGCATGATCATATTGCCATGAAATTGCCTCAAATTGCTGTTGCCTTGTTCTGTCCTAATGCATTATGCCATGTTCTTTGATTTTTATTGAATCATGTGTTACTCTTTTGAGATAACTTTCTTGATGAAAGTCGTTTTATATTGTGTGCTTGATGTGTCCTAATTTTTGTGAGGTCAATTATTTCATGGGTTACGTTCAATTGCATATCTTTTGATCTGATGTTGTTATTTCCCCTGTTTTGCTTCCTATGAGTGTATACGTTCTAGAATTTTTAGAAATTCACGCATGCAAAAAAGACTTTCTATATCTTCATGAATTTTAATCCCATGCCATTAACTTTGTCCAAATTTTTTTTTGGAAAATAAAAGACCATCGAATGATCTTTCGACACATGTGATTATGCTTGGCGCATGTTGAATGAATGAAGTGATTCAGTGTCGGCTCTCTAATTGTTTGATTGGATGAAAATCAAAGTCTTTGGACTTGCTCACATGCTTACTTTAGAGTTCTATGCATGTGATTGTTAGATACATGTGACAAGTTTGATGCGTGCTTGTAGGTTAAACTTGGGATTAGACATTAAAACCTAACTTTAGGGAAATTATGGTGTATGACTAATTATCATAAGTCGTGTCTAATAATGAATAAGGTGACATTTTGTGGCACATTACACATGTAATCTCAAAGGCCGACCTCAAGGCCAACTTGAATTGAGTAGATCATCGCTTGTTTATCTTGTTGATTTGTTTTACTTGTTTTTTGCTTGATTTGGTGTTTGTTTCAATTGTAATTCATTCATTTTAGCATTAGTCAAGAATTAGGATAGATGAAGAAGGTGGTCTCAAAGACGGTGATGGTCAATGTCCTTTCCAACCCCTTTTCCTTTGTACCATTTATTTGATACCCGACATATGTTTTGGGATTTCCATTGTATGGTATAAAAACTCGACAAGTTGTGGGTTTTCTTGCTCTCCTTTTCTTCAATTGTCTTTTTAGGATTATGTGCTTAGATTTACCGCTTTCCTTGAATGTTTATTTTCCGCAACGCCATTTCAATTAAAATTGTTTGCATTTTTTTCACCTTTGTAGAATTAGAATGACATAAAACCGACATCCACGCATGATCACTTTTTCATTTTTTTTTAAATGGCATGGAAAAGTAAAAAGATACGCATGGCCACTTTAGATAAACACGATATTGATAGGTACCAAAAGAGCGCTAATAGAAACGTTAATGTAACCCAAGTCCCCGAACCTTAGATCCTTAGTTGTGTAGAAATTTATGGAAGTCTACCGACTCTCGATTGGGCTTTCTAGTTGGCCCTCAAAATTGAGGCTAATGGCAACTTCAAACATTTTATCTTAGGTTGTTAATCAACTTAGATAATAAAACAAACCCATCGTGCGGGGTATGAATTCTTAATCAAGATCTACCATGGTTTAGCATACTTGTCGCTACAATCATGGATGAGACGAGGTGATGACGTCCATCTATGGAAGCACCTTCGTTAGAGCGATTGTGGAGCACGAGTTTTGGTTGGGGTTCACCAAGGTTTAGGATACTTGTCGCTACAACCATGAATGGGGTGAGTTGATGGCGTTTGTTCATGAAAGTACCTTTGTAAGAGCGATCGAAGTAAAGATACCCTTAAACTTACCTTTGTTTTCATTCATGATGCGAAAATTGAATCATGATACCCATCTGTTGTTGCATGGGTATGGACTTGGGAGAGTCCACACTTACAATTAATTGATCTCTTGATGGATATGATCGTCATCGATGATGTGTTTGAGCTGTCTTTGATGATTTGCCTTTTGAGGACCGTCTTTTGAGTAAATACTCTTGAACCGTCGTCCCTCCTAATGATTGACTGTTGCCGAGGGCGGGTTGCGACACCTCTAATTTATGAATTCATGTATGATAAATGCAACATGATTAGTTGCACTAGTATATAGCCATCAAGAGTTGGATGGGGCTTCTTATAGGTTAGACTCATAAATAAATACTAAAGAATCATTACCTATAGACTTATGCTTGGATAGCCAACTTTTATATTTGTCTTAGCCTTTCTTTATATAACCTTTCTTCTTGCAAAAGAAGCAATGGTCATCATCCTTCCTGAAGGATGCTTTCTTAGGACTCATACTGTTGGAATAACCAGTGATTCCATGAATTTTTTTATGAGTATGATTTTTAGACCTCTTACTCTTCTTAGAGATATATAGGGCAAGTTGCCCTTCCTCTACCACTACTTGAGTTATTAGGTCATTAATTGACAAGGTCTCATTTTAAGAGTTGTGACCCAATATTAGGTAGAAGAGTGTTTAGGGCTTGATGCACAAGCAAGCAACAAAAATAGAAACATTGAGAACCTCAAGTTTATTCTGCAGATGTACCATCTTAGGATGTAATCTCAAACCCCACCAAATCATCATACCTTATGTTGAAGAATCCTTGCAGATTTGTCCCTACCTCTGCATTAAACGATACACGGTCCCTACCTTCTATGGCCGCCATCATCTGTCTAGCAATGTATTTAACTGGCATACCACTTTTCAAGTGTTCTTGAATGGATTGCTTCATAGATAACAAACAAATTTGATTGCTCTTTTTCTAAACAACAAAGTCTGCTTTCTAGGGTTTCGTATTGTCGGCATGAGATATGCCGGCTTTTTTTAGTAAAAGCAATGTAAACATTTGCCAACTCCATCCCAAATAGAAAATATTCTTTCTATTTCTTAAAGTTTAAACATGTAAGAATGTCAATCATAATGGAACTGCCGTTTATAAAGAAGACCAATGAAAAACAAGTAATGTTTACAATTTGCATTATGTGAGTATTGTGTAACTTGAAACTATATAAATGCACATCTTGAGAGTTACACACATCATCATATAATCATTGTTGGGCTGAATACAAGACATGTAGTTGTATACTTTCCAAATGAAAGAGGTTGTAAAAATATATTTTAACCATCGTGAATTAACTACTTTTGGGTGTATGAACCATTAGGATTTGTCATCCTCAACCTTATGTTGCACATGTGTCCCTTCATAAGTCAATACACAATCACTTCTTTTGAGAGTATGACCATGCATTGAAATAAGAGATTTCCGACCACAATATGAGGTCAACTTTCTCACAGTTACAACTTAATTGAATCCTTAAAGCTTTTTCATACTAGAAATATTACCTTTATGACTCACATTTACTCTATACATGCAATTTTAAACTTGAAGACAGGGGCAATATATCACTAAAATCACATGTCATTCCAATTGCATTGTTCAGTTCGTTGATACATATTAAACCTTATACACGTTACCAATAAATATCCTCTATACATTGTGATGATATACATGTGAGTTAGGATCTGTATTTCCGAAACCATAGAGAAATACAGGAAAATATGAAAAAATATCCTAAATATAAACGTATATAGAGTTATATATGTATTTTCACATCCTTAAAAATATCAAACATGTAAAATAAATGCATCATGTTGTAGATTATATCAATAAGAGAACGCTCAAAATAGAATTCTCATGCATCCTCATGAGGTGCTTGAGGATGAGGCATGTCTAAATCAACTAGGATCATTAGTCTGACAAGTGCTATAAATGGTCAACTAAGTCGAGTCAATGAGTCGGATCCTCAGGTGGAGTATAGGGTCATTGGGTTGGGTCACCCTTTGTCAACCGGGTCGACTCGAGTCGCAGGTTGTTAATGTAAGCCTTAGTGCTCGGTGACACTTGCGTATGGCTACACATGGTGGTGCATGCAGCCTCCCGTAGAGGCACGCCGCCCATCAAAATGCTCATCTCAATGAGTTATATTCGTCTTTATGATCAAAATTAACTTTCACCAAACAAAAACTTCTGAAAATGAGCCAAATTTGAACGTTTTAGACCTAGACTGTGGCTGCTCTAATACCACATGTAAGCTACAAAAACGGTACCCTAAGATTTCTGCAGCTAGAGTCCAGAACACATTAATGGAGGAAAAAGAGATTTGTGCACCTAATTTGAAATACATCTTTCCTAATGCGAAATAGCGACAATCTAGAGCTCAAGTGCTTCTCCTCTATTTCCCTATATATAACTGGCTCAATGAGACTGCCCTTGATGATTAGCGTTTAATAGTGGCTCCTTATGTGAGATTATTTATGCATTAGGTTCAGAGGATAGACTTTATTGCTATTTATAGAATTCTTTGCCACAAGCCCTTTTACACAAATTGGACTTTACTCAATCCATACAAGTCAGTCTCATATTAGATTAATTAAGAATCTTTATATCTAACCTTATTAGACCAACCTTGCAAAATAGTAAATTTCAATCTCAATTAATATAAGTCCACATGAAAAAAAAAAAAAACATTTATAGTATCCCATCAAGTCATTGCAAAGAAGGAATGGAGTAACTTGGTCATGCCATAGATGATCATTTTCTTTGTTGAGTTTTGTGCGAACAAGACTTTGGATGTTGTGAAAGAGTGATGATGAAGAGCAAGTAAAAGAGGAAGAGGAATCCATTTGAGAAAAAGGGAGAGAATGAGAGAAGTATCTCTTGTACTCAAATACCATGAAATGGCGAAAGGACCCCGTGGGTTTGGTTTTTGCATCAATGCATAGAAGGGAACAACGTGATAACAATGGAGAGAAATCACATAGAAAATATAAAAAAAATATTAATTGCAATTGAATCCAATTGACTTAGCTCTTCCTCAGTAACTGCAGTATTTCCTTATTATTATCATTTGGGCATTTAGAAACTTGGGATATATGATATATGGTCCTCAAATCTCACTCAACTACCACGTTGCCTCCTCTATTTCTTAAAAATCACTTTGCACCGATAAACAAACCCCATGACCAAAAAGACTAAATTGCCTCCTTTCAAAAGACGCCAATCACAAACTTCACAATATTCCCTAAATCTCCTACACCCACAAAACCTATCCTCCTCCACCAAGCGCCACCCACCACCATGTACGCCACTGACTCATCATCACTGTTGATAGAATAATTAAATATTAAATTGCAAATTAATCTAATAGCTTAAAGTTTTTAAAATAATTGGTAATAATTCCACAAAATCCACATAATTTCAGAACATTAGATATCAAGTTCAAATTTTTCTAAACCCCAATTGTCTCCTCAATTAAATATGTCCATAGCTAGTATTAAGTAAAAATATCAAATTAAGCGTGAAAATGAGTGATAGGATAATTAAATGTTAAACTGTGCCTTTCATCTAAAATCTCACAGCTGCCTCCATCACCTCTTGCTGCTTGCTGTCACACGCCCTGCGAACCATCATTGCCACCCAGATCTGTCTCTCTCTACTCATGCCATATATTTCTTTGTGTTGTGTTGTTCTCTCTCTCTCTCTACAAAAGGAGATGGGGAACTCAGATTGAAGTCGCCATTGCTTTTGCCACCTTGACCCACCAAATAGAGACTCAGAGATAGGGATTTTTGGTGAGGTGAGAGAGAGAGGCGGCACATCGAGTTGGGCAAAGGGCGGGACCAGGTAGATGGAAATTGTCGGAAAGTCTAACTCAAGAACATAAATTTAAATTGATAGTTGGAAAGAGACCAGAGTATATAAATCACATTGTTAAGCAATGTGATATATTTTAGTCATGACATTCATGGATGGCTGGTGGTGGCAAAGAAAAATGGCAACAGAATTAAGGTTGGGTGGCTACGGTTATAACTTTGTAACTGGGGCTCTATTTTGAAGGGCTGCAAATTCGGAAGACAGGAAGGGGCAGTTTGAGTAGAAAAAATGGCAAATTTGTAAATAAGTTTAGGAGTTAATTGATGAAAGATGCAACTTTGTATTCATTGAAAAGTGAGAATGTTATTTGATATCTTCCCCATGGATATTGATATGGTAGCAATCTCGAAACTTACGTGGCCTTGAAACCCACAAAATAGTATGGTCAAATACACTCTTACATAGAAACTTCGCAAGTAAGCATTAGGTGGGATTGAGAATTCGAGGGAGATTAATCGATGCCAATCAAATCTACAAGTCATCGTCCTCGAGGAAGAGAGAGAGAGAGAGAGAGAGAAAGAGCAACGACGGATGGTTGGTCAAATTTCAGGTGCGGCTAGATGCTAAGCAGGTGACAAGGGACAAAACCTTGACGAAAGACTCGCGTAGAGTCGGGTGCACCCGGTATATAGTTGATATACGTGCGTCAAATGACATCCTTCGAACTATAATATTTTTCCCTATAAAGCAGGCATTATATGCATGTATGAAGAAATAAAAAGTGGAGAACCTCAGCGACTCTTTCATGGAATTCAAGAGTCATTGCGTTCACGCAATTAACATAAACCATCACCAATTACGTTGTAAATGATGTCAAAATCAAATAATTGATGAACCAAGCTGACATATGTTGTCCTGATTTTGGGGAAAAGAACAGTCTATAAGATGTTCCATGAAAAATTACTTTTTATTATAATTTATATCGCATTGCCGAAGGAACATCACGTCTGCTTTCCTTAAACAAGGCAGAATCAATCAAGAGTTACCCAAGATGAGAATTTCCAATTTCATTGACAACTAATTCGTTTATATCACATGTATACATGAACAGTATAAAATATAAAATCTTTTTACACGACGAAAGAAGAATTATCAAAACTTCCAAATTGAACCAACGACGACCGCACCAACAGCAGAAAACGAACGTCATCTAACGACAGTTGAAGCAACGGTGTGAGCCCACCATTTCAGACTCTCTCTCATGTCGGTCTCGTTCCCAAGAGCAGGAACCTTCCAGGTCATCAATGGATCCTCCTTCCTCTTCTCCTCCCACCATTCCCACGCCTCCGACAGATAAGGCCTCGCAACAACTGCAGACTCACCAGCACTCACTTTATCATCACCATCTTCTTCATGATGATCGCCATCTTCCTCATCTTCATCACCATCTTTAATTTTCTTGCCCAGTCTCTGTAGCCCAGGAATGATGGAGACCAAGCTCGAATCTCCTTTGTCTTCCTCCGAGAAGACGAACCCCAGATCCATGAACCCTTTTACCTCCTCGAACTCAAGCTCCGACAAGCTCTTGCTCAAGGCCCTCCTCTTCGCTCTTCCTCCCATTTGGCCCTTCTTTCTGCGCGAGAACTCTGAGCTTCTTGGGTTGTCCCATTTGAAACCTTCCACTTCTTCTGTGATTGCCTCTTCTTCGTAGATCATGCTGTGAATGGGACTCGTGTGAAGGACCAAGTCTGGAGAGAGAGGGATCGATTGGAAGCTTGTTGGGATGATGCTCGTTTGATCGCTCATGGACCTCACAAGAATTGACGGAGTCCGAGATATATGAATACACAGGCTTTCTTTCTCTGGTATTTCTATGCTTTCTTGATCCGGATCGGATCTGGAGATCGAAGAAGGCGATGTGTCTGGTCGTTTCTTGAAGATCTCGAGCTCGAACCAGCATCTATCGATGATCTTCATGACTGCTTCGGCTTCTTCCATTGATGGCGGCCAGAGGAAATTGCGTGATTATGGAGATTTATCGAGGGATTGGGTTTCCCAGTGTTTATATATAGACCCTCAATTACAGAGATTGCCCTTGGGGTTTCTTGTTATTTACCTGAAAGACTCAAACTTGGCGTTCACACGTTTGTGTTTTACTTTGATTTGGTTGTGGGTCTTTGTCTGAATGTTTCTATTTTATTGGTCCTTTCTAGCCTTGATTACATCATGCGACAAGGTGGGTTTTCCTAGAAAGTGCGAGGGATGGGGATGTGAGAGACTGATCTCACGTGGCTATTAGTCTGAGAAAAGGAATTGATTTGCTTGAGGTTGAGGTTGTAGATCATGCACTGTATAAGCAAGTACGGAGAAATTTTGAGGAAATGCCGGAGTGTATTGCAAATGACAATCATTTATCAATTGAGTAGGATTAATGAGGCATGGCAATCTTTTTTGGATGTTGTTGAGAGTTGCAAGCCTTCGACCGGCTCTAGCAAGTGTCGGTTTGAGGTGTTGACAATCCGCTGCACATCAAAGGGATTTACGTTTTCAATTGAGAAGGATGATTCTTTAGATCAAAAAATGATCAATAATATCAAAGTATGTTGTCTATTACTTAGACTAACCTTTCTTAACACATTTCTTTAAAAAAAGACCCCATTTTTTTCCCTTCTTCAGATGTAAATATTTTTTGGTGCAATGTTGTAGATAACGTGTTAAGTATCCCATATGGGGAATACATTTGCAAGAATGAAAGAAAATTAATGTAGCCAATTTTGTCACTGTAGAAAATTAACGTACATAATCCTAGTTAAAGGGTTTTGATTGCACAAAAAAAAATGTTGATAAATCAGTTGCACAAACCACAGAGAATAGAGAACATAAAGTATACTTAATCAAATATAATTACAAAAATGATAGTAGAATTATGTATGATATTGCATTGGAGTACCATTCAAAGGTTTCTGCAGTAATTCGAGATTCAAGCTGGTTTTTCCCAACACTAGGTCTAAGAATTTGGTCTTAGTGCCGGCTAAACATTTTGATACCATTTGTATTGCTTCGTTAAGTAAAATGGGTGGGAGAGAGGGATAATCAACGCAATTGCCACTTCTAGGCGTTACCAGAGGAATTTCACTCTTGCTATGGAATGCCCAATTGAAGCCATAACTACTTAGTAAAGACATAGGTATCAAGTTTGTCATTGCAACCTAGGAAGCATCGATACTTTTGGAAAGCTTTCATATTGTGTCAGACATTTCAATACGTGTCCAATACTCTCCGACACTATTTGATACTCTCCGACACTCGGTCAACGAATGTTGAAAAATCTGACATCCGATTAATTCTCCCGACACTCAAATCTAGAATTTCAACATGTGATTTTACATGCACGAGGTCAATTTTAAAAATTTTCAATAAATAAAAGTTCAAAATGTAAATATGTAAAAAATAAAAAATAATAAAAATAATAAAGGGGGAAAGAAGAAAAATATAAATTTTTTTCTCTTCCAACTTTCATTTCCCGTGATACACAATTCACCTTCTAAGTTTTATTTTTCTCCTCTTTCAATACACTCTAACACATGAGTCCAAAATGTGAATTACTTGTTTTTTTCCTCCAAATTTTATGGATTATTGGAATGGAATTGATTTGTCAAATTGAAACAATGAATGATATTAACAAATGATTGATAATGTTTTTAGTATAAATTTATTCTAGCCTCTTTTCTTATTATTTATTTATCTGTGAATTTGAATCAAATTAAATTAATTGAAATAATCATAAAAATGATAATTTATCATGTATATATAAAAATATATATTTAATATACAACGTGTCCTAACATGTCAAAATTCTCTATGTTTTGATAAACAACGTGTGGCCTATCGTGTCGTGTCGTGTCATGTCGCGTGTTGCGTGTAGGTGTTGATACATAAATTTTGGCAATCTAGTCATTTATTTATTGCATAGAAAATTAGGGATTAATTCTTAACCCCTAAACAAAAATATTAGAATGAAGTTGCATAGCATATAGCCATTAGGAGCATATTTCATTTAAGTGCATATTTGTCGGACCGGCGGCGAAGGACTTGAGTGAATGGTTTAAGCTTAATTGATTTAATTGGGCTAACCTTTTAATGAAAAAAATAAAAAATCAAGTCCAGCCCGTTATCTTTTAAGTGGCCGAAGATTGATAAAAGCAGTGCATATTTTGGAATATTCATCGATAGGAAAGTCAGATGTTATTACAAGAGGATTTTGGATGGAAGTGTTTGCTTAGGAAAGAAGTATCACCCATGGAGGGATATTTGATTCTTTGACCAATATATCTTTGCTTTGAAACAAGAAATGAGACAAAAAGAATGAATAACTTTACCAAATATTTCGGTCAGCATGAGGGCAATCAAAGATCTTCACGTGCCCATGAATAGAAAGGAAATGCATGGAATTAGTCAAGAAGAAATATTCTGTTGAAGAAGAAAAGAAAAGAACACGTATTTGTCCAAGGAAAAATCGGCGATTGTAGTCTTGGCCGCGCAATGTGATTCTACTTCTTTCTCTTATGGGCTGCGTTGCTTTGCATATAGAAGGAAGAGAGCACACAATTGAGAGAAGACGGCCAGAGAATAGAGAGACGGCCACAATATAGGGGGACACGCAAGACAGAGAAAAGAGAAAAAAGTTGCTCTCGGCCACCCCTTGGCCAAGAGTAGGGGTGTCAAATGGGTGAGTCAGGTTAGGTTTGAGTCGGATCGAAAATGATCCGACCCATATCGACTTATTTAACTCATTTTCATCAATTTTCATGCAACGTAAATTTGATAACTTATACCCGATCTATACTCAACTCGACTCATATATCGATACATATTAATATTTAACTTTAAATTAGTAAATAAAATAAAAAAATGAATACATTTAAATCGATATATTTTTTGGAAAATAATTTTTTTTAAAATTCGAATTTTTTATTTTTATTTTATTTTCTTTTTCTCTTTTTTTTTTCCTTTCTTTTCTCTTTTCTTTCTTCTTCCTTCTTCTTCCCCCTTTTCCTCTGCTAGTGTCACTCGACAACAACCAGCCAAGACGCAAGCCGGCGAGCTCGAGCTCGCCAGACCAAGCTTTGTTGCAGCCGGTGAGCTCACAACTCACCTACCTAGATCGAGCCAAGCTTTGGCTGGTGAGCTTGAGGCTCATCTATCCAGATCCAAAGCTCAAGGCTTACCTGCCCAAATCCTAGGCAAGTCGGAGCTTGGCCTGCCCAAATCCAAGCAAGTCGGAGCTCGGCCTGTCCAAATCCAAGCCAAGCTCCGGCCGACGACGGCAAGCTCGCTTGAAGCCACCAAGGCCGAGATTAATGATGGTGATGGCAGCGTGGAGGCGAGATTGGCAATGGAGGTCAAGGATGCAGAGAGGAGGAAAAGGATGGAAGGAGAGAGAGGAGGAGAGTCTTGGGTTATTAGGAAAACCCACTTAACCAATATTAAGACCCATTTCTATTTTTGCTTTACTTTTTAAGCCTCATTTATGATTCATATTTAACTTTCAACTTGACTTATTTTTTATCCTTTTAACTAAAGTGAGATATAATATGAGTTTATGACCCATTTTGACATATCTAGCCAAGAGATCTCGTTGTTGTGCCGTCTTCTACCCTGTGGCTATTGCCACTGTTTATGACCTTGCCAAGCTTGACGATAGCAGACCTACTGCTTACTAGCAACGATTTACTGCCCCCTATCACTGCTCACTACTACTAACGATGATCGAAGCTGCTGCCACCGTCACATGCTGCTCCCCGCATGTAACTGCACCATTGACGACAAGCCATTCCAATTCTCTAAGCTGCCACCTCACCCGAGTCGGGCTATATCAGACTGAGCCGAGGATATCTTTGTTGCCAGCCGTTGCTTTCGGCCCCGTTTGGTTCGGCTTTGGGGAAATGTATTTGGGGAAATGCAAAGACCTTTAGTGTAAGGGGGTTTGGTGAAATGCAAATACTGTTTGGTAAACTGTAATTGAAAAAGTGCCTTGGGATGCAACTTGGGAAAAATGCTGTTTGGTAAATATGCATTTGGAAAGTCCTTTCATGTGTCAATTTTAAGTTTTGTAAACTTTAATTTGTTTAAAAAAAAATTGATCACCTTAACTTTTATATATATTTTTGAGTTGAGAATAATCTATAAGAGACATATTAATAAATTTGTAAATAAAAAAATCACATCAAACTCTTAAAAAGAGAATAATTTCATTACAAAAAATATGACAACAAATATTCGAAGGAAAGAAATAATTTATCACTAAATATTACAAACCTCATTAACTATTTATTAATGCCATAGCTATTTCATCACGTAAACATATCATGTCAGAAAATGCATTATCATTTGAAGCACTCGCTCTCTCATTTACAATATCATAGTCAACTGAATATCCATACTCGGGATCCAATTCCGTTGTTTCAAAATCCGTATCAATTACGACATTTCTTCGTCTATAATTATGCAAAGCCATTGTAGCTATGACAATTTTCACTTGCTTTTCATAAGGATAACTTGGCATAGTAGTTAGAATCTTCCACTTCATCTTTAACACACCAAAAGTTCGCTCAATTTCTGACCGAAGCGAGGAATGGACACGGTTGAACACTTCTCGATAACCCGTAGGTGTAGGACCTTATCGAAACTCTGGCAAATGATATCTAACTTCTCTATATGGCCCCAAATAACCTGTGAGATTTGGATATCCAGCATCTACTAAATAATATTTAATTACACAAATATAATATAAATTTAATTAACATATGCCACATAAATACATATGGATGTACATACACCATTAATTAACAAACCTGATGGAGGGTGAGGAAATTGTGCATCACGTCTTTCAATGGCATCATAGAATATACGAGTATCATGAGCTTGTCCCTCCCAACCAGCACATACATAAATAAATTCCATATTAAAATTATATATGGCCAACACATTTTGAGTAGTCTTTCCTTTTCGACCAATAAATCGAATTTGGTCGTACGCCGGTATCACTGCTGGGATATGTGTACCATCCATAGCTCCAATGCAATCCTAAAATAAATAATGCAAATATTACATGATTTACATTTAGTTTTTCATTTTTATTATACAATCGTAATTTACCTTAAAATATGGATAAAATCGTCGATCTTTCTAAATCTTTTCCGGAACTTCCTTAAATTGTCGATCAGCCGGCTGGATTAAATCTTTTCCCATATTACATACTTTATCTAAAACTAAATTAAAATGCCTACTTATAGTTTCCCCAAAACGTTGAAAATGTTCTTGTGCTACCCTATTACCTATACCATGTCCCAACATATAAAGAAACACTCCAATCAATTCAACAACATCAGTATTTCTAGATCCTGTAAGACCATTGCGTGTTACCAAGTCACGTGTTAAATTATTAAACACATCCCTATGCATTCTAAACATATTATAACATATTATTGGATTACTATCTTCAGCCATCAACTCTCTCATCCATGCACGACTTGTATAAGATGAGGTCATACAAGGTTGTTTGTAAAGGAATGTTGCTTGATAAGCAATTGAAGCTTGAGCGATTGAGAGAATATCCAAAAATTCATCTTCCTCATTTTCACGATTTTCCCTTTGTTGAGGATCATCCATAACTACCTAACATAACAAAATATGGAGTTAGAGTAAGAGAATAATGAATAATCCTAACAATCCATCACAAGAAATAATAATATCAATCAACATTTATATATGCAAACTCAACCACATAAAGAAAATCTCAATTGAAAACAAGTCTCACATAAAAAATAGAATTTAAGTTTATACATAACGTAAGTAAAGTTCTTATATAAAAATAAAATAGCAAATTAAATAGTTGAAATAAGATACTACAACAATGTCCTACTTATGACTATCCTCCTCCATCTCAAGTTTGAGATACTTGATTCTAAGCGCATCACTATTCAAGCTCATAAACACCTGCCTATTATCTATCCTTTCTTTAAAATGTTTGATTGCAAAAAAGTACAACTTCTCATCTTGCACAATCTCCGGTATGGCATCCAACATAGACACAAGTTCCTTGTAAGGACTAAATCCATCATACGCTCGAGATACAACAGCAGCAACACTCTTACTTTCAACAGCAGAACAAAGCCTATTAATTTGGCTTCCAAGCAATTGTGATGGGGTCAAATTCTTTTTTTTCTTTCCTCGAGTTTGCCTTGTTGAAGTCTGAGACGCTCTTTTGCGAGTCCGTGTTTGACTTGGCTCAATAATATTTTCACCCACATGACACTTCAAATTACCATCAGTAGATCCTCCACTATCACCAACATCAGGTTGCATGGCCTCAACATTTTCATTAACACATAAACCTTGCGTAGGATTCCATGTGATTCCTCCTATAGCAACTGTATCCCTGAACATTCTATCTAACAACACTTCAAGCTTAGGAGGTATGCCTTTCGTCCTAAATGCCTTAACCTTAGGATTGGCCTGTTATAAAAGTGAAAGAACAAATAATAAACACCTGAATTTTACTCTCCCACCACTCATCACTGGCATCAATGGTTTTCTTCATCGGATCCCATCCTAGTCCTGTTTCATTGTAAACCAATGACCTCCATCTTTTCCAATCTTCCTTAAGATTGTCCCACTTACTCTTCATTTGAGTTTTATCATACTTTTTACCCTTCAACTCCTCGAACTTATTAATTATAACAGTCCATCCATCCCTCTTGTTGGTTGCAATGTGATTTCCTTTGTCGATTTGTTCGACACACAACTTACAAAATGCTTCTACATCTTCAGGAGTCCAATATGCTTTTTCCTTGGTTAAATTTGCCATCTTCCAGTAATATGAACATTAAAAAATAATGAGAGGGATAATAAAGAAAAATCAACACGAATAATAATAACTCATAGGGACGAAAGACATACATGCTTATGACAATGTAAGATTCTCATGTTTATGGTGTCAAATAAAGCCAACTACAAGTCTAGCAATTCTCACTATCTAAGTTCACATGGAATCCAGCAAAAATATGGAATTGGTTTGACACACTAATCCATAAGTTCAAAAATAAATTTATTAATCAAAACACTCATTTAACGATCAAGAGAGCCTTTGAAATCTTTGAATAGACTATAGGCTTTGCAACATCCCTCCAAATATAGAAAAATATCATGATAATCATTAATTAATTAAAACAAAGATTTTTTATCCTATACAATGCTCTTTACCTTGGCAAAGTTCAATCGTTCATCAAAAGACCACACAAGAAAAAACATCATGGGTTGAGTTTATGGGAATGTTCTAGGCAAGTTGGAGAAAGTAAAAGAAAGACATGATGCATAAAACGCCAAAGGAGTTCAAAGCATAATTCACACAATCCATACACATTTAAAGAGGGAAAAGAACTTTCCTTTTTGCAGCTACCTATGAGTGAATCCATCCATTCAGAACAAGAAACATGAGCAAATACACCCCTTGATCCCACATTTTGCTCTAAGCTTAAAGGACTATATAGTGGGAGGTGTGAAATGACTTTTTCTTTGGCCAAAGTAGAGAGCAAAAAAAGCATACGAGAAGATTTACACTAAAATTTTTATCTCTTGATAATGTCTTTCAGTTGCTTTACTATCACTTGGATCCAAGTTTGATTTGCACCCAAAAAACCCCTAATGTTCTTCGCTGAATACAGCAGTCATTATCATCACTGAAACTAAAAAGAAGGTATGCCTGAAATAAAATCGCTAATCTAGAAAAGAAATATAGATTGCGATTTTGGGGGATGCAAAATAGATCTGAATAACATGTAGAAATATTTGCCATCGAGCAATCGCTGCTATGAACAATCAGTAATAGCGATTCCAGCAAACTAAACAACAAGTTCCCCGAGTAGAGACACCAGAGCTTATTCACGCCTGCATAACCTAATCAAGTGGGATGATCCAAAACCCTAGAAACCTACACCTCTGTAGGAACCGCTAGAAACTGTGGGGAACAGAAAAAAAAAATCAAGACTTGAGCGTGGCAACACAACTGCAGCAAACTCAAAAGTAAAGGTTCAGACCAAAAAAAAAAACCTCAGAAGTAAAGGAACTTGCGGTCGAGATTGAGTCAAAAATGACTACCAGAGAATGAATAAGGAAAAATGTTCACGGCCATCAAAAAATAGAGCTCACAGACCTAGATTGGAACATGATAGAAGGATGAAGATATTCAGATTGGCTAGTCATTGTAGTTGAAAATAAGACCCTTGGACAATGGGTGACAGTACCCCTGCTTTCTTTGCTAGATCACTCTGTCATTGTGAGTTCTGTAAAACCCCCATCGAATATGCTCGCAGAACTCGATCAAGCAAAACCAGAGAAAGGAAATGAATAGGGAGAGAGATTAGTGATGGATTCGATGAGCTTATAGCGACAAGAGAACCGAGGTGACGATCGACGAGCTTGAGAGCTTTGAGACCCTAGGGAGTGAAGAAGCAGAAGCGGATTGGAGTCGCCGAGTTGAAGATGCTAAGATGCTATCCCAATATAAAATCAGCAGATCAATTCCCAATTTTCACAAGGACCATGAGACCATCAAGTAAATTGACCCAAAATCCACCCAACGCTAGCTACAATAAGAGAAACAGAGAAGTGAAGTACCGTGAACTTCTCAACGGCGATGGGAGCGGCGGTGGCGACAGGATCGGGAGCGGCGATCGGGAGCGGCGGTGGCGACGGGATCTGGAGCGACGATGGGAGCGGCAGTGGCGACGAGATCAACGACGGCGAAGACACTGGTGTTATTCTGGAATCAACAAAAGAGATCCTTGAGGCACGATAGAGAGAGGGCATTCAGGTGGCGAGAAGGTGAGAGAGAGAGGCGTTCAGGTGAGAGAGGGTTGTAGAAGAGAAGCTACAGGAATGAGAAAGCTTAGGGTTTTCTAAAAGGGCAAAAAGGGATTTTGTTAAATAAATGAGGGCAAAATGGGTAACTAGCATATTTTCATTAAAACAAGCAAATAGCATTCCGAAAATGCAAGTTTTGAAGGCACCTCCAAACCTCCATTGGCCTAAAGGCCTTTGAACCCCTTTGGAGATGCAACTGCATCTTGCCAAAGTACTCAAAAAAGTGAACCAAACAAGTTTGTATTTGGCAAAAGTCCTTTAGAGGTCCAAAGCCCCTTCACAAAGCCGAACCAAATGGGGCCTTCCTCATTGCCGTGCCACACCCTACCCGTGATACGACGCTAACGTGGTGTTGCCTTAGTCCAGGTGACGAAGCTGCTAATTCGGTGACAGAAGAGTAGGCAAGCCGAACTTCACCGAAAAATATCAATTACTCAAAGCTATGTCGATGATCATTGGGTGTCATGTCGCTAGAGAATTGTTAGTAAAATAAAAGAAGGAAGAAAGAATTCTCTTTTGTGAGCAGGTGTGATCTGTGAGTGAGGTGGAGAGGAAGTCCTAAAGGAGCGTACTTAGATCATCCACGAGCAAGAAGAGCCCATGTGGCAAAATCCTGACTTGGATCATCCACAAACTTGTCTTCTTGAGTGCTCACTAGCTACAACACTCCCCATTGAGCCATGCCCCGCAATACGATGAGCATCATCACCGCCGTTGACGACTAACCGTCGAGCCCCGATTGCCATCCAGTCCACGATTTTGTGTCACCGTCCTGATTTGGAAACATTATCCATGCAATATTAAGAGCTTAGGTGAGAATCTTGATTAATACGATTTTTTTATATTTTATTGCCTAGTATGTGGAATTACAATATTATTTGAATATTTGATCAATATTGTCGTATCCAAAAGATCTCTTCATCCCTCATGCACTGGCGGGGGTGCCATCCTAAGGGCTTAAAAATGTTTAACCACGACGGGTTGAGATAAAATCTCAGTGAGTTCTTCCCCTAAGCCCCGATTAGTACACCAACTAGACTTGGGGTATCTCTCCAGAACCACCCCTCACACAACTCAACCACAACCAGCAGTCAGCAATAAAATAATAGGTAAGGTCAACTAACAATCAAAAGCCGGTTCGCACGCAACTTTACCCAATATGCCATACCCTGCATGTTATAAATCAGCACAATACACGCAATGCACATGGCCGTTAGATGATGCAGTTTACCAATCACATGTGAGTCGCGTCACAAGCGATCTCACTTGGCCATTGCAACACCCTGCATGTTATTAGTTCATGCGTGCATGCCATAATTAATAATGTGATCACCTCATGCATAATCGAAACCGATGATGCAATGTTTCTCGTACACTCTGGTATCCACACGTGTTCCATTGGGCCGAGGTGCTACGGCGCTCTAGCGCCCTTCCTCCGCAGAGGCGCAACCGTGCCCTTTCGTGCAGGCTGAGGCGTTACGACACTACGATGTCCTTCCTCTGTAAAGGCGCAACCGTGCCCTTCCGTACCCTTCGAAGTGCTATGGCGCTACGGCGCCCTTCCTCCATAGAGGTGCAACCGTGCCCTTCCATATCCTCCGAGGCGCTACAGCGCTACGGCGCCTTTCCTCTGTAGAGACGCAACCGTGCCCTTCCGTATCCTCCGAGGCGCTACGGCGCTACGGCGCCCTTCTTTCGTAGAGGCGCAACCGTGCCCTTCCGTACCTTCCGAGGCGTTACGGTGCCCTTTTTCCGTAGAGACGCAACCGTGCCCTTTCGTACCTTCCGAGGTGCTACGGCGCCCTTTCTCTATAGAGGCGCAACTGTGTCCTTCCGTACCCTCCGAGGCGCTACGGTGCTGCGGTGCCCTTTCTCCGCAGAGGCGCAACCGTGCCCTCCCTTTGGTAATTTGAACTATCGCATCAATGCACATATACTTACACATACACTTGCATTTAAAATCTCAAGTCATTCTCCATAAAAGTGGTCAATTTCCGGTGTCCCTTAGACAATTCATCTTTTTCCCATTTTTATGAAAATCACACAATTCATGCGGATGCTCATACAATTACATATTCAATTCACTCCATAAAATCAATACACATGAAATTACACATTTTAATTTTCGGATGAACAGTAATTTCATAATTTAATAAATAAATAATTAAATTGAGAAATTAAAAATAATTAAATAATTAAATAATTAAATACAGAAATTAAATAAATAATTATTTAAAACAATTAATCACATTAATCAAACAATTATGGCAAAACATGCTTAATTAGCACATAACACTCAATTAAGCACAATTAAGTATAAATAAGCAAGATTAAGCTAAAATAATCTTAATCATTTATCTAACCACCTATCTTAGGGCTAATGCACTTAATTAAACACCCTAAACAACTCTTAACACTAATTAATCCAACCCTAAGCTAGTTTAGGCACTAACTAAGGGATTAGAGGCTAAACTCACTCATTAAGCGGGCCGAAGACGTGGACGCGGCGGTGGCGACGAGGGCGACACTCGAGGACCTTAAACACGACCCTCCATGGCGATCCTAGGGTAGAAATCACAGCAACAGCCTCTGCTCAAACCCCAAACTTCAAAAGACAGCACTGCAGTAGGAGGAAGCTGCTGGTCGGAGCAAAAACAAGCTGGCCGAAGCTTCGGCGAGTTGGTGGCCGGTGGCTGGTGGTTCCAAGGGGTTGAGGGGGAATTGTGGGTGGTTGGTGTGGGCGGTGGTTAGGTCAAAAATGGAGAGAAACGGAGGAAAAGGCAGAGTTGCACAGAGACGGCGCTATAGTAGACGGACGGAGGTCTAGTGGCTTCTGGCCACCGTACAAGATGGCTGGTGACTAATTTCGGCAATCAGCCGATGCAGGCCGTACAGAATTTCCGTGCTGAACAGATTGATGGGTGGGTCGGCCCAAGATTCCACCAGGAATGTAATGAATAACTCCAAATTCGGTGAGAGGTCAAAAGAAGAAACAGCAGGAAGACAAGGGGAAACAAGGGGAAGAGAGACTGCGATTTTTGTGTGATCAAGAGGAGGGAGAGAGAGTGTAATCCGCTGCTAAAAACCCTTCATCAATGGCATTAATGACTATTTCAACTTCCCATGCACATGACCTCATCTTCTCTCTCTTCCTTTTGTCTCTTCTCAATAATATCTAGGGGCAAAATGGTCATTTCCACCTTGCACAATTCCCAAACTACCCTTGGGCTGAAAATGAAAGGCGGGCCTAGGAAATGGGTGTGGAAATGGGTAGGAACGGGCTTGGGAATTGGTTGGGCTCAAATTGGTTCAAGTTTGGATAACGGGCTAGGAAGGGTGAGGGGTCGATTGGGTCCAACAGGCTCGCTCGTTTGTCTTGGTCTTCCACGGTGGCTGTCCCACCTTGGGCGTGAGGCCCTCATTGTTCTTACCCAGCCCACGTCCTCATATGCTCATTTCCTCGGTTCGAAAATCTCTTTCTCAAAAACTCGACTCAATCGACACCATTGATTATCAAGGAAGCATCGTCCAAATGTCCGTCCCGGACATTCTCGACAATTCGAAGTCCAATCTTGAATCCTCATGCCTTGTCAATTTCTCCCTAATACCATTTTGCTACGATCTAGACTGACCGGCAGTTTTGAGGATTCACGATTATTCCCCCTCAAAAGTGCTTGAATTTCAAGACGTCATAGTGTCCTCTTGGTAATAAGAGCGGGATTCGAATTAATGATTTAATTTAGGGAAAAGAATAGCCTAAGTACCAAAATTTGGCTTGAGGAGATATTTAAGTGTTAAAAGTTACGAAATGTACACTTAAGTATCACTTTTTTTTTAAGATTGGATCACTTAAATACCAATTCCGGCGAAAGCCGCTGAAAATCCAATATAACTTATTTTAATAATTTCTAATGCCCACGTGACTCGCCGGAATTCCACATCAGCTTATGTTCACCCAAAACAATGCCATTTTGGCCTAAGTTTAATTTTAAGATAAATATTAATTAAATAATATTAAAATGAATTTTTTTTAAGGAAAAAAAAGGCAACAGTAGCATCGGTGAGAGGGGTTCCCCCACCTATGGCTGCCACCCCATCGCCAGTGGGGTAGTGGGGTTGCAGCGATGGACGACGAGGGTTGTCGATGCTTGGGCAGGGGTTGGCGACCTCATTAACTGTAAGCGAACCTCGCCTTAGGCTGCGTTTGGTTCAGCATTTCTAATGGGCTTTCAAGCCCGAAAGTCCCTTGGGGAAATGTTGGACCATTTGGTTCAATTTTGAAGCCAGCTTTCAACTTTCAACTAGCCTTCAAAATGCTAAAACCCCAAAGCTAGTGGGGACTAGCTTTGGGCTTTCAGCATTCCGCCGAATGTTGAAATTATTTTTTCTCTTCCAAAACTACCCTCACTAATTCTTCATATTTCTAATTTTGCCTCTGATTATTTTTTTTTAATTGAAAAAGGAGGCAGCCCTTCACCGGTTCAGCGAAGGGCTACGGCCGCCGGTGAGCCAGATCTAGCATCAGTGGTCGTAGGCTGAGGTCCGCACGACCCAAGCAACTACCGCTTGGATCTCGTAGCCACTAGTAGCCCTCACCTGGGTCGTGTGGCCCCTGGGTCAAGCGACCCTTGCCGAGGGTTGCCCAAGATTGGGCGACCTCCGGCTGCCCTCAACTGGGTCGCGCGACCCTCGCCGGAGGTCACCCACCTCGGGCGACCTTAGCCGACAGCCGCCAGTGCCAGAATGGCTCACCGGTTCGGTGACGGGTTTAGTTCAATTTAAAAAAAAAGATATATATACATATGTTATACCTATCAAAGCCCATTGTGGAAGTTTTTTTTTACAAAACGTACATTCAACTCAAAGTCCATTTGCAAATTTTTTTTACCAAATACAATTGTATTTCCCTAAGTAGCTTTGGGCTTTGAGCATTTGCATTGGACTCAAAGCCCTTTGCAAATGCTGAACTAAACGCAGCCTTAGGTTTAGCGGCATTGGGCAAGGGTGGACGACCCTTGCTTTGATCTGGGAGAGGGTCGTCGCCCTCTCCCGGTGTTTGGCAAGGGCTTGTTGGTCCTTGCCTCTAGTCAGCGAGGGTTGCTAGCCCTCGCCTAAGTGCCGATGACCCTCGCGGCCAGCATTGCCACCCACCAACAATGGGGCAATGGCTATAGGCGAGGGAGCTTCTCCCACTTATGCTGCTGCTGCCTCTTGTTTTAAATTTTTAAATTTCATTTTTAATAATATTAAATTAATATTTACATAAAAATATAATTAAGGCCAAAACGGTGTCGTTTTGGATTGATCTAGCCATGTTAGCGGTCAAAATGATGTTGTTTTGGGCTTATTTGGCCATATCAGCCCCCAAAACGATATTGTTTCGACCTCAAAGTGTCACTTTAACATTTAGCCAAATTTTCTTGCCATTGACACTTAACTAATCTTTTTTACTCCTATTTTGGCACTTAAGTATACATTTCCGAACTTTTGACACTTAAATGCCCCCTTATGTTAAGTTTTGGCACTCTAGGAATTGTCATGTCATTTAATTTGATTGCAGTTTTATGTGCCATGTTTAAGTGTTAAAATAAGCAGTTCTTTTGGAGATTGCAAATGCCAAAGAGATTTGCGGAAGAAGAAGAAATAAAGGGCGTATAAAGAAGAGAATGGCCCGCAACAGAGAAAATAGCCAGAGGATATGCAAGAATGGAGCACTGAGATGCTTTAGTCGTGCAATGAAAAAGAAAAAGGAAAGTGGGACCCGCATAAAAAAGAAGAAATAAAATAAAAAGCATTGACCAAATAATAATAAAAAGATTTTTTTTCTAAAATTGTACTAGAAGTGATAAGCCCTACAAGGGATGGTATGGTCAAAACACCAAAGAAGACGTAGAAAAAGTGCCACTTTTTTTTTTTGGGTGGGTGGGGGGTGGGTTTGCGTGTTTTGATAAATTAAGGTTGAAGAAGACAATTTTGTTTCTTTAGAAGGTCATGGTCAAGGTGATGTTTTGGCAATGGTAGGGTAAATGAGCAAAAAGCTTCTTCGAAGAATATTCTGACCCTGCCTTTTGTATTATGCTAATTGAGAAACTCCATCTTGGATTCATGGTCAACTCTTGAAAGCACGAGCAAAAGATTTAACAATTTCGCACGTGCTTCTCGTGCGACTTTCAACTTCCCTGCGGATGATTAGTTCCAGACATGTTTTAGAACTATGTCGGGAAAATAAATAAATGAATGAATGAATAAACACGATGTTTAAAATGGCACAGTAAGCCGGCAATTATCTGTTTACACGTGATTGTTGTGGCATAAGCAGATTTGTATCACCAGAAACATTGCGTCTTAACATGGGTTTGTTTCAACACAATTGGACATGTTTAATATTCATATTTAAAGAATTTTTTAACCTTAAGAGTACATAAAAATATAACCCATTTTAAAATTAAACAATTAAATAAAGTAATTAAACGTAAAAGGAAAAACTAACACACATACGATTTTCATCACCAATATGGCCAACAAAGCATATTAAAGACTAGCAAGAAATATTACAGAGTAATCAAACAAACAAGAATTGGTACAAATTCAATAAATTAATAAGCCTTATTATTTTAACTATATTAAGTAATCAGGGAGTTCTAAAGATTCCTTCACTTATTAATAAATTTATGATCTAGGTCTAGATTAGGATTTGCATTGGCTAAAATTATGGGTCTTGTAAAAAAAAAGATTAGTTATGGCTGATTTCGCTTGTATTTACTTAATGTCTAATGGATGTACTTTTTGGTGGCATGATATGTGCAGGAATACTCCCAGGGCATTTCATACCTATTATTTTAGACCTAATGCTAAAGTTAGAGGTACAGAAAGTCCCTTGAACTATGTGAACATAGGTCTCCTAAAAAATAAAAAATCAAGGAGAATAGACGATGCAAAATTTACACGTGTAGGCAAAAAGTAAAATGTTTTAACAAATTAAATGGAAAACTTTTCTAACTATAACCAAGAAATGGAAAATGGTGGAAAAAATTATCAAAACATGGAAATGATTTTGGTTACTTAGATTTCGCTGGAAATAACCACCGGCCATTTTCTAAGAATTGAGATTTTCTCCATTGATGGATAATTAACACTTCTTTTTACTGTTTTAAATAAAATTACAAACAAACCCTTTTTTTTGGGGTGGTCGTAACACATTAACCCATTTGACATTGTTGTTTTTTTATGTTATTTTTTAACTATTTTTTCTTCTTTCATATTGCACCTTTTCCTTTACCTAGTAATCATATACTGGAGGCCTATGTAATGGCAAGTCGCCTTGGCACGGTGCCTCTGTGCATGTCGGCTATCGTTAAGCCACCACAACCGCTGAGCCATCACTAACTCTCTTTACTTATGTGCCTGAGGGCGCCACCTGAAATACATATTTTTTTACAACATTGACATGACAAAGTAGTCAAAAAAAAAAAAAAAAACCTTGTATTTTTGGTGTGGTGCCAAGTGAGGCTCAGGATAGGGCCGTCTAGGTTCTTTTGTTAGTTTTCTTACTACTTTGATTGTACATCTCTTTTGTGATCGTGGTATCCTTTCACTCCAGTGACTTGTTGTCCCGTAGAGTGATTGTTGGTGCCGTGTTTCACCATCTTTGTACAGGTTCTTTTGGTTGAAAGCTTATAATACTTATCTTACCAAAAAAAAAAAAAAAAAACTAGCAAAACTAAGGTATTGTCCAATTGGACTCAAAGCCTACTCGCACTATTACCAAATGAACACAAGAACTTTATTTTTGTTACTGAAAAATATGAAATATAATTATTGCTGCACGTTTTACAATTTTTAAGAGCTAAGGCAATAATTATCACGTAGGTGTCGAATTTTGAGTCAAATACTACAACTGTAGTATGAAACCACAAGTTAAAAGTAAAAATCATCTCAAAAACATATACACATCACTTCTTGTGAAGAAACCGACGTACATTTGTCGATCCAATATTATATATGATCATTATATGGAAGAATACAAGAAAAAGTCAAAAACATATGCTAAAGAAGTCTAAAGTATGACTGCTATCATCACTAAAGAATATTACCTAAAATTCGCGGAAAAATCAGTAAATGAACAAATAACTCAAATAAAATAAATACAGTACCATAAATGGCCAGTAATTCACCACTCACATGCCATGCACAGTGTGCATTGCACTCTATATTATTCATGAAAATATTATTTCTGATTTTTTGGGCTTGGATGAACAGTGTTAGAGTGCAACATCTATCCTGCCAAAAGGTTAGAGACACTTTCGATGCACACGGCACATTCTCAGAACATCCAAAATCCAATAAAACTTTGTTTTTGGCACTTTAATTTGTGCTAAATAATAAAAAAGAAAAGCTAGTGGTCCAATGAGTTAGATATTCGTACCAGGTTTTGGCGAGGACTGGTGTCAACATATATTCCTCTATCCAACTAGTTGGAGTGGAGAAATTTCCAGACAAGTCGAGTTTTAGTACACTTCGATCTCGTCATTACATTGAGCATATTCCTGGCGTCTTTCCTTAATCGATTGAAGGACATGTTAGTTAATTCTATCACTCAAACTAACGAAAAATGACGTTGAAATTCTTAACATAATCCAGAAACTATATTGGATATTTAGCAATAACTTAAAGACCATATAAAATAAATTAAAAACATAGAGATGACATTGATAAATAGGCTAAACTTAATAGATCATAAGTGTTATTTTGCCCTCTTAAATATTACAAAAGAGCATGTTTTACGTGCAAAACATTAAACAAATGATACTTTTTGGCATCACTCGTTCCTGTGTGGGTCGACCACACGGGCTTGGTACTTTTTGGCATGGGCTGAACACTTATTTTATTCGGTGGCGGGCTCAGTTTTATGGGCCCAGGGTTGGTTCTTTAGGAGGAATTGCGACTGGGCCTGTATGTCAGGCCCAGTTTGGCTAGTAGCGGCCTACCCGGGTCGATTCCGATCCGGCGATCCAACCTGGATCGGTTCCAACCCGGTTGTTTATTTTATAAATAATATATTATTTTAATATTGCAAAATATTTTAAATATATTTTTATATGAAAAAAAAAAATCCAAAAATGGTTTTTATTCCCCAAAAAAATAAGAAAAATCCTAAAAATAAATTTTCTTTTCCAGAAATATTAGAAAAAGCCAAAAAATGTTTTTCTTCATAAATGCTTGGAAAATATTTGAAAAAAAAAAAAAAAAAATGGAACCGCATACTTTAAACAAGATTAGGTATCATAAATGCATTAGTGATTAGCTAATGTAATCAAGTTCCGATTCTAGTTTATCTGGTTACGTAGAAGTAAAATAATTCTCCTAGTATTTTACTTGAGTTTTCAATTGATCCACTTCAAACTGATTAATGATGACTCCTTTTTAAATGAAATTAAATTATAGGTGAAAAACTTGAATCATAAGTCGTGAATTTGTGACCTTAGAGAGTTTGGACTAAACTAAAAGGCATAACCGAGCCATTAGCCTCCAGGACGCGAGAGGGAGGTCGCAACATGAGGGTGGCGTTATTTACACCTTTATTGGTTAACACACTCATTTTTTAGTTAACTAACAAAAATATCATTCTCTTTGTTTAACGTATTATTGTTTTTAATGAGGCTAACCAACCAGACTGATTATGTTTCTATCATCTATCTCATTAGTTTCACGATATAAATGCTCAATCACATAGACAAGATATTATCTTATTCTGCATAATGTATTTAGCATTACTCATCACCCAGGAGGGTAGGGACCAATGCAGCTCTAGTTTTTTAAATAACCTTTTTTCAATATTTTGATGTGGCACTAAGAAAAATGACTCTGAGTTCTCTGTACGATAGTAATGTTACAAAAAATATATATAAAAGGTCAAGTGGTTTTTTCTATTTACGAAATTGACAAGTTTGAGGACTTGCACTATAACAATCTCTTCCTAGAAGCATATAAAAAGCAGAAATATTTTTTTAATAAATTATAGTCATAGCATGTATAGTTTTTGGAAAAATTACACCACAGATTCTAAACAATATGTACAAAATGCAATCGATTAAGTCCTCAAATTTTACTTAACAATTAAATTGTAAATCCTATGTTGAGAAGTCCAATATAAGGATGCCATGTGGGCAAATTTTCAAGAATACATAAGTAATGGTACCATTCATTAAAAGGAATTAATTAGCAGTTTTTGAAAATGGCATAGGACTTAATTGAATTATTGAATTTTTTTGGATTTGATTGCATTCTGAACAAAATATTTTAGGGTTTCGGTGCACATTTTCCTTTAGATGTTTATCTTTTGCCATACATAACACGTATATACACCTCAGTACCCAATTTTGTTGCTCACCACAAGAGGCTGAAGTAGTGATAGGGACTTCGGTTGAAGAATATAAAGGTCGGGACCATGCATTCTTTACCAGAAGGAAGGACTCTAGGCAAGAATTGTGCTCTGGCATATACCATCTCTCCCTCTGGCATATACCTGGTATTGTGCCGAATTTGGTGAAATAAATATGAGCTTGATCATCAACGTGATGACTCGGGCATGGCCACCCGAAGGAGTGATGCATAATGTGATGGCGAATAACGGCGTAATTCTCCTTTGGCAGAAGAGAACTGCATTGGCATTCATGCAAATGTTAAGATTGTTCTTGCTTCCGCCAAAGGAGAATTGCCCCGCCATTCGCTTGCACTGAATATATATAGTTACTCAAAACTCAGCTAAGCAGCCGACAAGCCATTTATCGTTTCCACAGGGCAACTTTCAGATGTATATGTTGCACCAGGTACAAAGGGTGACTATCTGATTTACATGCCTAGTCACTTCATTCTATGTTTATGTAATAGATATAGATTTCATGCGTTCATTTGCCTTGGAGGTATTTTATCATACTTTCAAGTAGGTTATACTATACTTCAATTTCATTTGAGACGTGGAATTTGCAGAAATATCAAGAAAGAATAGAGTAATACTGCCAATATGAAAAATATTTTCAACAAGCGATCTTTTTCACCCTTTGATCAATGTTTATTGAGAGAGCAAGAAGTTTAAACTCTCAAATCAATGACGAATAATGCGTAAAGTCTTATTGACATTGATGCTATATACTCTTAAGTTTTCCAAAAAGCATATATGTACAAAACTATATATCATTTTTTTACTAATGCGGGATATATAAACGTTTTGACTTTACTAATCCATGCAGACACATGCAAATCGTCCCTTCTACTTGCATCGATAACATAAGGTGGTGTATATAACCCTCAAGGTTACCTTAAACGAAAAATGATGTGATTTGCTAAGACTACAATCAAAACATTTTACTATCATTTCATTTTGTCTATGAAAAGGAATGAAATTCCCTTTTTTTGTGAATGCAATACAACATAGAAAATAGAAGACTTCAAACAAACGTCGCTTTTTGAGGTCTTGGGTTCGATTCCCCAGGGAAGCGCCTGTGATTTAAGTGGGGGGCCATGGCGGTGGGTTTGTCAGTCTCGAGGAATAGTAAAGGTGCGCGCAAGCTGGCCCGGACACCTCGGTTACCAAAATAAAAAAAAACAAATGTCGCTTTTTATAAACGTTTGTCATCATCCAATTGTATCTTATCGATATATCTTGATCTTTTACTTGGCTTTATCGCAACTTTGGCAAAGAGTCTTCAAGAAAGGCCACTTGAAGTCGGATGAATAAGCAGATTGGAAGTGAAAGCAAAACTATTTCGGAATGCAAAAAAAAATTGCAAATAAATTTTAGAAATCAGGATGAAATTTAATAGAACAATTTGGATTGTATATAATGTAGGTTTTGTAACATTTGTGGACGCAATCCACATAGTAGGACTCTGATCCTTCTTTCAAAGAATTTTGTTTCCTGTATTCATCGGATGTTAGCAATTTGTCAGAATATCTTGACAACATGGGATGGCGAAAAGACTTGATTATATGAAGAAAACTAATTGACCGTTGAGCACTTGCTTGGTCACGGAACAACATTTCGATGACAATTGAAAAAGAAAAAAGACAGAAAACTGTACCAATAAAAAGGGCCAAATTACTTCGAAGTTTTTTCCAATTTTAACTTGCTCAGAACTTGTCAGTTAGTACCATATAAAAAGAAAAAGGAAAGTAAAATCCTTCAGAAACTAGGGAAAGAATTTGCAGAAACCATGGCGGAGACCAAACAAAACCGCCCTTCTTCTCCATTGGAACAAAGCCTAATTCCTAGGGATCTCATCAGCGCCTTGCCAGAGGACATGATCCACCACATCTTCTCATTTCTGCTACTCGAAGACGTCGTCCAGAGCACTGCCAATCCACTTGGATCGCCAACACCCACCTCCTCTTCAATGGAGTCCGGCCTCACAATCACGACATCTATTCCTCGGACTTCTCATCCCTTGTCGACAGTGTCCTGAACTAGTGCACCTCGCCCATGGTGAAAAGGTTCCGCTTCACCATCTTCTAGTACGACAAGGCTGACCGCCCCAAGCTTGACCTCTGTCTCCGCTTCACGGCAAGGCGCCATCTGGAGGATCTCCGCCTGTGGCTGGTTACCAAGCCATCGTTGTTGTATATACTGCCACCGTTCTTGTATTGCTTGAGTTGGTTGGTGTGCCTGGAATTCGGTCTCTGCTGTTTCTCCTTGGGTAGGACTATAAGCACTGTTCTAGAGTCCCTTGAGTTGCGCTGGTGTTGGGGGGCAGGAAGAAACATTACAATAGATTCAACATGTGCGAAAGAGTTGATACTTGCCAGCATCGAGTTCCTTGACACGGCGAAAATTTGGGCTCTGCATTTGGTATCATCATGCTGTGTTCAGACTTGATATATATATTTTTTCAGTGGAAGCCGAGTTGGATTTTTCCATTCTAACTATTGTGTCAGGTGACAATAGGATGTGCAACGACTTGTTGAAGAAACTTTTTAGAAGTTGCGCAGAGTTCCTATAATCACCTTTGGCGGTGATCTGGCTATGAATTTCCTCATACAAGTTGCTTCCTTTCTAGTGGTTGGAAACGAAGCTAAACACTTTTTAGTGACCGCCCATGCTCCGCATCTTCCATTTCATGGAATCTGCCAAAACTTGTATTGTCCGATTTTTTCATTTCCATACTTTCATCCCATCCATTCATGCATTTGATTGCTTTTCGAGTTTCCTTGTCTTTTTACCCTTTAATTTCTTTCAAAACTATATGTTGTTTTGATAAATTAATAAATAATGTGGCAGTTAGTTAGTAAACAAGAGGGTCAACAGGTAAGGAAAAATAAAGTTTAGTTTGACGAAAACAACATGTATCGATAAAGTGACGTGACAAAATATAAATGTGCATTAAGTACATGGTTCATATTCATTCGTAATGATTAGGTCGATGGTGAATACATCATAATATTGAAAAAGAAAACGTACATTGTCATATGTAAATACACACATACGTATAGTCATATATTTCTCATTAACATTAGATTAGAAAATGGCTGAGTTACATATTCCTAGCAATTCGAAAGCCCTTTCTCTATTCAAATATATAAAAAATATCGTAAGGTCAATGACATATCCGAGAAAAAGGTCCCTACACTTAGAGAAACGGTTCGCAACTGTCTAGTACATATCAAAAAGGTAATCAATAAACATTAACAAATTAGTAGGTCAAACTTCTTACTGTATCGCCTGGCCAATGGAACACCACATCTGCTTTCCTTAGACAAAGCAAAATCAAGAGTTACCCAAGATGAGAATTTCCAATTTGATTGACAACTAATTCATGTGCACATATATACATGGACTATATAACATATACGGAAAAACAAAGAACATTATAACATATAAAATCTTTTTACATGAAGAAAGAAGACTTGTCAAAACTTCCAAATTGGATTGTTGGAGATATAATTGATGATTCTGATTGTAGCACCGATTCTAATTACGGGCTGATTGATTTAGTCAATCCGTGATTATTTTGGTGAATGGAAAAGTTATAATTCTTTGTATACCGTATGTATATTTTTTGTACATTCTTTCCTACTTTTATTTCATTCCTTACACTATAAATAGGATGAATGTATTTGTACACAATTCATCAATATACAAAAGCATTGTCCCAATTCCTTTCTCATTTCTGTCATGGACCGATAACCACAACAACGACAGAACAACAAAACAACCGTCATCTAACAACAGTTGAAGCAACGGTGTGAGCCCACCTTTTGAGACTCTCTCTCATGTCTGTCTCGTTCCCAAGAGCAGGAACCTTCCAGTTCATCAATGGATCCTCCTTCCTCCTCTCGTCCCACCATTCCCAAGCCTCCGAGAGATAAGGCCTCGCAACAACTGCAGACTCACCAGCACTCGCTTTCTCATCACCATCTTCTTGATGATGGTCGTCATCTTTGTCATCTCCTTCGCCATCTTTGATTTTCTTGCCCAGTCTCTGTAGCCCAGGAATGATGGAGACCAAGCTCGAGTCGACTCTGTCTTCCTCCAAGAAGACGAATCCCAGATCCATGAACCCCTTTAGTTCCTCGAACTTAGACCCGTCAAATGGGTGGGTCGGGTCGGGTTTGGGTTGGGTCGAAAATGGTCCGACCCATATTGACCCATTTAACCCGTTTTGACCCAAATTCATGTAATGTAAATTTAGTGACCCATACCCGACCTGACCCACACCCGACCCATAGCCGACCCGACTCGTATTGTTAAAAGCCATTATTATTGTAGAGAAACCCAAACTCACTCTAAGCTCTATGTTAAATGACCCACTCAACCCATATTTGACACATATTTAACTTTTACTTGACTCATATTTGATCAATATTTAATTTTCACTTGACCCATATTTGACCCATATTTAACTTTCACTTGACTCATATTTGACCCATATTTAGCTTTCACTTGACCCATATTTGACCCATTTAACTAAAAGTGGGTCATAATATGGGTTTGTGACCCATTTTGACACATCTACTCGAACTCGAGCTCCGACAAGCTCTTGCTCAAGGCCCTCCTCTTCGCTCTTCCTCCCATACGGCCCTTCTTTCTGCGCGAGAACTCCGATCTTCTCAGATCGTTCCATTTGAAAACTTCCTCTTCTTCTGTGATTACCTCTTGTTCGTATATCATGCTCTGAATGGGCGTCGTGCGAAAGACCAAGTCTGGCGACAGAGGGCTTGATTGGAAGCTTGTTGGGATGATGCTGGTTTGATCGCTCACGGCCCTCACAAGAATCGAAGGAGTCCGAGAAATATGAATACACGGGTTGGGGATATCGTTTTGGGGTATTCCTATGCTTTCTTGACCCCGATCGGATCCGGAGGTTGAAGAAGGTGATGGGTCTGGTCGTTTCTTGAAGATCTCGAGCTCAAATCAGCATGTATCGATCATCTTCATGACTATTTCGGCTTCTTCCACTAATGGCGGCCAGAGGAAATTGCGTGATTATGGTGATTTAACGAGGGCTTGGGTTGCTCTGCGTGTATATATATATATATGTGTCTCAATTACCGAGATTGCCCTTGGGTTTTCCTGTTATTTACGGTAAAGACTCAAACTCGGTGTTCACACGTTCGGGTATTACTTTGATTTTGTCTTGGGTCATTGTTAAATGTTTCAATTTCATTGGTCCTTTTTAGCCTTGATTACGGCAGGTGAGAAGGTCGGGTTTTCCTAGAAAGTGCGAGGGATGGGGATGTGACAGAGTGAGCTGACGTGGATCTTAGTCAGAGAAGATGATGATTCTTTAAATCAAAGAATAATCCATGGTATCAAATTATATTTTCTCCTACTCAAACCGACTTTTCTCAATGCGTTTCCTTAAATAAAGACTGTTTTTTCTTCTCTTCAGATGGTAAATACTTCTCAATGCAATGTTGTAGCTAACAAGTTAAGTATCCCACCTAAGAAGTACGTTCGCAATAATGAAACTAAATTAATGCAGCCAACTTTGTCACTTTAGCATTATTAACGTCATATAAATCTAGTTAAAGGATTTTGATTGCAAGAAAAGATATACAAATTAGTTGCACAAACTACACAGATTAGGGAACATAAAGTATACTTAATCGAATGTAATAATATACATGATAGTAGGATTGTGTATGATACTGCATTGGAGTACCATTCAATGGTTTCTACAATAATTCAAGATTCATGCTGGCATTTCCCCATTGCTAGGTCCAAGAATCTGGTCTTAGTGCAGGCTAAACAGGGTGATACCATTTGTCTTGAGTAAAAAGGGTGGGAGAGAGGGATAATTAACACAATCACCACTTCTAGGCAATACTAGAAGACATTGATTCAGAAACCCCAATGCATGACACTATGCAAACTTATGAAGTTTCGAGCTATAGCAATGATGAACACAATGCTATTCGGCGTAGTCAAGCCGCTTACTCCAGCAAATCAAGCTTGTCACCATAAGCCTTAGTGGCAGAAGCATCGAAAGGAGGTTAAGATTGGGGCAAACCTGGCGAACTTGAAGCTGAACTTTTGATCCGGTTGCTAAAAAGAATATCGGGATGTCTTCGGCGGACTTACGCCGCCCGATATGCCTGGTTTTAGATCCATCAATCGTTGAGCATTGTCTCCCAACCAATTCAAATATGCCTCTAAGAAGCAAAAGCTACGAAGGACCAAGCGAGAACTCTCCAAAAAATAGGGGGAATCATGAAACTCCCGATGTGAAATTCGTGAGGTCTCGCAATATCCCGAGTGGGTCGATGATGAAAAAAGATGGTCGTGTTCGAGTTTGTGTTGACTATAGGGACTTAAACAAAGCAAGCCCAAAAGATGATTTTCCATTGCCTCACATTGACGGTAGATAGCACGGCTGGGGTTTAAACTCTTTTCTTTCATGGATGGGTTCTCTGGATATAACCGAGATCATGATGAATGAAAGAGATAAGGAAAAAAAAACATCATTCATTACTCCATGGGGAACCTTTTGCTACAAAAGTTATGCCTTTTGCCTTAAAAAATGCCGGGCAACTTATCAACGGGCCATGGTAGCACTTTTTCATGATATGATGCATGAGGAGATTTGAAGTGTATGTTGATGATATGATTGCGAAAACTGGTGAAGGAGAGGATCACCTCAAGACCTTGAGGAAGTTATTTGACGACTTCGCAAGTTTAAATTACGCCTCAATCAGCAAAATGTGTCTTTGGAGCAACTTACGTGTAAACTATTTGGGTTTCATCGTTAGAAAAGGCATCGGATTGACCCATCAAAGGTCAAAGCAATATGCAATTTGCAACCACCGACGACGGTGAAGAAAAAAGTTCGTAGCCTTTTTTTGGGAAAATTGAATTATATAGCTCGATTCATTTCCCATCGACTCTGCCTTTCTTTAAACTCCTGAAAGAATCCGAATCCAAATGGGATGATGAGTGTCAAAAAGCGTTTGAGGAGTTGAAGATTGATGAGCCGGGTATTGGTTCCCCCAGCGCCCGGGCAACCTCTCATTCTTTATCTCACGATTAACAAGGAATCGCTAAGAGCAATGCTCGCTCAAAGAAGGCCTACGAGATAAGAAAGAATGTCGTTTATTTTACTCGAGTAAAAAATTTTCTGCGGCAGGGAACTACTCTAATGTTGAAAAAGACCCCAGTTTGGGTCTTACATAGACTAAGGCAATACACCTGCATTAGATATAACGGTTCGAGGAATGATCCTATCAAATATTTGCTCTTTACTTGGGAAATTGGCAAAATGGCAAATCTTGATTTCAATTTGATGTGCAAGTGTGTGAGTCGGTGAAAGGCCGGTAATCGCTGATATGTTGGCGGATGGTTTTGAAATAAAGACGAGTTGGACACTGCCCAACGATCGCATTTCAACGGTGGAAAAGGAATCATGGACCATGTATTTCGATGGTGCGGTAAATTTATCCGGAGTGCAAGCGGAGTTCTAATATCTCCCAACGGACAACATTATCCGTGGCGCAAAGTTGGTATTCCCCTTGTACCAACAACATAGCGAGAATATGAGGCTTGCATTCTTGGCCTTGGGTAGCCATTGAGATGGAAGTTAGCAAGTTGAAGGTCTTCGGTGATTGCTAGGTCCCGTTGGGAAATGGAGAACTCGAGATGCTAAATTGGTCCCCTACCACGAATACTTGGAAAGTCTTGTAAAAGAGTTTGATAATATATCATTTGATGTCGACCACTAGAAGTCGAGCCATAAAGATTGAAGTTCTTGCAAAACCAGCCTACTTGTATGATGGTAGCGGAGGAACCGGATGGAGAAAACCGTGGTATCACGACATCATCATGGCGTATATTCGAACCCAAAAGTTCCCTGAAGGTAGTAGTCAACGATAGGAAGCATCTTATGAGACTTGCCTCCCAAATTCTTTATCAACGGAGATATGTACTGGGTACGTAAGATCCTTTGATTCGGTGTTGTTGAGGTGTGTGAATGCCAAGGAAGCCACTCAACTAATGGAAGAAATACACGAAGGAGTGTGCGGTCCCCACATGAATGGTCATATGTTTGCTAAAAAAATTATGAGACTAGGATACTTACGGTTGACCCTAGAAAGCGATTGCATCATGCTACAAATCCATGGAGACAAGATAAGCAAACGTCCCTCAAATGAGTTACATCGGTATCGAACCATGGCCCTTTTCAATGTGGGGCATCAATGTAATTGGCCCAATTAATCCAAAAGCATCGAATGGCCACCGTTTCATCCTCGTGGCCATTGCAAGTGGATACTTCATATACAACCGTCACTGCGAAGAACGTCATCAAGTTTGTACGACGAGATATTATTGCTCGCTATGGTGTACCGAGGTGATAATGGGTCAAATTTAAATAACAAGCTTGTTGATGATTTATTGAAGGAGTTCAAAATTCGCCACTTAAATTCATCTCCATCGCCCAGGATGAATTGTCTCGAGGCAGCAAATAAAAACATTAAGAAAATTCTGGCAAAGACAGTGACAATTATCGTGATTGGCATGGACTCCCTTATGCATTGATGGCATATAGGACTTCAATTCGAACATCTTTTGGGGCAACACCTTTTTCTCTAGTATATGGCAAGTTTCTGTGGAAGTGGAAGTCCCTTCATTAAGGGTGTTATCTCAAATCGGGCTAACGAGGCCGAATGGATGCAACAAAGATATCACCAGCTCAACATGATTGATGAGAAGCGCCTAAGAGGCTGTATGTCATGGTGAGTGTTATCAACAACGGGTGGCCGGGTCCTTTAATCGGAAGGTTCGCCCAGACACTTTGAAGTCAATGATTTGGTACTACGGAATGTACTATCGATCAATAATTCAAGATTCATGCTGGCATTTCCCCATTGCTAGGTCCAAGAATCTAGTCTTAGTGTAGGCTAAACAGGGTGATACCATTTGTCTTGAGTAAAAAGCGTGGGAGAGAGGGATAATTAACACAATCACCACTTCTAGGCAATACTAGAAGAATCTCACTCTCGCTACAAAACGTCCAGTTTAAGCCATAACTACTCAGCCAAATCATAGGTATCAAGTTCACCCATCACAGCTCCACTAAATACCATAAGTTAAAAAGTTTCTCCACATATGGTACAAATGTCCAAGGCATGAGTTGGTCACAGATTCACTCGCTATGTACATCGAATTTGCAACCTAATCAATAATTGTGACCCTTTACCAAGAAAACTATTGGACTTATTGAAAAAGGAATATAACACAGTATATGGCTCCTAATGATGAAATAATTTAGTCAGTAACCGAGGACAACCAACTTTTCAAAATTGACCCTTGAAAGTAACATGCGGTTGCTTGCGCATCACACGCACTAGCGGGTTCCTCCAAGCATCATTCCTGCTAAGCCATTCACTTTGGATTGCTTCAAGAGTAGAGATTTTATATCCAACACCTAGTGTGTACATCTACACGAATTCTTCTTTTCCTTTCACCTATTCTAATCTAGTTTTGTGAGGATAAAAAAATCAAAGCAAAATCAATGCAACTCTGAAAAACAAATGGAAGATTTTATTTTTATAATGTTGATTACATTAAAAGAAAGGGGTTAGGTCATATTATTCAGACGAGACCAATTCAAACATTCATAGGAATATCTAAAAGGAGCGATCTAAGGCATATTGAAGTATCAGATTGATACTTCAATGTGCCAAATGCAATAATTACTGTTTTTTTATATTTCTATTGGGAGCAGGCCGAGCAATTGTTGCGTGTTTGGATAAATTAAGGTTGAAGAAGACACTTGTCCGGTTTTTAGTAGGTCGTGGTCAACGTGATGTTTTGGTAATGCTGAAGGGCAGGATGGTAAATGACCAAAAAGCTCCGTTAAAGAATATTCCGATCCTCGTTTTCGTATTATGCTAATTAAGAATCTCCATTATTTGACTCATGGTCAACGTCTAAACGCACGAGCAAAAGATTAACAATTTCTCACGTGCATCTCGTGGCCCCACGCCACGTGCACCGCAGGTTTCGGGTGCGACTTTCAACTTCCGTAAGGATGATTGGTTTCAGACATATCTTGAACTATGTCGGCCAAAAACATTAAAAAAGAAAAAGAAAAAAGAAAAACCTGTTTGCCTTAGGAGTTCTGAGTTTGAGTTTTTGGTTGCGACACAACTTATTTGCAAGGCATGACATGTAATTTAACAGGCTCATATTTTGCAACAAGGCATTTGTATCACCCGAAAAAAGAAAAAAAAAACATGTCTCGGGTTTGTTTCTACACAATTAAACATGTTCAAATTCATATTCAAAGACTCTTTAAATCTGACGAGTGCACAAAAATAGAACCCATTTTAGAAAGAATATTGTTTAAATAAAGTCATTAAACATCAAAACTATCACACATACATTTTTCATCACCAAATACAACCAACAAGGCATATTATAGACTGGTAGGAAATATTACAGAGTTATCAATCTGACAAAAACTGTTACATACTCAATAATACAACAAATCTTACAATTTTAACTCTATCAAAGTAGTCACATGAGTTTTGAAAGATTTCATCACTTATTGATGGGTTCATAATTTGGGTCGAGATTAGGATCTTCACCTGCCAAAATCTCATCACCACATGTCTTCAAGATAAGATTCTCTGAAATTTCATGGGCTTTGAAAAAAACTCCATTTGTTCTAGCTGAATTCGCTTCTACTTATTTAATGCCCGATGGATGTAATTTCCGATGGTATGATACGCGTGAGAATAATCGCATGGCATTTCATACCTAATGTTAAAGTTTGAGACAAAGAAAGTTCTTGAACTAAATTTACAGTGGGAATGCGATGAGCAATTTTTTTGACCTTGACAAGAACCTCTTTTGTCAAATATGACAGCAGCATTGTATTAGATTTTGTCATTCCTATGTGAATGAAGGTCTCTAAAATGATTAAGGAGAATAGACTTCGCACAAATTACACGTGTGGGATAGGTTCATTATTTAAAGAAATTAATTGGAAAATGTTTTCTAACTATAACCAAGAAATGGAAATTAATGGAGAAATTTTCCTAATATGGTAATGATGATGGTGTTGATTTGGTCGTGACAACCGGTAGGGGGATGAGAAGGTTTTTCAATGGTTATGAGCAGCGTTTAAAAGTAAGGGGTTTGCGGTTAAAAGTTCAAATAATAAATCCATTATGGTGATTCCAAATTACAATATTATGATAATGAAAATATTTAAGTTCAAGTATGGTTTTCAATAAAGACATGAATTGTGGACTTTTAAGTACTTGAATTTCACTTAAAATAACCAACGGTTGTTTTCTAAGAATTGAGATCTTTCCCATTAATGGATAAAATAACACTTCATTTTTACTCTTTTAAAATTAATGACACATTATCCCATTTAAAATAGTTTTATTTTTTATTTTATTTTTTCACATTTTTTTCTTCTTTTATATCGGGCCTTTTCCGATACCTACTGATCACATGCTAGAAATCTACTCGTTGCCAAATCGCCTTGTCACGATGCCTCTATGCCCATCAGTTGTTTTTGGCCACCATAACCACCAGGCTAGAAGCCTAGAACTAATACCTCTATGCTTACATGCCCGAGGACCGCCACCTGAAAGGGCTAGTATACATATTTCATTGCCAAAGTGACATGACAAGCTAATAAAACTAAGATATGGTCTAGTTGGGCTCAAAGACCACTTGCACTATGGCCAAATGAACACAAAGATTACTACAACTGCACTATTATCAAGTGGGTGTCGCATTTTGAGTCAAATACTGCAATTGCATTTTGGACCCGAAAGTTAAAAAGTAAAAATCATCTAAAAAACATATACAAATTTCTTCTTATGAAGAACCCGATATGAATTTATGGATAGAACTTATTGACAATCATTATACTCACGATTAATAGAAAATTCAGAAACATATGCTAGCGAAGTCCAAAGTATGACCGCTCCCATTATTAAAGAATCTTATGTAAATTCAGTGGTAAATTAGTAAATGAACAAATAAGTAAAAGAATATAAATATTGTGCCATAAAAGAAAACCTAAATGAAGCATCGCAATGGTGAATTGCCGGGCAAATCTCCTTTGGCAGTGAGTTTATATGTGCTTATAAACCACCTGCCAAAGGAGTAAATGCCCAGTAATTCACCACTTACATGCCATGCACACTATATTAATCATGTGCTATAAACATAATGTAATTTCTGATTTTTTGGGTTTGGATGAACAGTGTTAGAATGCAATATCTATTTATAACCTCCCAAAAGGTGTAGCACATTTTGCATGAACACGGCATATTATGAGAACATCCAAAATCTAATAAAATGTTTAGTTGGGCCAAAAAAAATAATAATAAGACTAGTGGTCCAATGACTTGGATATGCTAAATTTCATTCTCTATTCCTATCAGGTTTTTTTTTTTTTTTTTTGGTAAAGTTAAGTATTATAAAGAGAAAATGAGAGTCAACCATACAGCTATACGAGATGGGGTGAGACTTGGCACCAAACCACACTCAATGGGACAACATGTCGCTAGAGTGGGGGGGGCCAGTTCAAAGCAAAGAAAAAAACAAAAGTGAGAAGCCAAGGTTAGTAAGGCTAACTCACTCACACTCCTACACAAAAATATTTGGGTCTAGCCCCAGCCTACGCCTTGCAATCTCCTATTCCTCGGGTTATCGGCAACCAACTTGAGGGAGGTAGCTTTATCCTTGACCGCCTTGGTGAGATACTTTGTTTCATGGCCGACATAGAGAAATTGGATGACCGGAATGTTATATCGTTTCTAGTCTTCCAAATCACATAGCAAAGAGCTCCGAAGGAGAATTTGGCGATGTCCACATAGAAACCACTACCTGAGAGAGTATTGCTTACCCACCTAAGATTCTCCCTCCAAGATCGATTAGTCCGAGTGTGAGATTGCACTTTGCAGCCCAAAAATTTGCAAGCAAGTTGGAGACGTGACAGTCAAAAAAATAGATGGTTAATAGAATCGGCCCGGTGTTGCACAATGCACGGTGTACCGCAGAGGTAATCTACCATGGGCCATTAAGAAAGCTTTCGAGTTGGGAGGCGGTTCCGCGATATCAGCCAAAGGAGGAATTGGTGGCGAGGAATTATCGCCTTATTCCACACAAATGAAGCCCACGAGACCGGCGCCGCTTTCCTTCGTATGACCGACCAGGCAGATGCCGTAGAAAATGTACCAGAAGGATGCATCAACCAAGTGAACTTGTCACTCGCTTGATTTAGTGAGGGGATTGGGATTTGCCATAGCGAATCTCATTTAAGATGATTTGGCCATCCATGGAGAATAGATTTGCAACATTTGCATGCCTTGTAAGGAGTGATTGGTATATATAGCCATTATCAAAAATCGAGTTTATGAGGCCCAAGTCTAGCCATGGGTCAAACCGGAGCGAAGTAGATGTACCGTTACCTATCTTCCACTTGAAGTAATTTATACTTTCCTCCCTTAATGCAAGAAGCTTTCTCCATGTCCATGAGCAACGGGTTGGGGAAGGGGTAGTCCAAAAGTGCTTCCTTTTGAGGTAATTTGCATGTATCCACTTGCACCATAGGGATTCCTTGTCGGTGAAGAGGATCCATATGTGCTTGATCATGGCGCTTTATTCTTTGTCGCGGATTTTTCGGACCCCAAGCCCTCCTTCTTGTTTAGGGATGCATACATCGTCCCATGATACTTTTGCCCCACCCGCCCCGAGTCCGAGTCCCTTCCATAGGAATTGCCGACGAGATTTGTTCAATCCGATCAACAATAGATGAAGGAATCCAAAAGATGGAAGCCCAATATGCTTGTATAGCATGTAGTGCGATTTGATAAGTTGTAACCTACCCGCAAATGATAAGAACCGATGAGTCCAAGATGGACACGAGTCGTAAGTAAGCAGAACCGGTGCATTACAGTCCGCCTTACTTAGACGTGAGGTGATGATTGGAACACCCAAGTAGCGCAGGAAGAGACCCTCTTCGAAATTCAGAATTTGAAGGAGCCGGGTCCCGGTTGTCTCTACAACACCCGAGAGAAATACCTCACTTTTGTTGTCATTAGGAATTAATCCACTCCATTGGGAGAAAGTATTCAGTCCCTCTTTAATACAGGTCATCGATGCTGGTTTACCATTACTAAATATGAACACATCATCCGCGAAGAAGAGATGTGAGAGGCGGGGAGGCTTGCACCTCCAATAGTATCTGAACTCAGGCCGGTTAGATTGGGCCTCCAAGATGCCTGAGAGTACTTCCATTGCTAGGGTAAATAGATAAGGAGAGATTGGGTCCCCTTGTCTAAGACCCCTGCCACTACTGAAAAAACCATGGAGTTCGCCATTAATAGAAATGGAGAATTTTGGGGTCCGGACGCATACCATAACAAGCTGTATGAAGCGAGCAGGAAACCCAAATCTTTGTGAGAGTTGTCTCCGGGAAGTCCCGGTCGAGTGTGTCATAAGCTTTCCGGAAGTCCACCTTGATAGCGCACTTTGATGAGTGAGTGTCCAAGTGAAAACCGCTAAAAAGCTCTTGAGCCGAAGAATATTGTCGATGTAATGCGTCTCGCCTTTAACAAAAGCCGTCGAGCGGGATTTATGATGTCAGGGAGCACTATTGATATACGATTAGCCAGAATCTTGGTGATGCATTTGTAAATGGTATTACAACATGCGATGGGCCGGAAGTCATTAACTGATGATGCATTTGGAATTTTAGGAACCAAAGTGTAAGAATGGTACAATTCGTCTCCCGTAATAAGCTACCCGTGTTGAAGAAGTCTAAGACGCCTCTATGACGAAGGACCCACCGTTTCCCAATTTCTTTTGAAGAAATCGAGTTGTATCCATCCGGCCCGGGGGCTTTATTGCTCTGCCAATGAGAACAAGGTGCCTTGATTTCTGAGCATTTATAGGCTCGGCTATTGATCCGACTGGTCTTCGAGATAGTGTGTCTTGCAAGGCTTCCTTAACCTCACTTGTAGAAGGCCTCCTAACCGAGTCTTCCCGAGTTAGAAGGTCCCGAAAATAAGAGACAAAGGCCCCTTGTATTTCCTCCGGTTCGAGTAATCATATTACCCGCACCATCCCGGATTGAGATGATCCGGTTGCACAAGTGATGATGGTTTGCGAGTGGTGGAAAAATCTTGTGTTTTGGTCGCCGTCCTTCAGCCATCGGATTCTAGATTTGTTTGAAGAAAGACTCTTCCATAGATCGTAGCTCATAGAACTCACGAGCTCTGGCTCTTTCACTCTCAGCCAACAAGACATTTTGTGGATCCTGCATGAGCGCCTCTTGGATAGTGAGGAGAGCCTGCTTGGCAGAATTAGCTCGCATGGAAATGTCAGAAAACACCTCCTTATTGAGTAACTTTAACCTCCGCATTTAAGAAGTTTAAGTTTGTTGTACAGCTTGTACATTGGATGACCTATAGTCGACTCTCCCATACCTGAGAGACCATGGTATTGAAATCCGGGTGAGACATCCAGAAATTGAAAAATTTGAAGGGCCTTCTCGAGGCCGGGGGCTATGACTCGACTAGCATTGGGGAGTGATCCGAGATGCCGGGAGGAAGGAAGGCGCCCCGAGTATGAGTAGTCCGGGCTCCATTTGCTGTTAACTTGAAGACACTCGGTCAATTTTCCGTTGTTTGCGTTGAGCACCCGAAGAAGTCGACCATGTATATCGCATCCCCACATATCGAAGGTCATCTAGTTCACCGGCAAATGCATTCATTGAATTCATCAAAAGAAGGGAGCCACATATCCGAGCCCCCCAACCCGTCCGATGAGTCACGTAACGCATTAAAATCTCCAGCCACAATCCAGGGATTATCCAAGAGGTTAAAACTTAGCCTAGGATAAGATCATTCCATAGGGGGTCTTCTAGTAACATATGTATGTTCCCATATACATTTGTGCGGTAAAAAATAGAGCCGTATGCAACAGTTTAAGCAAGCCATGTATGATTTGGCTAGAGATAAATAAGCTTGTAAAGTCTACTAGATATGGGTTCCCTATCCAAATACGACCTCGTCGGCGTACATATAATTGTTAATCCATTTCCAACCCGTACATAAAGTAGCCGAGATGGCCTCAAAGCGATGAGGCGGGACCTTTGTTTCCAAAGTCAAAGACGAGATGTTGTTTTCGCGCACAAAATGTCTCACTTCGATTGTCGGACCTGGGTCTACTATGCCCCGGGTATTCCAAAAGCCTATATTCATATATACATAGGGGTAGGACAGCACCTCATTTGCGTTTCACCATTCGCGCTTGCTAGCCAATGGTTTTGGAAAGGGGGTTTGGCTTGTGTTTGAGCCTTACCCTTGTTCGCGGCAAGCGGTTTTATTGGTGCAAGGTGAAGCATGGATCGCCAGCTTCCATGGATGGAAGAACCACAGCAAGAGTATGAGTGGATGTTGCAAGAGAGACATCCCCTTCTTGTTTCTCTTCTCCCGAGCTGGTGCTAGAAGTATCCTCTTCATCATCTAGGTCATCCGCCGAAGAGAAAGAGGTTTGAGACGGGTTTATATTGGGGTCGCCCAGCTTTTTGACGGCCTCATCGAACCGAATGGCCTTCTTTGAAGCCTTTTGATCTTGAGGAATGGAGTGAGGATGGCACTCGGTCCGGCATTTTGATTCCGCTCCTTCTTAGCCGCTTTTCAGGCGGGAGGATGATTGGATTTCCCTTGCCCGTAGTCTTTGGGATGTCCTCAAAGTATCGAGTCTTCATCTACGGTTCCGCCTTTGTGGTGTCTCCTTGGGGATAGTTCAAAGAGAGAGGGATCTCGCCCTCTCGTATTGGGGTTGTCCTTTGCGGACTCGCCTTTTGGATAGCAAGCTTGAGAGGGCTTGTTTCCGCCCGGTTGTTGTGCGGCGATGGCTGTAGTTCTTGTAGCGAGCTAGAGGACGGGCCAAAGGTGTTTGAACCGCCGCCATCGCCCATTTGCTGTGCAAAACAGCAAGCGGAGTTGCTGTTTCGAGAGGTGGAAGACGGCCCGAGAGATTGCTGGAACTGCGCCATCCGAGGTAGGGGTTCCAAACCCGTTGTATCCGGCTGAATGTTGTGCAAAACCGTGATTTAGAGCTGCTGTTACAGCAGCTGGAGTTGACTCGGTAGAGATGTATAATATTAGTTTGCATTGCTGTTTTTGCTGGTGCCGATAGGGAGGTGGGCTGATAACTCCGGAGGAAATAATTGCTGACGGAGTTGCTGATCAGCACAGGTTGAAGCTGCTATACCAGCTGTTGGAGTGCCTTTCGGGTGTTGTAATGGATGCGCTATCCGCCCGCATTGATGTGTCTCTGTTGTGTTGCATCGATGGCCAAAGGTGCCACATTTTTTGCAGCTGATCGGCCTCCATTCGTACTCAACTTCCACTCGCGAGTTACTCCACTAAACTCCACAATGACATGATCCATTCTAGTGTCACTGCATCCAACTCCACACAAACACGGGCATAAGATAACATTCTCACTGTTCTCGTGTTACGATCAACATAGAGAGGATTACCAATCACACTTGCGATGCCACTAATTCCCCTAGAAGACCAAAGCGTGAAAGGGATGTTCCTAAGTCTAATCCATACAGGAACTTTGGAGTGGTTGTCTTTCCTCAATTCCATTAAAGGATGCCATTGTTGCAATATCAATGGCACACGGGCAATGGTGACAGGACCATTGTCTAGGAGACGCCTCCTAAACTCAAAGCATCGGGTATTCTAAAAAGAAGAAACCCCTATCATCGGCTTTAACTTCCATCAAGCTCGGTCCCCAAGCATTCTTTAGGGCGGTTTCAACAAGTCTAAATGGCAATTTCTTGCCAATGAGGTACCCCACAACACATTCAGCCCACATAGGGTCTACTCCACCAAGCGCTTCCTCATCAAAAACAGCCCTCACTTCCTTTTCTCTGATGATTGGGGCCACGTACCTGAGGTCATAGCCTCTCATTGTAGTCCTTGCAACATTCGCCCATGAACGAGGTGCCGCATTCTCCTTCTCATTATGTTTTGGCATGGAATGGGCATTATTGTTCAATTGAGCAAAGCATCACTTAGGAGGGGGAAACATTCCTACGGTTATTGATTGTCCCCGCTACTTCCAACACCTTGAGCAGCCTCCCGCATCTGTCTACCCCGCACGGAACACCCTCAACCGTTCTGAATCTACCCCTTCCCCTGTTCTTGCCGGGCGACCACGAGACAGGGGGCGGTGAGCCGAGGGCCTGCTACGGCTTCTATGGCGGCTATACTCCGCCTCAGCAGGGGTTCGATCCATCACTAAGAGTTCTCAAGCAGACTACAACTACCCCAACTTCTATTCAGCAAGAATCGGACCATCTCCACAACCAATTCGGACCTAGGTCATCTAACAGGTGAAGCGAATAGGGCGTACCTGGTCAAAATGCTACGGTGGGCTTGTAGCCCCAAGTCGGGCGGTTCTTTCCTCCGGAGATGGCCGCCGCCGGAGGCCGGAGCCGGCCAAACCGGCCGATCGAAGATCCGGCGAAAGCAGGGGCACGGGCGAATTAGAGAGCAGGTGAACAGTGTTTCGAAGATGGTTGACTCTTTTGTTCTCTTTTTCCTATCAGGTTTTGGCGACCACCGGAGTCAAAATATATTCCTCTATCCAACTAATTGGAGCGAAAAATTTCTAGACAAGTGTAGTTTTAGTACATTTCTATCTTGTCATTATTCTGAGTATATTTCTAGTGTCTTTTTCTCAAAGAACAATGATACTAAGAGTTTCTAAATTTTAACTTATTATACAATATAATACTTAACTTTTAAATCGTTTAGTGTGATTCTTGAACTATGCCTAAATATTCAATGGAGGCATTTTGTTTAATGAAACAGCAAGTCAAATGTGATGACATGGAATATTTAGTGCCGAGTTAGAATTTTGAAACGATGAGTCAACACGACATAGAACATACGACTGCAGGATTCTATTTTCTTATCTATCTATTTTTATCTGCAAATTTTCTGTTTCCATTTATCATTAAAACATAATACATTGAAGGACATGTTAGTTAATTCCATAAACTAGAACTAACGAAAAAACAACATTGAACTTCTTAATATAGTCGAGGATCTATGCTGAACATTTAGTAATAATTTAAGGACCATTTTAATAAATTGAAAGTCCAAGTACGATGTTGAATATTGAGCAAATGTTAATAGATTGTAAGTGTTATTTCCCCTTATTAAATATTACAAAAAGAGCACATTTTTCATGTAAAATATTTAAACAAATGGCAATTGGGAAAAGTTTGAGGTTGAAACTCTCTTTTAGGTTTGTTTTAGGGTAGCATTATCTACATCCATTTTGGTTAAGATACTCCTTTTTCCGTTAACTAACCGAAAATACCCTTCTCTTTTTTCAATGTATCGCCTTTTCAGTGTAATATCCTAAAAAAAACCCAAATTTTAGGTAAAGTCCCAATTCTATTATAAACATTTTTTCGTTCCATAAGAAACCCAAGTTCAATCCCAATCTAATCTATTTTTTTTTTTCACATAAAACACCATCAACTTTTACTTGAATCTCAGTTTTGCCCTCGTTAACTCTCTATCAAAAATTGCTCGTCGACAACCAAGAGATAGAAAACTTCCAAGGACAAGCTATTTGAGTATCTCAAGCCAAGTGTCCAAAGCGCAAGCTTTTTGAGTGCAAGAAATGGAAGATTCCTGAGCACAAGAGATTGAAAGCTAAACACAAAATTGAAGATCCTCGAGCAAGATGAGAGAAAGACTCTTAAAAATAAGAGCAATTGTAGAAAATCAACCCTCATTAATTAATTTTTAACCCTTATTTCAAATACAAGAAGAGGTCATTTGCGCTAATATGGAATTTCATCTCTAAAAGGTGCCTTCTTGAATATGAAATTCTGGGAAAAAATAGAGTAATTATGTGGAAATGCCGCATAAGATCACTAAAGGCAATTTTGGACGAAGGGTTAATAGGAGTAGATATGAGACTCAAATAAATGTTGGTGGTTTTTTACGAGACAAAAATAGTTTAGGATAAAATTGTAATTGAATCTAAAGCAGAAGTTTGTTTTTATGAGGCTAACCAACAAAAGTAACTTCATTTCTATTGTCTTTTTCATCAATTTCACAATATAAATACTTAATTACACTCAATATGATATTATCTTATTCTCCAAGATGTACTTAGCATTACTAGCATTACTTACCACTATGGAGGGTAAGGGGGTGGGGTTTGAATGATCAATGTGGATCTAGCTTTCTAAGTAAATTTTCTTTTATATATTTTGATGTGGCGCAGAGAAAAATGACTTTATTTATGTTGAAAGTGCTTTGTCATGATATAAACGAACACATAATGTTACAAAATATAAAATATGCCAATTGGTGTTTTTTGTTCACAAAGTGAATCGCACCACAGGTTCTAAACATTTGGTCATAACCTATATAGTTTTTTGGAAAAAGGCATGTAACTTAATTGAAGTATTGAAAAAGTTTAGGATTTGATTACATTATATGCACAAGCTTTAGGACTTTGATGCTCTTTTTCCTTTAGTTGTTTCTCTTTTGCCATACATAACATATCTATACACCTCATTCCACATTTTTGTTGCTAATCACAAACCATGACATTTAAGATACGTTTGGTAACATTTATGTTCTCGGCACAATTTCTTTTCAAAAATAATATTGTTATTTCTATCATGTGAAATAGTTTCTAAGTAAAAGAATGCATTTGGTAACTGCAAAAAAATTATATTATTGGAATAGAAAAAGAATGGGAATATGTTTGGTACATCCTACAAATTTTTTTTAAATTTTTTTATAATTTATTTAGATTTTTTAGATTTTTTTCTTTTTTTTTTTCCCTCTATTCTTCTTCCTTCCCTAGCTTATAGGTAGTGATCATTAGAAGAGGAAGAAAAAGAAAAGAAAAAAGAAAAAGGAAAAAAAATTGACTTATTCTAGAAATTGTTATTGAGAACAAGAAGTAAGTTTTTTATACTTCTTATTTCTGTTCCAAATTTATGCCCTGGCTACTTTGCTATTATGGGGGATAAAAAATTAGTTGACGTTACCAAATAGATTTTTGTTCTTTTTTTGTTTTGGGAAACAAAAGAACAAAAATTTTAAAAAATATAAATATTAACAAAAGGAGCCTTGAAGAAGTGCACCCTCTTGGAAGCAAGAGGCTGAAGTAGTGATATGGACTTCCATTGAAGAATATAAAGGTGAAGAATCGGGACCATGCGTTCTTTACCAGAGGGAAGAACTTTAGGCAAGAATTGTGCTCTGGCATATACCATCTCTTCCTATGGTATATACTTGGCATTGTGCCAAACTTGGTGAGATAAATACGAGCTTGATCATCAATGTTACGACTCAAGCACGGCCACACGAAGGAGTGGTGTAGAATGTGATAGTGAATAACAGCGTAATTCTCCTTTGGCAAAAGAGAACTGCATTGGCATGCATGCAAATGTTAGGGTTGTTCTTGCTTTTGCCAAAGGAGAATTGCCCTGCCATTCGCTTGCACTGAATATTACTTACTCAGAGCTCAGCAAAGGCGCTGACAAACCATTTAACGTTTCCACAGGGCAACTCTCAGGCGTATATGTTGTACCAGGTACGAAGGATGACTATCTGATGTTACATGCCTTGTCACTTCATCATACTTTTCACGTATTGATTTGCGTTGGAGATGCATTATCATTCTTTCTATTTGGTTATACTATACTTCAGTTTCATTTTGAGCAGTGGAATTTGTAGAAGTATCAAAAAGAGTAGAGAAACATAGCACATAGTGTCAGTATAAAAAATATTTCCATGAATAGTTTTATCCACCATTAATTTAATGTATAGCGAGAGAGAGAAGTTTGAATTCTCAAATCAATGGTGAATAATCTGTAAAGACTTACTTACATTGACGCTGTATGCTCCAAGCTTTCCAGAAAGTATATATTTATAGAACTTATATTTCCTTTTCTTTTTTCCTAGCGCACGGTACATAAACCATTTGACCCTTCTACTCCATACAGAGACACAAATCGCTTCTTCCACTTGCAATGATAAGACTTTGCCCAGAAAGTGGCAAGTATGACCCTCAAGGTTACTTCAAACGAAAAATGATGTGATTTGCTAAGACTACAACCATAATATTTTACTATTATTTGATTTTGTCTATGAAAAACAAATAAAATTCCTTCTTCTTTTTTTTTTTTTTTGTGAATCCAATACAACATAGAAAATAGAAGACTTCAAACAAACGTTGCTTTTCCATATCCATTTGTTATCATCTAATTGTATCTTTCTCGAAATATTTCGATCTTTTACTTGGCTTTAGCGCAACTTTGGCCAAAAGTTTACACGACAGGCCACTAGAAAGTGGTCGAATTAACATGATTGGAAGTGAAAGCACAACTATTTCGGATTGCAAAAAAATTTCAAATGACTTTTAGATAATTAGGACGAAATTTAATAGAAAATTTTTGGATGTATATAATGCAGGTTTTGTAACAGTGTATACGATCCATCTCGATCCATCATCACCATTGATATGGTAGGACTTCGAACATTCTTTCATATATTTGTCGGATATTATTAGCAATTGATTTGAGTATCTTGACAATACGTGATGGCAAAAAGACTTGATTGCACAAAGAAAACTAATTGATCATTGACCGCTTGTTCTGCTGAGGAACAAATTTCGATGGTGATTGAAAAAGAAAGAAGACAAACGATGACTATACCAACTAAAATGGCCAAATTACCTCAAAGTTTTCTTCAACTTCATCTTGTTCAGAACTCATTAATCAGTCACAGTCACCATATTAAAAGAAAAGTAAAATCGTTTGAAAACTCGGAGGAGAGTCTGCAGCAACAATGGCGCCATCCCCTGCCAATCCTCCGGCGACTAGCCAAATCACACCAAACAAAACCACCCTTCTCCTCCTTTGGACAAAGGAGAAGGCCCTAGGGTTCTCATCAGCTCCTTGCCAGACGGCATGATCCATAGTCTTCTCATTTTTGCCACTCGAAGACGTCGTCGAGACCAGCGTCCTCTCCAAGCACTGCCAGTCCACTTGGATCGCCGCCAACCATCTCCTCTTCAATGGAGCCTGACCTCGCAATCATGACATCTACTCCGACTTCTCATCCCCTATCGACAGCATCCTGAAGTAGTGCACCTTGCCCTCGGTGAAGAAGTTCCGCTTCACCATATTCAAGTACGACAAGGCCGACCGCCCCAAGCTCGACCTCTGGCTCTACTTCACAGCAAGGCGCCTCGTGGAGGAGCTCCGCCTGTGGCTGATTACCGAGCGGTCGTTGTTGTATATACTGGCGTAGTTCTTGTATTTTTTTAGTTGATTGGTGCACCTGGAAGTTGGTTTCTGTTGTTTCTCGTTGGGTAGGACTATAAGATGGCCTTGTCTTAAGGTCTTGTTGATCGAATATGTGAAGTCGGGTGATGATATCCTCGAGGGAATTTTCAGGTGCAGTCCTATTCTTGAGTCCCTTGAATTGTGCCAGTGCTGGGGCATGAAGAACATTATAATAGGTTCAACAAGTGTGAAAAGAGTTGGTACTTGTCGGCATCGAGTTCTCTAACACAGCGAAAATGTGGACCCCCATTTGCTGTCGTAGTGGGTATTCGAGAAGTGGCATCATCATATCGTGTGCAGACTTCTTGATATATCTTCTTTGGCAGAAGCCGAGTTATATTTTCTCATTCTAATTGATGTGTCTTGGGACAAGAGTATTTCTAGCAACTTATGTTGAGGTTGTCCCACATCGATTGTGAAAGGAATTGATGGTCCGTTTATAAATGTGAGGAAAAGTTTGACCTTATTGCAATCTCCCTTTCGCATCCTTGAAGTTAATGATTAATCTTTAGATCTTGACTTGAGTGTGCCCCACCAATTCACGACTTATATTTTGAGTTTTTAACTTGCAAGTTAATTTCATCTAAGAATGAGTCACCACTAATCAAGTTGGGGTGGGTCGATTAGAAACCCAAATAAAATACTGAGATAAATATTTTACTCTTGTGCAACAAGAAAAACTAGGATTAGGGACTGATTATACTAGTTAATTACTCATGTCATTTCGGTATCTAATCTTGTTTAAATCCTCTAGTTTGATGTTTTTGGATTTCTCAAGGATTTTTTAAGTATTTGTGGAGAAAATAGATCAAAAAACTAATTTTTTTGACCTTTTTTCTGATTTTTTGGATAATATGAACTATTTTTGGATTTGCTGATTTTTCTGGAAAATATAAAAGCCATTTTTTGATTTTTGATTTTATTTTTGAATAAAAAATATTATTATTATTATTTAAATATTAAAATAATTATATTATATTATATTATATTATATTATTGACTAGACCTAGGTCGGATATCCGAGTCCAGTCTGGGTCAGGACCAGTTCAGGTCAAATAACCCAGGCTTTCGATTTGCCTGGTCCAAGGGAATTACTTGAAAATAAAAGAATAAAAGTCAAGCCCAAAATCCAATCCGGCCCAAGCAAATAGAAGTGGGCAAACAGGCCTAACTCATCTCGGCCCAAAAAACCAAATCCTAGCGGGTCAATCAATTGGGCCATTAATTCAATAGGTTGCCTTGCAATTTTAATTGGATTCAATTTCAAGTAATTTGCATTGTTGGGCCAATGATTACATGAAATTGTCCAAATTAGCCTAGGAAGTCCAATAACCTATACCCATGGCATGGGTCCAACATTTTCCATGTTAATTAGGTAATTAGGCCAATAGAAAATTACCGGATTGCATTTTCATAGTTCAATTTGGCATAATTTCTTCAAAATTGAACTGTTTCTTTTCAAATTTGCCCATTTTGGTCTTCAGTAGAACAAATTTTCTTTAGAATTAGGCCCCTAGAAATACCTAACTACATATAAAAGGGGAAGAAAGAACCGAACCATCCAAGGGTGGACCAAATCGATTTGGACCGGTTTGACCAGTTTGACCAATTTGATCAATCGTCGGCAGAAGAGGCGCCACCGACCACCCCACCACGTGAACGACATTCCCATACCCTTCAATTTTCTAACTTTTGCAAAAATAGTCCTCGGTCTTGTGAAATTACGAAAATGCCCCTATTTAGGCTTCAATCAAGAAATCAATTTGGATCAATTTGGATCGCTGATTTTGCGCATCACCACCTTCCAAATAGTCACATGTTTAATTTTCAAGATTACTTTATAACTAAACAAGTTATTTAAGCTTTTAGTCGTCGAATCAATCCGACAACTAGGATTCGATCTTAGGGGTGGTATATACACCATTTTTCCTTCAAAAATTGAAAGGGGGCCTCATAATTTGCAAAAATCAGATTTGAAACTCAGATTTTCTCTCAAGAAAACCTCTCTCCCTCTCTCCTTTTTCCTGCTCTTCTCCCTCTCTCACGTTGACTCCTCACCTGCCTGCCATTTGCCACCTGCCAGTTTCATGCCGGCCTCACACAAGCGTCCTCTCAGTCACTGCTTGATCCCCCGGCATGCTTATCCTTCTCCTCAAGTCAACAGAGGTTGGTGCTACCTCAACAAGCCACCAAGACTGTCCGTGCGGCCTCCTTCTCCTTGCGCATTGAAGACTGACGGTTGAATCGGTTTTTCCTTCGCCAGCTTCCCAAGCCTTGATTGGCGGTTCGACAACTCATTTGATCATCCTGTTTAGACCAATAGTCATCCTCAGATTGTCTAGAAGTCTATGATGGTCAGAAACTAGCCAACAAGCCACCGGATCCCCTGGCTTCACTGATACTCCACCGATGGTGCCGAACCAAACATATCCAGTACCAACAGCAAACTAGAACCATTCCAGTGGTCCTTTGACAATTTTCGACGACCTCAGTGTTCCTAGATGTGGTGGTGGCTTGGTGATTGCTCGATTGAGCTTGAATCGCACAAAAACGCTAAAGGTAGGCCATCATCATCTCGAGCTTGATGAAGTGAGGATGCAATAAGCATTTGGGGCTAAAGCTCACTATAGGAAGATCATATTTGCAAATAATGATGTGTTAGGACATTAAAATGGCCATAGATTAGTCATAATTGAGCTTGATTGCATTGAATGTGTTTAATGAATTGATTATGCCTAATCTAGGTGAAGAATTGGGACCATGCGATCTTTACCAGGAGGAAGAACCCTAGGCAAGAAATGTGCTCTAGCATATACCATCTCTTCATCTGGCATATACCCAGTATTGTACTGAATTTGGTGAAATAAATAGGAGCTTGATCATCAATGTGATGACTCGGGCACGGCCACATGAAGAAGCAGTGCAGAATGTGATAGTGAATAACAGCGCAATTCTCCTTTGGCAGAAGAGAGCTGCATCGGCAAGCATGCAAATGTCAAGGTTGCTCTTGCTTCTGCCAAAGGAGAATTGCCCTGCCATTCGCTTGCACTGAATATATATACTTACTCAGAGCTCAGCAAAGGCACTGAAAGCCAGTTATCCTTTCCACGGGGCAACTTTCAGGCATATATGTTGGACCAGAGGGTGACTATCTGATGTTACATGTCTCATTACTTCATTCTACGTGTCACGCCCCAAACCTCGAACACGTGACAAACCCTTCACCTTGGTCAAGTGAATGCAATGTTCCAAGGCGCGTCACCAACTATTCTTTTTATCTTGCGATTAAGCGCATGTGGAAGCAAATCAACAACACCCAGTCAATAAACAACATGGATAGAAAAAAAACCACAAACAACAGCAACAATGTCATTTTTTTATTCTTGTACTAATTAACCATAGGAAATTTATACACAAGCCCCTCAATCGGGCAAATTCCTCTATAGCCATCCGAAGATACTAAACATGGTTAATTTACTTCCTTCAACCATCGGGCACACCAACCTGCTGCCCTCCACAACATGCTTTAGCACTGTCTAATCCATGGCAATATAGATGCCATAACTATGGACCTAAAAATGTTTAACAATAATGAGTGAGATATAATCTCAGTGAGTTATCGCCCTAAGCTCCGGTTAAGATGCCAACTCGCCTCGGGGTACCTATCACATGCCAACTCGCCTCGAGATAATTTCAAAAGTTTATAGGAATATCTAAAGAGAGGGATCTAATCAATGGTTGCGTGTTTAAATCAATTTAGACAATTTTTGTTTTTTTTATTTGGTCGTGGGGAAAGCGATGTTCTGCTAATGATAAAGGGCAGGATGGTGAATGAGCAAAAAGCCCTATTGGAGAATATTCTGATCCTCGTTTTCGTATTATGTTAATTGAGAAACTCCATCTTTGACTCATGGTCAACTTTTGAAAGCCCGGGAGCAAAAGATTTGACAATTTTGCACGTGCTCCGTGGGCTGCGAGTGCGACTTTGGACTTCCCCACGGATGACTAGTTTCAGACACGTCTTAGAACTTTGTCGGCAAAAATAATAATAACAAATAAACACGATGTTTAAAACTGACCAGTAATCGGGTAATTATCTATTTACACGTGATTGTCAGGTTTGGCATAAACAGATTTGTGTCACCAGAAAAAAGCGTGCCTTTCGTGGGTTTGTTTCAACACAATTAGACATGTTTAATATTCATATTTGAAGACTTTTTTAACCATTAAGAGTTAGGATCCGTTTTAAAAAAGAATAAACGGTCAAATAAAGTCATTAAACATAAAAAAAAAAAAAAAACCAAGACATACATTTTTCCATCACCAATATGGCCAACAAAGCATATTATAAATTAACAGGAAATATTACAAAGTGATGAAATTGACAAAAAATGGTACAGAGTCAATAATACCACAAACCTTACAAAATTAACTTTAATTAAGTAACTATGTGAGCTCTAAAAGATTTCTTCACTTATTGATTGGTTCGTAATCTGAATAAGTATTAAGATTTTTACCACATGTCTTCAACATAAGATTCCCCTCAATCTCATGGGTTCTGAGAAAAATTCATTTCTTCCGGCCGATTTCACTTGTACTTCTGATGGCACGATATGCGTGGGAGTATTCTCATGGCATTTCATAAATGTTTAAGTTAGAGATAAAAACAATCCCTTGAACTGAATTTGTGGTGGGAATGCAATGAGTAATTTTATTTGGCGTTGACAAGAATTTCTACTTTCAAATATGACGGCAACATTATATCAGATTTTTCCTTTCCTATGTGAACAAAGGTCTCCAAAATGATTAAGGAGAATAGACTTCGCACAATTTAGCCTTGTGGAAAAAAAGGCACAATATATAAACAAAATGGAAAACATTTCCAAGAATTGGAAAATAATGGAGAAAATTTTCCAAACATGGTAATGATGATGGTGTTGATTTGGTTGTGACATCCAGTAGAAGGATAAGAAGGTTTTGCAATGGTTACGTTTGAATGTGAGGAGCGTTTAAAAGTACAGGGGTTTGTCGTTAAAAACTTCAAATAATAAATTCATCATGGTGATTCCAAATGGTTTTCACTAAAGATATGTATTGTGGACTTTAATTATTTGAATTTCACTTAAAATAACCACCGGCCATTTTCTAAGATGGATAAAATAACACTTTGCTTTTACATTTTAAAATTCATACATTAGCCCCTTTGAAATAGTTTTTATTTATTTTCCTTTTTCACTCTTTTTTCTTCTTTTGTATTGCGCCATTTCCCCTACCGATAATCACATACTGGAATTTCACTTAAAATGACCACCGTCAGGATTTCTCTATCCCCATTGATTGTTTTTGGCCACCATAACCACCGGGCTGGAACTAATCCCTCTCTGCTTAATTGCCTAAGCGCCACCACCTGAAAGCGTACATATTTCATCACCAAAGTGACATGACAAGTTAACAAAACTAAGGTATTGTCTAGTTGGGCTCGAAGCCCACATGCACTATTTCCAAATGGACAAAGAGATTACTACAACAATACTATTATAAAGTGGGTGTCGCAATTCGAGTCAAACAACTATTACAACTATAGTGTGAACCCAAAAGTTAAAATGTAAAAATCATCTAAAAAAACATATACACATCTCTTCCCATAAAGAACCTGACAAGAATTATGGATACAACATTATCGATAATCATTATAGTCATGAACAAAAGAAAAGTCAAGAACATATGCTAGAGAAATCCAAAATATGACTGCTCCATTACTAATGAATCTTATGTAAATAACGTCGAAAATTTGTAAATGAACATATAAGTAAATGAAAATAAAAATAGTGCCATAAAAGAAAACCTAAATGAAGCATCCCAGAAATGTTGAAGATTGCAACGGTGAATTGCTGAGCAAATCTCCTTTGGCAGTGAGCTTATATTACATTCACTCCCAATGAAAATATTTGTGGTTATAAGCCACCTGCCAAAGGAGTAAATGCCCAGTAATTCACCACTTACATGCCATTCACACTCTGTTACTCATGTGCTATGAATAAAACTATTATTTCTGCTTTTTGCTTGGATGAACAGTGTTGGAGTGCAATATCTATTTATTTATAGCTTCCCAAAAGGTTAAAGACATTTTGCATGCACGTAGCATATTCCGAGAACATCCAAAATCCAATAAAATTTTTAGTTTGGCCAAAAAATAAAATACAAGGCTAGTGGTCCAATGAGTTGGATATGCTTACTTTCATTCTATGTTCCTACGAGGTTTTGTTGACGACCAGAGTCAACATATATTCCTCTATTTAACTAATTGGAGTGGAGAAATTTCTAGACAAGTTTAGTTTTAGTACATTTTGATCTCGTCATTTATATGTGATTTTTTTGTTGTTTATTGCTAATACTTAATAGATTGAAGGACATGTCAATTAATTTCAAACTAACAAAAAAAAAGATATTAAATTTCTTAATATAGTCAATGAACTACATTGAACATTTAGAGTGCATTTGGTAACCATTATGTTCATGAGAACAATTTTTGCTTAGAAATCATTTTTTGTTGTTGTTCCTAGACAAGATTATGAGCATTTGAAAACATCCGATAACTACCCTAATTTTATATTTCCAAAATAGAAATTCATTTTGTGACGTCCTGAAATTCGAGCCCTTTGAGGGATGTATGAACGTGAATTTCATCAATGCATTGTTGGTTTATCTCATTCGGAATTGATCACTCCCGAGATACTAACCTTGAGGGGAAAGACTATTGAGGACGAAACTCGTACGACTAAAGAACTTGACCTGCGAAAACGACTCGACTGTGAGACTTGCGTAAGGACAATCATGTGGTGATACAGGCCGGTTTCAGGGATGACTAGATGTCAATTCGCGGACATGGTATAATGGGATGACGGGTGATTTTGTTTACTATTATTAAGACCGCGATCAGCCCTATGTCAATTCTTGGTAATCATGTACTTTGAAATAAGAATCGATTCTTCACAATTTCATGTTAGTCAAGGACGTCCATGTGTCGAGAAAACTTGAACATGGTTTGATATTGAGTCAAGCATGAGTCGATTACGCGTAAATCATTGGAGCCGCTTGTTAGTCTGAGATGTACCAAAATGGCGTTCGATCGAAATTGACAATGCATGAAAATCCAATATTAGACGTCGAATTTTCGGGATTGTTCGGGACGAACTTTTGGACAATGTTTTTTTGACCTTCAATATTGCTAGTGAGCCTGAATTGTTAGAAAGGGAACTAACGGACCGAGAAATCGAGTCCATGAGGAAGTGGGCGGGGCAAGACCCAAGTGGGCCTTACGCCCAAGGAGAGGCAGCCACCATGGTGGACCTAAGTCAGCCTATGAGCAGATTGGACCCAACTAGCCCACTTGACTCTTCCTAGCCTATTGTCTAACCTTGTGCCATTTGAGCCCAACTAATTCCCAAGCCCGTTCTTATTCATTTCCTAGCTCGTTTCTTAGGCCTGCTCATCATCTCAGCCCAAGGACAAAGTGGTAATTGTGCAAGGGTGGAAAAGACCATTTGGCCCCTCTAGATATTATTTGGAAGAAGACAAAAGAAGAGAGAGAAGATGAGGTCATTGCATGAGGAAGGGGCATGCATTGATGAGCTTTGATGAAAGTAGACCACCATCACTTCCATCTCTCTCCTCCCTCTCTCTCTCCTCCCCATTTCAGCCGCCCACCTCTCCTATTCCTCTTTTTCTTCCTTTCCTTCATTCCCTTACCTTGTCATTGTTTGTTCAGCCTTGTTACTGCCCGCACCGCCTACAATTGCAATCGGAAGCCTCCATTTGTACCTCTCGTAGCCGCCGCTTGCCGGTCAGCCCGTCGGCCATCGGTTTCCCCTGCCTCTTCTAGCCACCTATTGTTCCAGATTCTGCCCTTGCTGGAAAAGCTGGCCCGCCTTTGTTTCGACCTTGCCACCGCCTAGACCAGCCACCAACCCATTCCCTAGACCCCCTGAAGCCGTCGGACGTCGGCTAGCAGGTCGTCGGAGTGCTGGTTTGTCCGCCCAGCAGCTTTCTCCTAGTGCAATTCGGTTTCCAGCTTTGTAGAGAGTGAGACAAACCCGGTTGCTGCTATTTTTGTCCCAAGGCCACCTTGGATCGTCATAGTTGTGGTTCCCGTGCGTAACCTTCGCCGCCGCCGCGCCCGTGTCTCCGACCCGCTTAATGGGTGAGTTTTCGTCCTAATCCGTTGATTAGTGCATAAACTTGCTTAGGGTTGGTTTAGTTAGAGTTAATCTTAGTTCGGGGGATTAATTAAGGTGTGTTAGAGCTAAGATAGGTGGTTAGATAGATGACTAGGATTAGCTTAGATTGATCTTACTTAATGCTTACTAATTGAGGTTTATTGGTTTGATCCTAAATTAAGAGGGTTAAGCTTGTTTAGTCTTAATTTATTAAAATGAACTGATTTCTTTAATAAATTATTGTTTTATTGAATTCTGAATTTAGTTTATTAATTATTAAATTCTAGAATTTCACTGTTCATGACATACTATTCACGTGCACTGTTCATGTGGTACTATTCATGCAAAAGCGAAATTTTGCCTAAATGAATATGTTTTGATTATATGATGTGCATTGCTAGTTGTTGAATACATGGACATTTGTATGGATTGTGTGGGGTTATAAAAAGGGGGAAACTTGAGGTGTCGGGCATATGTTTTTGTCCCACGTTGTCTTGAAATTGAAAAGGGGAAAACATGTTTTGTTCGTAAGACATGGGAATTGAATGACTTCTTGAGATGAAATTGTGACTACCTGTGTTTAATTGACTGTTTCTGCAAGCACGTATCCCGTATGCATTGGCTAATGTTCAAAGATAAAAATGAGCTGTGTTGATATGCTTGTGTGGTTACTAAATTGAACCCATCACCCTAGTGAGAGTTTGGGGGATGAAGTCTGACTCGTCGGAAATCCCGACGGGAGTCCGAATGCGGAGTCGCGGTAGAGGCCGAGTGCATGCTCTTTCGAGAATGCCGTCTTGGGAGAAAACCCTCGATGTAGCCGCGCCTCATGGGGGATGGCGATGCTTGGCTATGCTAGTAGATACCGGCGGGAGTTCAGTTGTGGCCCCGAAAGGCATTAATAATCGAAACATATGTGGATGCAAGAACGCATGAGAAACATGGCATCATTGGTTCTGATTATGCATGTGCTGGTTCCACTACTTGTCGCATGCTTGAATTGATAACGTGCAGGGTGTGGTAATGGCCAGGTGAGATCGCCTGCGATGCGACTCGCATGTGATTGATCAAATGCATTACTTGATTGTAGTATGCATTGGTTGTATTGTGTATGTGTATATCGTGCAAGGTATGGCATAACCATGTAATGTTGTATGCGAGCCGACTATTTGTCTGTTTGTTATTCCTAGATGTGTGAATTAGTTATGTTTTGGCTACAGTATGTGGTATTGTTGTTGTTGGTCTACTTGAGGGGTGATTCTAGAGAGATACCCCGGGTTGAGTTAGTGTCTTAACCAGAGCTTAGGGTGAGAACTCGCTGAGATTATATCTCATTGTTGTATCAACCATTTCAGGTCCTTAGAATGGCGCACCTCCAGTGTGATTTGGGGTCCCTAAGGATTGGGAGACCATCGTGACGCACCACCGCTTCCCGGGCTAGGTGCATTTGTACGAAAAGTACGTCTCCACTATTTCGGTGGATGAGGGACCGGGCAATGGATCCCCCATCGATTCCTAGTGTGGTATATTAGGGAGGACGATCTCTTGATCGGTCCTCTGCGCGGTTTTGATGGGCCACCGGGTAGGGGCCCCGAAGATGCTGATTGGGATCTTATGGAGCTGGACCCTTTTGATGGCGCCGTGGTGAATCCTGCTCCCACTCCACTTGTGGTTGACCCGTACATGCCTCCGACTATGACCCGACGGAGCCCGAGTCCGATGGGTCCCTGCACTTTGGTAGTCCCGATAGACGTACCGAACTTGAGGGTTCCTTTTGGAAAGAATGAATTGACCTAGCCTTAGTCTCTTTTTGTCTGGCTTAGAGAAAGGAACCGACCCACTTGTGGGCTTGTAAATTGGAAACGTTCTTGAGTGGTCAATCCAGTAAATAAATAAATGAGTAGTTTGTCGTTGCTTTGTTGTTTATCCCTCTATCCTTTTTTGATTGATTGATTGTTTGGTTGACTAGGGGATAGTCCACTTGCACTTGTGCATAATGAAAGAATAAAACGAGTGGTCGGCAACGCGTCCTATGACGTCGCATTTTATTGACCAAGGTGAAGGGGTTGTTGCGCGCTCGGGGTTCGAGGCGTGACACATTTGATACGACTCTTGAGTTTGGTTTTTTATGTTTCTTTTAATTTTTTAATAATTTTATTATATTTTTCTTTTTTCTTTTTTTTTTTTTTTCCTCGTGGTTGGTCGTCGACCAGGCAAAGTCTAGCGAGTTTGCCAGAGGCTCACCAAGCCAGGGCAAGGGTGACCAACAAAACTAACTTTGTTTTTGTCATTTATCTCATCAGTTTCACAATAGAAATGCTTAATTATACCCAAAAACATTTATCTTATTTTGCACAATGTGTTTAGCATTATTCGCGGCTATTGGGGGAGGGGGTAGGGAGCATGTAGCTCAAGTTTTTTAAGTAAATTTTTATATATTTGATGTGACATCTAGGAAAATGACTTTTTCTTTTCTTTTCTTTTTTTAATGTTGAGAGTACTCTATCATGATATTTACGGCCACATAATATTACAAAAAGAGCATGTTTTACGTGTAAAAAAATTAAACAAATGATAATTGGGAAAAGTTTGAGGTTTTTTTTTTTTTTTTTTTTTTAGGTTGAACTCTCTTTTAGGTTTATTTTTTGGGCAGCATTATATACACCTATTTTGGTTAAGACGCTTATTTTTTCAGTTAACTAACTGAAATAACCTTCTATCTTTTAATGTATTTTTTTTAATGAGGTTAACCAACAAAACTGATTTTGTTTCTATCGTCTTTCTCATTGCTTTCGCAATATAAATGCTCAATCACACCCAACAAGATGTTATCTTACTCCGCATAATGTAGTTAGGATTGCTCGCCACTTGGGAGAGAGGGAGCATCGGCTCTAATTTTTTAAGTAACTTTTTTATATATTTTGATGTAGCACAAAGAAAAATAAATATTTTTACGTTGCTAGTGCTCCATCATGATATTAATGGCCACATAATGTTACAAAATATAATAAAAGCCAAGTGGTGTTTTCCGTTTACGAAGTTGACAAGTTTGAGGATTTGCGCTATAACAATCTCTTCTTAGAATCATATATAAAATACTAATATTTTTTAATATAATTTAGAGTCATTGCCTATATAGTTTTTGGAAAAATTGCACCACCGGTTCTAAACGTTATGTATAAAATGCAATTGACTAAGTCCTCAAATTTTACTTAAAAGTACAATTGAGGGCCATTTATTTAAGGGAAAACATTTTTGGGGAAACAATTTTCTCATTTTCTGGCATTTGTTTCGCTTTAGAAAATGAGTTAATGAAAAATGTTTTTATATCAAAACTTAAATTCAGGAAAATGATTTCCTCTTTGAAATAATCAAAAACGTTTTTCAAAATATGATTAGGTATTAGCATTTAGACCCGAAACTCTTCACTTGGTCACAAAAAACCCAACATTGGTTCTCGTGTCCCCGCATTCAAGACTAGGTCTCCGATGACTAGGCCCAGGTCCATCAAGGCTAGGCCCAAGACCCTAGGTTTCGGGCCTGGGCCCTTGGCACCCGCACTCAGGTCCATTGAGGCTGAGCCTTGCCCATTTTCGATGCTTTGGCACCCGAGCTCGGGTTCACAAAGGACATGCTCGAGTCCACAATGCTCGAGCTTTGTCCTGATCCTCAAGGTCGGGTCCACAAAGACTATGCGCATATCCTTGACATTTGGGTTTGGGTCCTTGGTTAACAAAACGTTTGTCCTTACAAAAATATTGTTTGAAAAAATCCAATTTTTAGTTATCCTTTATTTTTATATGTTCTTTTCTTTTCTTTTTGCTTCTTCCTTGGAGGTCACCAGTGATTGGCTAAATGCGAGCTCGAGCTCCCCTAAGGCTAGTGAGGTCGAGCTTGCTTGAGAACGACAAGCTTAAAGCTCACCAACTTGGCAATGCACAAGCTCGCTGGCCTTGGGCAAGCTCAACCTCTTGTGAGCTTGACCTTACCATATCTGGCGAGGCCCTAACGAGGCTAAGCTTGCCTATTGCCTGTGGCCAGTTGTAAGCTGTCGTTGTGGAAAGCAATGAAGAAGAAAAAGAAAAAATAATTAAAAAATATGAATTTTTTCATAATTTTTTCCATCATATTTTCTTTACAAAAAGACTGAAAATACTTATCGGGTCTTTTTTAGGTTTCTGCCAAACACCAGTAAATAAATTCATATTCCTGGAAAATGATTGCTTGGAAAATATTTCCAGAAATGGCACATTTTCCGCAAAATAAATTGACCCTAAATCGTAAAACTTATGTTGGGAAGTGCAATTTAAGGATGCCATATGGACAGATTTTCAGGAATACATAAGCAATTTAGGTACCATTCATTAAAAGGAATTAATTAGCACTTTTTGAAAAAGGCACAGGACAACTTTTTTTGGTCGAATCATATGACTTAATTGAACAACTGAATGAGTTCAGCATTTGATTGCACTCCCTTCACAAGCTTCAGGACTCCGGTGATCTTTTTCCTTTAGTTGTTTCTATTTTGCCATACATAACACATATATACACCTAATGACACATTTTTGTTGCTGACCACAAACCATGACATTTAAAATAGCGCACACTCTTGGCAGCAAGAGGCTGATGTAGTGATAGGGACTTCGGTTGAAGTATATAAAGGTGAAGAATTGGGACCATGCGATCTTTACCAGGAGGAAGAACCCTAGGCAAGAAATGTGCTCTAGCATATACCATCTCTTCATCTGGCATATACCCAGTATTGTACTGAATTTGGTGAAATAAATAGGAGCTTGATCATCAATGTGATGACTCGGGCACGGCCACATGAAGAAGCAGTGCAGAATGTGATAGTGAATAACAGCGCAATTCTCCTTTGGCAGAAGAGAGCTGCATCGGCAAGCATGCAAATGTCAAGGTTGCTCTTGCTTTTGCCAAAGGAGAATTGCCCTGCCATTCGCTTGCACTGAATGTATATACTTACTCAGAGCTCTGCAAAGGCACTGAAAGCCACTTATCCTTTCCACGGGGCAACTTTCAGGCATATATGTTGTACCAGAGGGTGACTATCTGATGTTACATGTCTCATTACTTCATTCTATATGTCACACCACGAACCTCGAACAAGTGACAACCTCTTCACCTTGGTCAAGTGAATGCAATGTCCCAAGGCATGTCGCCAACTATTCTTTTTATCTTGCAATTAAGCGCATGTGGAAGCAAATCAACAATACCCGGTCAATAAACAACATGGATAGAAAAAGGACCACAAACAACAGCAACAATGTCGTTTTTTCTTCTTGTACTAATTAACCCTAGGAAATTTATATACAAGCCCCTCAATCAGGCAACTTCCTCTATAGTCATCCAAAGATACTAAACAGGGTTAATTTACTTCATTCAACCATTGGGCACACCAACCTACTGGCCACTACAATGTGCGCCATCACTGTCCAATCTATGGCAATATAGATGCCATAACTATGGACCTGAAAATGTTTAATAACGACGAGTGAGATATAATCTCCGTGAGTTATCGCCCTAAGCTTCGGTTAAGATACCAACTCGCCTTGGGGTACCTATCACATGCCAACTCGCCTCGAGATAATTTCAAAAGTTTATAGGAATATCTAAAGAGAGGGATCTAATCAATGGTTGCGTGTTTAAATCAATTTAGACAATTTTTGTTTTTTTTATTTGGTCGTGGGGAAAGCGATGTTCTGCTAATGATAAAGGGCAGGATGGTGAATGAGCAAAAAGCCCTATTGGGAATATTCTGATCCTCGTTTTCGTATTAAGTTAATTGAGAAACTCCATCTTTGACTCATGGTCAACTTTTGAAAGCACGGGAGCAAAAGATTTGACAATTTTGCACGTTCTCCGTGGGCTGCGAGTGCGACTTTGGACTTCCCCACGGATGACTAGTTTCAGACACGTCTTAGAACTTTGTCGGCAAAAATAATAATAACAAATAAACACGATGTTTAAAACTGACCAGTAATCGGGTAATTATCTGTTAACACGTGATTGTCAGGTTTGGCATAAACAGATTTGTGTCACCAGAAAAAAGCGTGCCTTTCGTGGGTTTGTTTCAACACAACTAGACATGTTTAATATTCATATTTGAAGACTTTTTTAACCTTTAAGAGTTAGGATCCGTTTTAACAAAGAATAAACGGTTAAATAAAGTCATTAAACATAAAAAAAAAAAACCAAGACATACATTTTTCCATCACCAATATGGCCAACAAAGCATATTATAAATTAACAGGAAATATTACAAAGTGATGAAATTGACAAAAAATGGTACAGAGTCAATAATACCACAAACCTTACAAAATTAACTTTAATTAAGTAACTACGTGAGCTCTAAAAGATTTCTTCACTTATTGATTGGTTCGTAATCTGAATAAGTATTAAGATTTTTACCACATGTCTTCAACATAAGATTCCCCTCAACCTCATGGGTTCGAGAGAAAATTCATTTCTTCCGGCCGATTTCACTTGTACTTCTGATGGCACGATATGCGTGGGAGTATTCTCATGGCATTTCATAAATGTTTAAGTTAGAGATAAAAACAATCCCTTGAACTGAATTTGTGGTGGGAATGCAATGAGTAATTTTATTTGGCGTTGACAAGAATTTCTACTTTCAAATATGACGGCAACATTATATCAGATTTTTCCTTTCCTATGTGAACAAAGGTCTCCAAAATGATTAAGGAGAATAGACTTCGCACAATTTAGCCTTGTGGAAAAAAGGCACAATATATAAACAAAATGGAAAACATTTCCAAGAATTGGAAAATAATGGAGAAAATTTTCCAAACATGGTAATGATGATGGTGTTGATTTGGTTGTGACATCCAGTAGAAGGATAAGAAGGTTTTGCAATGGTTACGTTTGAATGTGAGGAGCGTTTAAAAGTACAGGGGTTTGTCGTTAAAAACTTCAAATAATAAATTCATCATGGTGATTCCAAATGGTTTTCACTAAAGATATGTATTGTGGACTTTAATTATTTGAATTTCACTTAAAATAACCACCGGCCATTTTCTAAGATGGATAAAATAACACTTTGCTTTTACATTTGAAAATTCATACATTAGCCCCTTTGAAATAGTTTTTATTTATTTTCCTTTCTCACTCTTTTTTCTTCTTTTGTATTGCGCCATTTCTCCTACCGATAATCACATACTGGAATTTCACTTAAAATGACCACCGTCAGGATTTCTCTATCCCCATTGATTGTTTTTGGCCACCATAACCACCGGGCTGGAACTAATACCTCTCTGCTTAATTGCCTAAGCGCCACCACCTGAAAGGGTACATATTTCATCACCAAAGTGACATGACAAGTTAACAAAACTAAGGTATTGTCTAGTTGGGCTCGAAGCCCACATGCACTATTTCCAAATGGACACAGAGATTACTACAACTGTACTATTATCAAGTGGGTGTCGCAGTTCGAGTCAAACAACTATTACAACTACAGTGTGAACCCAAAAGTTAAAATGTAAAAATCATCCAAAAAAACATATACACAGCTCTTCTCATAAAGAACCTGACAAGAATTATGGATACAACATTATCGATAATCATTATAGTCATGAACAAAAGAAAAGTCAAGAACATATGCTAGAGAAATCCAAAATATGACTGCTCCCATTACTAATGAATCTTATGTAAATAACGTGGAAAATTTGTAAATGAACATATAAGTAAATGAAAATAAAAATAGTGCCATAAAAGAAAACCTAAATGAAGCATCCCAGAAATGTTGAAGATTGCAACGATGAATTGCTGAGCAAATCTCCTTTGGCAGTGAGCTTATATTACATTCACTCCCAATGAAAATATTTGTGGTTATAAGCCACCTGCCAAAGGAGTAAATGCCCAGTAATTCACCACTTACATGCCATTCACACTCTGTTACTCATGTGCTATGAATAAAACTATTATTTCTGCTTTTTGCTTGGATGAACAGTGTTGGAGTGCAATATCTATTTATAGCTTCCCAAAAGGTTAAAGACATTTTGCATGCACATAGCATATTCCGAGAACATCCAAAATCCAATAAAATTTGTAGTTTGGCCAAAAAATAAAATACAAGGCTAGTGGTCCAGTGAGATGGATATGCTTACTTTCATTCTATGTTCCTACGAGGTTTTGTTGACGACCAGAGTCAACATATATTCCTCTATTTAACTAATTGGAGTGAAGAAATTTCTAGACAAGTTTAGTTTTAGTACATTTTGATCTCGTCATTTATATATGATTTTTTTTGTCGTTTATTGCTAAAACTTAAGAGATTGAAGGACATGTCAATTAATTTCAAACTCACGAAAAAATGATATTAAATTTCTTAATATAGTCAATGAACTACATTGAACATTTAGAGTGCATTTGGTAACCATTCTGTTCATGAGAACAATTTTTGCTTAGAAATCATTTTTTATTTATTTTGTTCTTGGACAAGATTATGAGCATTTGAAAACATCTGATAACTACCCTAATTTTATATTTCCAAAATAGAAATTCATTTTGTGACGTCCTGAAATTCGAGCCCTTTGAGGGATGTATGAACGTGAATTTCATCAATGCATTGTTGGTTTATCTCATTCGGAATTGATCACTCTCGAAATACTAACCTTGAGGGGAAAGACTATTGAGGACGGAACTCGTACGACTAAAAAACTTGACCTGCGAAAACGACTCGACATGAGACTTGCGTAAGGACAATCCTATGGTGATACAGGCCGGTTTCAGGGATGACTAGATGTCAATTCGCGGACATGGTATAATGGGATGACGGGTGATTTCGTTTACTGTTATCAAGACCGCGATCAGCCTTATGTCAATTCTCGGTAATCATGTACTTTGAAATAAGAATCGATTATTCACAATTTCATGTTAGTCAAGGACATCTATGTGTTGAGAAAACTTGAACATGGTTTGATATTGAGTCAAGCATGAGTCGATTACGCGTAAATCATTGGAGCCGCTTGTTAGTCTGAGATGTACCAAAATGGTGTTCGATCGAAATTGACGATGCATGAAAATCCAATATTAGATGTCGAATTTTCGGGATTGTTCGGGACGAACTTTTGGACAATGTTTTTTTGACCTTCAATATTGCCAGTGAGCTTGAATTGTTGGAAAGGGAACTAACGGACCGAGAAATTGAGTCCATGAGGAAGTGGGCGGGGCAAGACCCAAGTGGGCCTCACGCCCAAGGAGAGGCAGCCACCATGGTGGGCCCAAGTCAGCCTTTGAGCCCATTGGACCCAACTAGCCCACTTGACTCTTCCTAGCCCATTGTCTAACCTTGTGCCATTTGAGCCCAACTAATTCCCGAGCCCGTTCTTATTCATTTCCTAGCTCGTTTCTTAGGCCTGCTCATCATCTCACCCAAGGACAAAGTGGTAATTGTGCAAGGGTGGAACAAACCATTTGGCCCCTCTAGATATTATTTGGAAGAAGACAAAAGAAGAGAGAGAAGATGAGGTCATTGCATGAGGAAGGGGCATGCATTGATGAGCTTTGATGAAAGTAGACCACCATCACTTCCATCTCTCTCCTCCCCATTTCAGCCGCCCACCTCTCCTATTCCTCTTCTTCTTCCTTTCCTTCATTCCCTTACCTTGTCATTGTTTGTTCAGCCTTGTTACTGCCCGCACCGCCTACAACTGCAATCGGAAGCCTCCATTTGTACCTCTCGTAGCCGCCGCTTGCCCGGTCCCGGGGCGCCGGTCGCCCCATCGGCCGTTCGGTTTCCCCTGCCTCTTCTAGCCACCTATTGTTCCAGATTCTGCCCTTGCTGGAAAAGCTGGCCCGCCTTTGTTTCGACCTTGCCACCGCCCAAACCAATCACCAACCCATTCCCCTAAACCCCCTGAAGCCGTCGGACGCCGGCTAGCAGGTTGTCGGAGTGCTGGTTTGTCCGCCCAGCAGCTTTCTCCTAGTGCAATTCGGTTTCCAGCTTTGTAGAGAGTGAGACAAACCTGGTTGCTGCTATTTTTGTCCCAGGGCCACCTTGGATCGTCATAGTTGTGGTTCCCGTGCGTAGCCTTCGCCGCCGCCACGCCCGTGTCTCCGACCCGCTTAATGGGTGAGTTTTCGTCCTAATATGTTGATTAGTGCATAAACTTTCTTAGGGTTGGTTTAGTTAGAGTTAATCTTAGTTCGGGAGATTAATTAAGGTGTGTTAGAGCTAAGATAGGTGGCTAGATAGATGACTAGGATTAGCTTAGATTGATCTTACTTAATGCTTACTAATTGAGGTTTATTGGTTTGATCCTAAATTAAGAGGGTTAAGCTTGTTTAGTCTTAATTTATTAAAATGAATTGATTTCTTTAATAAATTATTGTTTTATTGAATTCTGAATTTAGTTTATTAATTATTAAATTCTAGAATTTCAAGTATTTTAGTTGGTTTAGTTTACTTTTTACTCATCTTTTCGATTTGGTTAGCTAGATTTTTGAATTGATCACTTTGGTAAGTAATTGGATAAAATAAAATAAAAAAAAGTCCTTGTGGGAACGATACTCACTCATCACTTTATTACTTGTTGATATTGTACACTTGCAATTCACCTAACAAGTTTTTTGGCGCCGTTCTTTGGGGATTGTTTTGACAATTTTCCAATTACTATTGATATCGAGCAATTCTTAGTTTAGACTAGCCTTTATATTATTTTTAATTTGTTTCTTTTGCAGGCCAAACTCACTTCTCTATAAAAGGTGGGGAGCATCGCATAACCCGAAGCCAACAAGGAGACCTTGAACAGTTTGATCCCGAGATTGAAAAAACCTTTCTTAGGAGAAGAAGAGAACAATCACAAGCAATTCACATTGCAATGGCTGAAAATCAAGAAGTCGCACCTCAAGGAGGACTTTGAAAGATTATGCTACACCAACAATTCAAGGAGCACAATCAAGTATAAGGAGGCCGACAGTGCAAGCCAACAATTTTGAGATCAAGCCATCCTTAATTCAAATGCTTCAAAATGCAGGGCAATTTAGTGGATCGCCTAATGATGATCCAAATCTACACTTAGAAGCATTCCTTGAAATTTGTGACATTGTTAAATTTAATGGCGTTACTGATGATGCTCTTAAATTAAGATTGTTCCCGTTTTCTCTTCGTGATAAAGCTAAGACTTGGTTGACTTCTCTTCCCGCAGCTCTATCACTACTTGGGAAGACTTGGCTCAAAAATTCCTAAGTAAATGTTTTCCTCTCGCAAAATCGCCAAAATGCGTAATGATATTACTACATTTATGCAGATGGATGGTGAGCCCTTTTATGAAGCATGGGAGAGGTTTAAAGAGCTGCTAAGGAGATGCCCGCACCATGGACTGCCAATTTGGATGCAAGTACATACATTCTATAACGGAGCGCATCCTACCGTTCGAGCTAGTCTAGATGCGGCAGGCTGGAGGCACTTTGCAAAACAAGTCACTGAAGAAGCTTTTCATCTCCTTGAGGAGATGGCGAGCAATAGCTATCAATGGCCAGGCGAGAGATACCAAGCCCGAAAGCCAAGTGGAGTTCATGAAGTTGACACCAATAGGACTTTGAATGCAAAACTTGATGCATTAAGCAATATGATTGCTTCTCTAAAAACTCAAGGAGTATCTTGTGAATTTTGTGGTGGAAATCATATTAGCACCGATTGTCAAGTAGGTAACCCTTATGCTAATTCTTCGAACATGCTAACTTTGTTTCAAATTTTAACGGGGGCCCTCAAAATAATCCTTACTCCAACACTTACAACCCGGGATGGAGGAATCACCTAATTTATCTTGGGGAGGTCAAAATCAACAAGGACCGAGAGCACCACCACCATCCATGGAGAAGCATAATTCCAACTTGGAGGCTTTGGTTGCAAAGCTAACCCAAACTGTGGAAAAACAAGCTCAAACCACTCAAGATTTCATGAGAAGTACCGATGTAAGATTCCATAATCAAGAAGCATCTATTCGAAACATAGAGAAGCAAGTGGGGCAACTAGCTCGGAGAATTAATGAGAGACAAAGTGGTGCCTTGCCAAGTGATACCGAGAGGAATCCCATGGAGAACGCAAAGGTAATTACATTGAGAAGTGGAAAAAAAGTTGGAAAGCAAGATCAAGATGAGGAAGTAGAAGACGAGAACAAGGACAAATCTTCCACCGAGATCAAACAAAAGGATGAGCCACAAAAGAGCAAGCCATCTCCAATGCCATATGTTCCACCTATTCCTTTTCCGGAGAGGCTAGCCAAACACAAGCAAGATAAGCAATTTTCAAAATTTTTTGATTATCTTAAACAAGTTGCACATTAATATTCCTTTTGTAGATGCTCTAGCTCAAATGCCAAGCTATGCCAAGTTTTTGAAGGAGATCCTAGCTAACAAAAGGAAGTTAGAGGAGTATGAGACTGTGAAGTTGAATGAGGAATGTTCGGCCATCCTTCAAAATAAGCTACCACCAAAATTAAAAGATCCAGGAGTTTTACTATTCCATGCAATATTGGTGATGCTTACTTTAATAAAGCTTTATGTGATCTTGGTGCTAGTATAAATCTAATGCCTTATTCGGTGTTTGTGAAACTAGGTGTAGGAGAAGTAAAAGCGACCACCGTGTCTTTACAATTGGCGGATAGATCTATCAAATATCCAAGAGGCGTGGTGGAGGATGTTTTAATAAAGGTGGATAAATTTATCTTTCCAGCGGATTTTGTCGTGCTAGAGATGGAGGAGGATTATGAAGTTCCTATTATTTTGGGCCGACCATTCCTAGCCACGGGAAGAGCTCTCATTGATGTACAACAAGGAAAATTGATCCTTAGAGTGGGAGAAGATCAAGTCACTTTTAATGTCCTCAAAGCCATGAAAAACCCCGAGGGACCAAGTGATTGCTTGAAGATAGATACCATAGACGGTGAAGTAAAGACCGTGCTTGAATTGACCACAACTCAAGATCCTATAGAGGCATGTTTGGTTCAGCCAAAAGAGAAAGAAAGAGCATGAAGAAATTAGAGAGGCCGTTGAGTTTTTAGAAGCAAGTCCACTATGTCCGAGATGGAAATCACAAAAATTTGAAGAATTGGAGTCAAGTGCAAAGAAGCCCAAGCCTTCCATTGAAGAACCACCAACTCTTGAGCTTAAACCTTTACCTTCTTATTTAAAATATGCTTTTCTTGATGGTGTTTCTTATCCGGTGATTATTTCTTCTTCTTTGACGGGGGTGATGGAGGAGAAGTTACTTCGAGTGCTTAGAGAGCATAAGAGTGCAATTGGATGGACCATTGCGGATATAAAAGGAATAAGCCCTTCGATTTGCATGCACAAAATTCTGATGAAGGAGCAATACAAAACAGTCATCCAGCCACAAAGGAGGCTCAATCCAAAAATGCAAGAAGTTGTGAAAATCGAAGTAATTAAATTACTCGATGCGGTATTATCTATCCAATTTCGATAGTGATTGGGTAAGTCCCGTGCAAGTAGTGCCAAAAAAGGAGGTATGACTGTTTCTAACCAATGAAAAGAATGAATTAATTCCAACTAGGGCGTGTGACGGGTTGGCGAGTTTGCATGGATTATAGAAAATTGAATGATGCTACTCGTAAAGATCACTTTCCTTTACCTTTCATTGATCAATTGTTAGAAAACTTTCGGGACATGAATATTATTGTTTTTGGATGGATATTCAGGGTATAACCAAATCCCTATTGCACCTAATGATCAAGAAAAGACTACATTTACTTGTCCATATGGTACATTTGCATATAGAAGGATGCCTTTTGGTCTTTGTAATGCACCGCTACTTTTCAACGATGCATGATGGCTATTTTTTCGACATGATAGAGAAATACATTGAGATTTTCATGGATGATTTTCTGTTTTTGGTACATCTTTTGATTCATGCTTGCATAATTTAGCTTTGGTGTTACAAAGATGCGAAGAGACTAACCTTGTACTAAATTGGGAGAAGTGTCATTTTATGGTGCAGGAAGGGATAGTTTTGGGCCATAAAATATCTGCTAGAGGTATTGAGGTGGATCAAGCCAAAATTGAAGTTATCTCCAAATTACCACCTCCTACTTCTGTTAAATTACTTCGAGAATTTTTAGGACATGCAGGGTTTTATAGGCGATTCATAAAGGACTTTTCCAAGATTGCAAGACCACTTACAAAATTGCTTGAAAAAGATGTTAAGTTTGATTTTAACTCTAAGTGTTTGCAGGCATTTGAGATATTAAAGGAGAAGCTGATTTCGGCTCCTATAATGACACCACCAGATTGGAGTTTGCCTTTTGAGTTGATGTGTGATGCTAGCGATTATGCCATTAGAGCTGTGCTTGGTCAAAGGAAGGACCGAATTTTTCAAGTCATCTATTATGCTAGCCGAACCCTTAATGGAGCCCAATTGAATTATGCCACTACCGAGAAGGAGCTTTTAGCAATTGTTTTTGCTTTTGATAAATTCCGTTCTTATTTGATTGGCTCTAAAGTGATTGTCTATACTGATCATGCAGCTTTAAAGTATTTGTCTGGCAAAGAAGGATGCGAAACCAAGGTTAATTCGTTGGATCTTGTTGCTTCAAGAGTTTGATTTAGAGATTAAGGACAAGAAAGGGACCGAGAATCTTGTGGCCGATCACCTATCTAGGTTACCGAATGCCCCTAGCGATGAGGTACCAATTTTGGATGACTTTCGATGAAGCACTATTTTCCTTGAAAATCGAAACTCCATGGTATGCGAGATATTGTGAACTATTTGGTAAGTGACATCTTTCCCCCTGACTTGAATTATCAACAAAGGAAAAAGTTTCTCTCCGATGTTAGACACTACTTTTGGGAGGATCCTTACTTGTTTAAGGTATGTGCTGACCGAATAATTAGACGTTGTGTTGCTAAGGAAGAAATTCCTAACATTCTTTTTCATTGCCATGATGGAGAGGCGGTGGTCACTATGGTGCCACCAAAACTGCTGCTAAAATTTTACAATGTGGATTTTATTGGCCTACTCTTTTTAAGGATGCACATGCTTATGTTTCTCATTGTGATAGGTGTCAAAGGACTGGAAATATATCTAGAAGGCATGAGATGCCCTTAAACAATATCATGGTGTGTGAATTATTTGATGTTTGGGGCATTGACTTCATGGGTCCGTTTCCACCTTCTTTTGGTAACACTTACATATTAGTTGCTTGTGAGTATGTGTCTAAATGGGTAGAGGCCGTGGCTTTGCACTCTAATGATGCTAGGGTTGTTTGTAATTTCTTGAAAAAGTATATCTTTACTCGATTTGGCACACCTAAGGCTATTATAAGTGACCAAGGCACACACTTCATGAATAAACAATTTGAGTCACTTTTGCATAAATATGGAGTCACTCATAAGGTAGCTACGCTTATCATCCCCAAACTAGTGGTCAAACCGAGATATCTAATAGGGAGATAAAGAGAATTTTGGAAAAGCGCGTGAATACTAATAGGAAGGATTGGGCAAGAAAACTTGATGATGCTTTATGGGCTTATAGAACTGCTTTCAAAACTCCTATTGGTATGTCACCTTTTCGACTTTTATTTGGTAAAGCATGCCATTTACCTCGTTGAGTTGGAGCATAAAGCATATTGGGCTTTGCAAAAACTGAACTTTGATATGCGAGGCAATAGGTGAGAAAAGATTGCTTCAGTTAGATGAATTGGAAGAGATGCGCAATGATGCATACGAAAGTGCAAGAATTTACAAAGAGAAAACAAAGAGATGGCACGATCGACACATCCTAAGAAAGGAGTTTCATGTGGGTGAAAAAGTTTTGTTATATAACTCTCGTCTTCGTTTGTTTCGGGAAAGTTGAAGTCTAGATGGATCGGTCCTTACACCATCACCAAAGTATTCCCTTTTGGAGTTGTTGAGATTATCAATGAGAATGAGGGGACTTTTAAAGTAAACGGTCATAGGCTCAAGCACTACTATGGAGGAGGTTTCGATGCTCAAACATCTGTCATCACCTTGATTCCACCTACTTAGAAGCATGAGAAGAGTTCGGCTGCGAACTATAAAGCAAGCGCTTCTTGGGAGGCAACCCAAGTTTTTAAGCTTCTATTTTTTATTTTTATTTTGGTTTGCATTTTGTCTTAAAAAAAATTGAAAAAAAAAAAAAGAAGAATTTTTGTGGTGATGAATTTTCTATTTTGCAGAGATAGTAGTGCACACGATAGGTAGAAGAGGGGTTATAGGCGTACAGCCATGCGATCATGAAGCTAAGAAATTTTCTGCGAGCAACCTCTAACGACACATCTCGAACCATTCCTCACCTTCGGGCGTGATTCAACATGGACAATTGCCATCTTCACATCTCCGGGAAGTATTTCGAACTTTACTCTAATTTGTTGGCCTCATTGCACGTATTTAATTCTTTATTTTTATGCATTGAGGACAATGCTTCATTTTAAGTTGGGGGTAGGGGATCGAAAATTTTGAAATTTTTTGTGCTAAAACTTTTGCTAATCTTGAAAATATTTGCGCTTATTTAAAATTTTTGAAATATTTTTATAGCAAACTTTATAGGAGATGATGATTTTGAACCGTAATCTACAAGATTGATATCCTTTTCATGGTTATGAGTTGTTGTGATTCTTAGGGGAATATAAATCTTGTTCAATTGGTTATTGATATATGAGTTAGTCTTAATCTTGATTATGCAATCCATATTTTGAGCACTTATCCTTGCCTTTTGAGTTATGTGTGCTTAGAAAAGATCAATGGGAAGTATGTGATTCTCTAGAACTCACCTAAGTCTTAGAAGTTGTTTGATATTCTCTTGAAATTAATATGCTATACTCAATCAAGAAGATGATATAGGCATTCTTTGGATCGTTTGAGCCTTTCAAGCCTACCTTATTACTTGATCACTAGTACCCTTTTGAGCTTAATTGGCCTATTTTTCTTTGATGACCTTATAATGCTGATCCAAATGTATTACTTTACCTTATACCCCATAAGCATGTTTATCCTTAAAGCTACTTTAATAGTTATGGATTCTTGATGTGTCTGAAGTTGCTGAAGCTTGAAATAGTCAAAAAAAAAAAATTGAGAAAAAAAAGAAAAGAAAAAAAAGATGAAGAAAAAGAAAAAAGAAGAAGAAAAAGAAAAGAAAAGAAAGCAAGAAAAAAAAAGTGCAAGTTATAAAGTGAAAGTTGTTTACTCTAGTACGGCTCATACGGATCCCTACTGCTAACTTTCAACTTGAGTGAGCCTTTTGGATACTCAATGGGTTAGCATTGCACTATGAAATGGACTTAGGAAGGAACTTCGCCGTACGGCGTGGAAAGAGAAATAATGGAAGCTTTAAAGTGTTGAGTGTTTATGAATTAAATGGCTATAATAGTGTAAGCATATGGATGATATGTCTTGAATCCTATTTAATTCAAATGCTTTGAGAATTGATATGTTTATGGGGTTTGTTGAGCTTAAATCCTTTATACCCTCCTCTTAGCCAAGCCACATTATAAGCCTTAAAGACCTATTGATTTTTGAATGAGTATTAGTTTTCAATAGTGGAGAGAGAATTGAAAAACAAATCTATGAGACTTGGTTAGTGGATCTTGAGTTTAGAGTGTTGCATATCAACTTGATTTATTTGAGTATACATGATTTGGAAAGTGAAGGGGCACACATACACACGGATTGCATAGTTAAGGTTAGACATAGCTTATGTATTGATTTTGGATTGATGGGATTTATTTTTTCCATTGAATTGTGATTTCACGTAATTATGAATGGATATTGATAATTGGAGATGAGGTTTGTTTATTGTTTGCTCGAGGACTAGCAAATTTCTAAGTTGGGGGTAATTGATAACTCTATTTTTAATAGAGTATTCTTGCTAATTTAGACTTGATATTTGCTAAATTTTGAGGAATTTTTGGGTGAATTTAATTGCTACTCACGTAATTTTATTTTGTATGAAATATTTTCAGATCTTCCGAGAATATTGCAATATCTTTCAGAATATTTCATCTTGAAGAAAAGGCAGCCCAAATCAGATATTTGGAGAATTTGACCATGATTGAAGATAAAGTTCAAAGAAAATCAAGGAGGAATCTTTTCCAAATCCTAGTAGGAGTCAACCTAGGGCAGATTTTTGGAGGCTATATAAACTGCTTTTATGCCGCAAAAGAGGAGAGAATCCGGGGAGCCACCATCTCTACAGAAGATTTTAGGTTTTAGATTTTGTTCTTCTATTTTAGTGGAGTTGATGCATGTCAAGGAGAGAAGGAGGAGACAAACCTGAAGCTCCTTGTATCTCAATTCGGTGAATTTGTTTTTATTTAGTACTATGTTTTCTTTAATTCTTGTTAGTTTAATTTTCACTATGTTCTAAATTTCTTTTGTTAGAGCTACAATGGATCTTAATCATGATTGATTAATTTTCAAAGACTTTCATGTAATAGAATTGTTTTGATTGTGTCGTTCTTTATCATGATCTTAATGCTTTTAGAAGTCTAGCCAACTTTTGAATGATTTTTGATGTATGCATGATACCGGGTGGAGATTGTGTGCATGCGCATTAGTGATATTGAACCATAAATTAAATCTAGGTCAAGGTACACTAGGTTATTTATGTGGCTGCGGTAGTAAATCTAGGTTGGGACTACTTAGATTAAATCCGGGAATTTCCACAAGAACTTAATGCTTTTAGGTAGTTTAAATTCACCTAAGGTTAGTGTGGGTTAACATATCTAATTAGGGATTATTAGACCGAGGTCGGCTTTTAATCCATCTTAGGGAAATTTCGCCAACACAATTGGAAATTAATTTGTTGCATGAAAAGTTAAGAAAATTAATTATGAATGGTTAAGTGAAATTGGATGCTCTAACCCTTGGTGATCTTGAATTTGCTTTAGATTAATTTTACTTATTTTTAATTCTTTAAGTTTTGACCTTTTCTATATTTTAGTATTTTAGTTGGTTTAGTTTACTTTTTACTCATCTTTTCGATTTGGTTAGCTAGATTTTTGAATTGATCACTTTCAGTAAGTAATTGGATAAAATAAAATAAAAAAACAGTCCTTGTGGGAACGATACTCACTCATCACTTTATTACTTGTTGATATTGTACACTTGCAATTCACCTAACATGTTCATGTGGTACTATTCATGCAAAAGCGAAATTTTGCCTAAATGAATATGTTTTGATTATATGATGTGGATTGCTAGTTGTTGAATACATGGACATTTGTATGGATTGTGTGGGGTTATAAAAAGGGGGAAACCTGAGGTGTCGGGCGTATGTTTTTGTCCTGCGTTGTCTTGAAATTGAAAAGGGGAAAACATGTTTTGTTCATAAGACATGGGAATTGAATGACTTTTTGAGATGAAATTGTGACTGCCTGTGTTTAATTGACTGTTTCTACAAGCATGTATCCCGTATGCATTGGCTAATGTTCAAAGATAAAAATGAGCTGTGATGATATGCTTGTGTGGTTACTAAATTGAACCCGTCACCCTAGTGAGAGTTTGGGGGATGAAGTCTAATTCGTCGGAAATCTCGGCGGGAGTCTAGATGCGAAGTCGCGGCAGAGGCCGGGCGCATGCTCTTTCGGGAATGTCGTTTTGGGAGAAAACCCTTGATGTAGCCGTGCTTCATGGGGGATGGCGATGCCTGGCTATGCTAGTAGACACCGGCGGGAGTTCGGTTGTGGCCTCGAAGGGCATTAATAATCGAAAAACATGTGTAGATGCAAGAACGCATGAGAAACATGGCATCATTGGTTCTGATTATGCATGTGCTGGTTTCACTACTTGTGGCATGCTTGAACTGATAACGTGCAGGATGTGGTAATGGCCATGTGCGAATGCCTGCGATGCGACTCGCATGTGATTGATCGAATGCATTACTTGATTGTAGTATGCATTGGTTATATTGTGTATGTGTATATCGTGTAGGGTATGGCATAACCAGGTAATGTTGTATGCGAGCCGACTGTTTGTCTGTTTGTTATTCCTAGATGTGTGAATTAGTTATGTTTTGGCTACAATATGTGGTATTGTTGCTGTTGGTCTACTTGATGGGTTATTCTAGAGAGATACCCCGGATTGAGTTGGTATCTTAACCGGAGCTTAGAGCAAGAACTCGCTGAGATTATATCTCATTGTTGTATCAACCATTTCAGGTCCTTAGAATGGCATACCCTCCAGTGTGATTTGGGGTCCCCAAGGATTGGGAGACCATCGTGACGCACTACCGCTTCCCGGGCTGGGTGCATTTGTACGAAAAGTACGTCTCCACTATTTGGGTGGATGAGAGATCGGGGCAATGGATCCCCATCGATTCCTAGTGTGGTATATTAGGGAGGACAATCTCTTGATCGGTCCTCTATGCGGTTTTGATGTGCCGCCAGGTAGGGGCCTCGAAGACGCTGATTGGGATCTTTTGGAGCTGGACCCTTCTGATGGCGCCGTGGTGAATCCTGCTCCCGCTCCACTTGTGGTTGACCTGTACACCTCCAACTATGACCCGATGGAGCCTGAGTCCGATGGGTCCCTACACTTTGGTAGTCCTTGATAGACATACTGAACTTAAGGGTTCCTTTTGGAAAGAATGAATTGACCTAACCTTAGTCTCTTTTTGTCTTGCTTAGAGAAAGGAATCGACCCACTAGTGGGCTTGTAAATCGGAAACGTTCTTGAGTGATCAATCCAATAAATAAATAAATGAGTAGTTTGTCGTTGCTCTGTTGTTCATCCCTCTATCCTTTTTTGATTGATTGTTTGGTTGACTAGGGGATAGTCCGCTTGCACTTGTGCATAATGAAAAAATAAAACGAGTGGTTGGGAACACGTCCTAGGATGTCACATTTTATTAACCAAGGTGAAGGGGTTGTTGCGCGCTCGGGGTTCGAGGCGTGACACACTTGATACGACTCTTGAGTTTGTTTTTTTATGTTTCTTTTAATTTTTTAATATTTTTCTTTTTTCTTTTTTTTTTCCTCGTGGTTGGTCGTTGACCAGGTGAAGTCTAGCAAGTTTGCCAGAGGCTCACCAAGCCAGGGCAAGGGTGACCAACAAAACTAGCTTTGTTTTTGTCATTTATCTCATCAGTTTCACAATAGAAATGCTTAATTATACCCAAAAACATTTATCTTATTTTGCATAATGTATTTAGCATTATTCGCGGCTATTGGGGGAGGGGGTAGGGAGCATGTAGCTCAAGTTTTTTAAGTAAATTTTTATATATTTTATGTGACATCTAGGAAAATGATTTTTTTTTCTTTTTTTTTTTTTTAAAAGTTGAGAGTACTCTATCATGATATTTACGGTGACATAATATTACAAAAAGAGCATGTTTTACGTGTAAAACAATTAAACAAATGATAATTGGGAAAAGTTTGACTTTTTTTTTTTTTTTTTTTAGGTTGAACTCTCTTTTAGGTTAATTTTTTTGGGCAGCATTATATACACCTATTTTGGTTAAGACGCTTATTTTTTCAGTTAACTAACTGAAATAACCTTCTATCTTTTAATGTATTTTTTTTTTAATGAGGTTAGCCAACAAAACTGATTTTTTTTCTATCGTCTTTCTCATTGCTTTTGCAATATAAATGCTCAATCACACCCAACAAGATGTTATCTTACTCCGCATAATGTAGTTAGGATTGCTCGCCACTTGGGAGAGAGGGAGCATCGGCTCTAATTTTTTAAGTAACTTTTTATATATTTTTTGATGTAGCACATCGAAAAATAAATATTTTTACGTTGCTAGTGCTCCATCATGATATTAATCACATAATGTTACAAAATATAATAAAAGCCAAGTGGCGTTTTCCGTTTAAGGAGTTGACAAGTTTGAGGATTTGCGGTATAACAATCTCTTCTTAGAATCATATATAAAATACTAATATTTTTTAATATAATTTAGAGTCATTAACTACATAGTTTTTGGAAAAATTGCACCACCAGTTCTAAACTTTTTGTATAAAATGCAATTGACTAAGTCCTCAAATTTTACTCAAAAGTACAATTAAGGGCCATTTATTTCAGGGAAAACATTTTTCGGGAAACAATTTTTTCATTTTCTGGCGTTTGGTTCACTTTAGAAAATGAGTTAATTGAAAATGTTTTTATATCAAAACTTAAATTCAGGAAAATGATTCCCTCTTTGAAATAATCAAAAACGTTTTTCAAAATATGACTAGGTATTAGCATTTAGACCCAAAACTCTTCACTTGGTCACAAAAAACCCAACATTGGTTCTCGTGTCCGCGCATTCAAGACTAGGTCTCCGATGACTAGGCCCAGGTCCATCAAGGCTAGGCCCAAGACCCTAGGTTTCGGGCCTAGGCCCTTGGCACCCGCACTCAGGTCCATTGAGCCTGAGCCTTGACCATTTTCGATGCTTTGGCACCCGAGCTTGGGTTCACAAAGGACATGCTCAAGTCCACAATGCTCGAGCTTTGTCCTGATCCTCAAGGTTGGGTCCACAAAGACTATGCGCATATCCTTGACATTTGGGTTTGGGTCCTTGGTTAACGAAACGGTTGTCCTTACAAAAATATTTTTTGAAAAAATCCAATTTTTAGTTATCCTTTATTTTTATATGTTCTTTTCTTTTCTTTTTGCTTCTTCCTTGGAGGTCAACAGTGATTGGCTAAATGCGAGCTCGAGCTCCCCAAAGGCTAGTGAGGTCGAGCTTGCTTGAGGCCGACAAGCTTAAAGCTCACCAACTTGGCAATGCACAAGCTCACTGGCCTTGGGCAAGCTACACCTCTTGTGAGCTTGACCTTACCATATCTGGTGAGGCCCTAACGAGGCTAAGCTTGCCTATTGCCTATGGCCAGTTGTAAGCTGTTGTTGTGGAAAGCAATGAAGAAGAAAAAGAAAAAATAATTAAAAAATATGAATTTTTTCATAATTTTTTCCATCATATTTTCTTTACAAAATGACTGAAAATACTTATCGGGTCTTTTTAGGTTTTACGCCAAACACGAGTAAATAAATTCATATTCCTGGAAAATGATTGCTTGGAAAATATTTCCAGAAATGGCACATTTTCCGCAAAATAAATTGACCCTAAATCGTAAAACTTATGTTGGGAAGTGCAATTTAAGGATGCCATATGGACAGATTTTCAGGAATACATAAGCAATTTAGGTACCATTCATTAAAAGGCACAGGACAACTTTTTTGGTCGAATCATATGACTTAATTGAACAACTGAATGAGTTCAACATTTAATTGTACTCCCTTCACAGGCCTCAGGACTCCGGTGATCTTTTTTTCCTTTAGTTGTTTCTATTTTGCCATACATAACACATATATACACCTAATGACACATTTTTGTTGCTGACCACAAACCATGACATTTAAAATAGCGCACACTCTTGGCAGCAAGAGGCTGATGTAGTGATAGGGACTTCGGTTGAAGTATATAAAGGTTAAGAATTGGGACCATGCGATCTTTACCAGGAGGAAGAACCCTAGGCAAGAAATGTGCTCTAGCATATACCATCTCCTCATCTGGCATATACTCAGTATTGTACTGAATTTGGTGAAATAAATAGGAGCTTGATCATCAATGTGATGACTCGGGCACGGCCACATGAAGAAGCAGTGCAGAATGTGAAAGTGAATAACAGCGCAATTCTCCTTTGGCAGAAGAAAGCTGCATCGGCAAGCATGCAAATGTCAAGGTTGCTCTTGCTTTTGCCAAAGGAGAATTGCCCTGCCATTCGCTTGCACTGAATGTATATACTTACTCAGAGCTGTGCAAAGGCACTGAAAGCCACTTATCCTTTTTACGGGGCAACTTTCAGGCATATATGTTGTACCAGAGGGTGACTATCTGATGTTACATGTCTCATTACTTCATTCTATATGTCATGCCCCCAACCTCGAACACGTGACAACCCCTTCACCTTGGTCAAGTGAATGTAACGTCCCAAGGCGCGTTGCCAACTAATCTTTTTATCTTGCAATTAAGCGCATGTGGAAGCAACTAAACAACACCCAGTCAATAAACAACATGGATACAAAAAAGACCACAAACAACGGCAACAATGTCGTTTTTTATTCTTGTACTAATTAACCCTAGGAAATTTATACACAAGCCCCTCAATCAGGCGACTTCCTCTATAGTCATCCAAAGATACTAAACAGGGTTAATTTACTTCCTTCAACCATCGGGCACACCAACCTGCTGCCCTCCACAATGTGCTCCAGCACTGTCCAATCTATGGCAATATAGATACCATAACTATGGACCTAAAAATGTTTAAGAACGACGAGTGAGATATAATCTCAGTGAGTTATCACCCTAAGCTCCGGTTAAGATGCCAACTCGCCTCGGGGTACCTATCACGTGCCAACTCGCCTCGAGATAATTTCAAAAGTTCATAGGAATAACTAAAGAGAGGGATCGAATCAATGGTTGCGTGTTTAAATCAATTTAGACAATTTTTGTTTTTTTTTATTTGGTCGTGGGGAAAGCGATGGTCTGCTAATGATAGAGGGCAGGATGGTGAATGAGCAAAAAGCCCTGTTGGAGAATATTCTGATCCTCGTTTTCGTATTATGCTAATTGAGAAACTCCATCTTTGACTCATGGTCAACTTTTGAAAGCACGGGAGCAAAAGATTTGACAATTTTGCACGTGCTCCGTGGGCTGCGAGTGCGACTTTGGACTTCCCCACGGATGACTAGTTTCAGACACGTCTTAGAACTTTGTCGGCAAAAATAATAATAACAAATAAACACGATGTTTAAAACTGACCATCGCGACGCACCACCTCTTCCCGGGCTGGGTGCATTTGTATGAAAAGTACATCTCCACTATTTCGGTGGATAAGGGATTGCGGCAATAGATCCCCCATCGACTCCTAGTGTGGTATATTAGGGAGGACGATCTCTTGATCGGTCCTTTGTGCGGTTTTGATGGGCCGCCGGGTAGGGGCCCCGAAGACGCTAATTGGGATCTTATGGAGCTAGACCCTTCTGATGGCGTTGTGATGAATCCTGCTCCCGCTCCACTTGTGGTCGACCCGTACGCCTCCAACTATGACCCGACGGAGCCCGCCCTGAACTTTGGTAGTCCTTGATAGACGTAGAGAAGATGTATGTGTATATCGTGCAGGGTATGGCATAACCAGGTAATATTGTATGCGAGTTGACTGTTTGTTTGTTTGTTATTCCTAGATGTGTGAATTAGTTATGTTTTGGCTATAGTATGTGGTATTGTTGCTGTTTGTCTACTTGAGGGGTGATTCTAGAGAGATACCCCGGGTTGAGTTAGTGTCTTAACCGGAGCTTAGGGTGAGAACTCGCTGAGATTATATCAACCATTT
>CM024697.1:32995170-33080445 GCA_014182845.1 Corymbia calophylla | reverse complement strand
TTCTACTCTTTCATGACAAACCTTCATTAGAACTATTCTCAACGGTACGACTTAATAACATGAATTTTATCTAAATCATAACAAAGGAAAGTCCAAAATCCATCCCGCATGACGGATTTCTCGACCCATCTCATGCTGCAATGTTCTCTATAAGATCATATCAAAGCTACTTTGCAGAAAGAGTCAACTATTTCCTTCCTTCGGTTGTTGGCCTCAACCAAACTGCTTTCATCTCGGGTCGACAGATCTCTGAGAATATTTTGCTTTGCCAAGAACTCCTCCACAACTACCATAAGGGTGACAAAGGTAAATGTGGCAATAAAAATTGACCTCATGAAAGCTTTTGACATGGTAAAATGGGAAGTACTGGGGTTTTGAAAGCTATTAACTTGCCACCACAATTGATTGATATGATAGCCCAATGCATAACTACACCGAGGTTTTCGATAAACCTTAACGGCGAGCACGTTGGCTACTTTGCTGGCACCAATGGACTACGACAAGGCGACCCACTCTCTCCTTATCTCTTTGTCTTGGTTATAGAGATTCTTAACAGAATTATCATTGAAAAGTGGCTACATCTTCTTTCAAGTATCATTGGCGCTGCAAAACTGAAAATCACTCACTTATGCTTTGCTGATGATTTATTTCTTTTTGCTCATGGGGACGCCAATTCGTTATTTGCCTTATTGAAGCACTTGATGACTTTGCAAATCTCACTCTGGACTACATTTTAACCCAGATAAATGCCAAATCTTTTTCTCTGGATTGACCGAGGTAAGAAAAGGGTATTATATTGGATCACACGCCTTTTCCCATGAGCACCCTTCCAGATAGATATCTCGGTGTTCCTCTTGTCACTAGACGACTCCACGCATGCAGATTGCAAAAAGTTTGACCGACAAAATCTTCAAAAAATAGAAGGTTGGGGGAATGCAACATAATCCAGGTTATGCCCGGTCGTCTTCGCTTGGCCAAATCTGTACTTATTTCCGTCTGTGGATGCAAGTATTTTTACTTCCAAAGCAAACCATATACGAAAGGAGAAGAAGATTAGACAATTTTTATGGAGTGGAAATATGGAAGGCCATCGATCGCATAAAGTTGCTTGGGAAATTGTTTGCTTGCCAAAGGGAGGGAGGACTAGGGTTGCTCAATCTAAACTCTAATGGAACAAAGAAAGTTTTTCTTGGAGCCGCATGCTATGGAGCCTCATAAACCGTCCATCGTCTTTCACTTATGGAGTAAATGGGTTCAGTACCAAATATGAAGGCATTCAAAATTATCACATTGAAATTAAGGTAGTATGGCATGGAGTTGTGTGGTATTTAAACTAAAAGGCCAACCTTAGCTCATTATCTAGACAAAGATATTGTTGCAAGAGTTATACAATGAACTTCAGTAAGGACCGATTGTGGGATGAGTCTGCGTTGATATGGACGGTGGGTTAGCAAACACTTAATTTTATCGGATGGGTAGTTTGTAGAGGCAAACTCCCAACAGCAGATATCATATCACGTTGGATCTTACGCGTGTAATCCATTGTAATTTGTTTGAATGTCTACAGAGAAAATCGAGATCATCTATTCTTTCAGTGCACATGGACGGGGAAGCATGGCGTATTATCGCTGCACATACGAATCCGCCGTAACTTAGAGGATGGAATGATGAAACTAATGGATCGGGCTACAGGCAAGGAAGGATTTGGCAGCAAGGCTTCTCAAAGTAACTTTAAGAACTATTTATCGCATTTGGATGGGCGCAATCAGACGTTTGTAAAACAAGTCAAATGATGTCTCCATCATTGTGGTAAAATTAAATAGCTTGTTAGGGGCGAGCATCATTTTAAAAAATTTTAAACCTTCCCTGCATTAATGTAACTTTGGCTACTATATGGAGAATCACTCACTCCATTTTTTTTGAGTTCTTAGTTATCTTTTGTAATGATGGGGAATGCCCACTAAGCTATTGTACGTCATCTTATAAATGATACTTACATTTCAACCAAAAAAAAAAAAACAAGGAAAAATCCTCGTCATATACAAAATCCTGCCAAATTTCAAATGAACAATTAACAATTAGGCTATTCATGATCGAATGATCATCTATTTCACGGTTTTACCCTACAATAAAATACCTTTCATTGAACGGTGTCTTTCGGTTTATTATATGACGAAGGACTTGGGTTCAATGTTAGTATTGGACAAAGAGTGTCATATACAAAATTGTTTACATTTATTTCGAGAACTGTTTTTTATAGACAATTTTAGATATGATCCTAGTAAATAGTTCATTACTAATGTGTCATGCCCGAACCCAGAGCACGTAACAAACCCTTCACCTTGGTCAATTGAATGCGACGTACCGTGATGCGTCGTCGGCCACTCATTTTATTCTTTCATTATGCACAAGCGAAAATGAACTATTCATCCAATCATAAAGGGATGAGAAGGATGAACAACATAGCAACAACAAACCAACACTTTTATTTACTTACCGGATTAACCACTAAAGGAATGTTTCCATGGATAAGCCCACCCGGTACTTGGTTCCTTTCTCTAAGCCAAACAAAAAGTGACTAAAGCTAGATTAATCCATTTTCTCCAAAAGAACCCTTGGGTTCGATACGTCCATCATGGACTACCAAAGTGCAAGGACCCATTGGACTTAGTACCCATCGGGTCGTAGTCGAAAGAGTACGGGTTAGGTGGGCGGGATTCCGAATTCACCATGGCGCCCATTCGGAGGGTCCAACTCCATAGGATCCCACCTCGGCTGTCTTTGGGAGCACTCCTACCCGGTGGCCCATCAAACCTCACGGAGGACCGATCAAGAGATCGTCGTCTCTAACAAACCACCAAGAACCGATGGGGAATCTATAACCCCGGTCCCTCATCCACCCGAGATGGTGGAGATGTACTTTTCATACGGGTGCACTTGACCGGGAGGCGGTGGGCGCGTCACAAGGGTCTCCCAATCCTTAGGGAACCCGAATCGCATTGAAGTGGTGTGTCATTCTAAGGACCTATAATGGTTAATACAACAATGAGATATAATCTCACAGCCGTTCATCAAAGTGCCCCTACAGTTAGACATCAACTCATCCTAAGGTACCTCTGAGAACCACCCCTCATGTAGATCAATAGTAATCATACTAACTACTTCAGCCAAGCCATAATTCCAAGTATAATAAAACACAAGAAGTCGGCTCACATATAACCCATCAGGCATATGCCATACCCTTACACGATATACACATATATAATACGGCCAACGCATGCCACATATAAATAATGCATTCGATCAATCAAATTCGAGTCATATTGTGGCAATCTCACTTGGCCATTGTCACATCACGCACGTTATCGATTCGGGCATACCACAAATAGTGCAACCGGTACATGCATAATTAGAACCAATGATGTCATGTTTCTCATGCATTTTTGTATTCACATGCGTTCGATTATTAATGCCCTTCGGGGCCCACGACCGAACTCCCGCTAGTATCTACTAGCATAGCCGATGCATGCCCTCCTCCAAGAGGCACGGCTACGTCAAGGGTTCCTTCTGAGATCGGCATTCTCGAAAGAGCATGAGCCCGGCCTCATCGCGACTCCACACACCCGAACTCCCATCGGGATTTTCGGCCAGTCTGACTTCATCCCCCCGATCTCTCGCCGGGGTGACGAATTCAATTTAGTGACCATGCAAGCATATCACCATAGCTCATTTTAATCTTGAACATTAACCAATACATATTGCAGAATTAGTCAATTAATCACACATGGTCACCTTTTCATTTCCGAAAATCATCCAACTTCCATGTCTTACGAACAAAGCATGCCATTTCCAATTTCAAGATAACATTGGACATAAACATACACCCGACATCTCGGGGTTTCCCCCTTTTATATGCCCGTGATTCATAGAAATGTCCATGAATTTAATATTTAGTAATGCACGTCATACAATCAAATCATATCTATATAGGCAAAATTTTGCTTCTACATGAATAGTACCACTTGAACAAATGCGCATGAACGGTGTGTGTAAACAATGCTTTTATGAACGGTAAAATCCCATAATTTATTAATTAATAAAATAAATTCTGAATTCCATAAATCAATAATTTATTAAAAGAAATCAATTCTTTTCAATAAACTAAAGTAAATCAAGATTAACCCCCTAATCTTTGATCATTCAACTAAACGTCAATTAGAGAGCACTAAGCAAGATTAATGGTTTAATCCAAGCCAACCATGATTAACAAATCAAACCACACTTCAACCATGGTTAATTAATCCAACCTTGATTAATTAGCAACCATAAACTAACCTAGTTAATTAACCCAAACCTTGGTTAATGAACTAACGATAGTTCACTTTCTAATTAAACTAACCATGGTCATCTAACTAACCACCTATCCTAACTCTAATAAACCTTAATTAATCCCTAATTAAGATTAACTCTAACTAAACCATCCCTAAACAAGTTAATGCACTAATCAACGGATTAGGACGTAAACTCACCCGTTAGGCGGGCGGAGACATTGACGTAATGGTGGCCGTGAAGGCTGTGCAAGGACCTCGACAAAGTTGACCTAAGGTGGTATCGGGATGAAAATAGCAACTACAAGGTCGGTCTTCCTCTCGTCGAGTAGGAACCGAGCGAAACCAAATGAGCAACTTGGGCCGGATCGGCCGGCACTCTAACAACTTGCTGGCTTGCATTCGACGACTCTAGGTGGTCAAAAGGGAAGAGTTTGGTGGCTGGTTCGGGAGGTGGCCAAGGTTGGAGACAAGGGCAGACAAGCTTTTCCAGCAAGTGCAGAAACTGAGAAGGGCAAACTCGGCGGCGGAGGCTTACGGGCGGTTGGCGAGCCGGGCCGACAGCTAAGCATCATGAGCGGCGACGATGGGGGTACGAACAAGGGCTCCCCGATCGCTACTGCAGGTGGCTTGGATTGTGACAAAGACCGGACCAACAATGAAAATGCAGGAAAGGAAGGAAAGGAAGAAGAAAAGAAAAGGAAGAAGAAGAGGAGGAAAGGGGTGGTCGGCTGGTTGGGGCGAGAGAGAAGGAAAAGCAAGTCTAGTTTACTCAATCAATGCTCATAACTTCTTGTTTCTTCCCCATGCAAATGACCTCATCAATTTAAAGCTTTCTCTTCTTCCAATAATATCTAGATGGACAATTTGGTCTTTTCCACCTTGGCACAATTACCACTTTGTCCACTGAGACATTTTAAGAGTGCCCTACAGAAATAAATTTAGAAAATGAATAGGGGAACGGCAGGATTCGGTTAGGCTCAAATTGGTTCAAGAATAGACAATGGGCTAGAAATGTCAAGTGAGCTAATTGGCTCCAATGGGCTTAAAAGGCTGCCTCGGGCCCACCATGGTGGCGCCTTCCTTGGGCGTGACGCCCACTTAGGTCTTGCTCGCCCATTTTCTCGTGCTCACCGGCCCATTAGTTCTTTTCCAACAATTCAAGCTTACCAGCAATTTTGAAGGTTATAGAAACATCATCCAAAAGTTCGTCTCTTATGTTCCCGAAAATTCATCGTCCAATATTGGATTCACATGTATCATCAATTTCAATTGAATGCGATTTTGGTACGTCTCGGACTAATGGGTGGCTCCAAGGATTTACGCAGAATCGACTCATGCAATTGACCAATATCAAACCATGTTCAAGTTTTTTCGACATTGGACGTCCCCGACTATCATAAAATCAAGCGAAAGATCGATTCTTATTTCAAAGTATACAATTACTGAGAATTGACATAGGTTTGATCGTGGTCTCGATAACAGTAAACGAATCCACCCGCTGTCCCATTATACTTTGCCGCGAACCGACTTCTAGTCACTCTTGAAACCGGCCTATATAACCACATGATTGTTCTTACGCAGGTCACATGGTTAAGTCGTTTTCCTAGTTCAAGTTCTTAGTCGTACGAGTTCCGTCCTTATTAGCCTTTCCTCTTAAGGTTAGTATCTCGAGTGATTAGTTCTAGTGAGATTAACCAACAATGCATTGATGAAATTCACGTTCATACATCCCTTAAAAGAGCTCAATTTCAGGACGTCACATAATGCATCTAGGTACACTAAGTAATATATCTATGGACTAATCAATAATGTGATATCAAGGTCAAATCGATGACGCCAAGTATTGTAAATGATCCTAAAGAAACACCACCTTCAAACTTAATATGCTAGCATGTCACGTAGGTGTCAACAACACTAAACAAATAGATTTAAATGAAGGGTACACTTCATAATAAAAATCCAATGTCTAAAGCTAGTCGATCTTGCATTAGCAAAGATTGCTCAAATGTGGAATATAGGACACAACATCGGAATCTAATCGATGATGCTAGACGTATGGACCATCGAAGGACTTTTCTCCTAAATGAATATCAAGACACAACGTCAGAATTTAATCAATGAAGTTAGATGAAGATAATACTACTAAGAAAGCACTCTTTTAGACGGGTACGTTGACACAACGTCGAATCTAATCAACGATGTTGGACAAAGATGGGTCATCAAGGAACTTTACTTCTAAATGGATATAAACATTCAACACTGGAATCTAATCAATGGTATGGAACACAAATACCCCCACTCAGGAGATGCTGCTCCTAGGTAGACACGAGGACACAACGTCGAAATTTATTTAACAATGATTGTCACGCCCCGACTCCTGGGCATGAGACAACCCTTATTCTCTTTGGTCAAATGAATGCGACGTCCTAAGATGTGTCACCAACCACTTTTTGATTTTCCATTATGCGCAAGCAAAAATAGTTTAACACTCAATTAATCAATCAATCACAACGAGATAGTAGAATGAACAAACACCATAGCAACAAATCAGTTCATTCATTCATTTACCAGATTAACCCCTTAAAGGAACATTTCTAATTACAAATCATCAGTGGCTACTTCTTTTTTCCAAGCCTACAAAAAAATGCTAGGGTTGTGTTAATCTACTTCTTCAAGAGCTCGAGTTCTGCTTGCCCATTAGGGACTACCAAAACACATGGACTCATCTGAGTGAGGCTCCGTTGGATTGTAGTTAAAGAGGTATGGGGTCAGTTGCTGGTGGGGTAGAATCGGGATCCACCACTGTCCCATCTCGATGGTCTAATTCCATAGGATCCTAATCCACATTTTCAAGGCCCTTACCAAAGGGCCATCAAAACAACGTAGAGGCCAAACAGCCTTGCCCTCCCTAATATACCATGCCAAAAACCGATGGGGAACCCACATCCCTAGTCATTCATCCACGAAACATATTTCTTGTACAAGTTTACCCGACACTGGAAATTGATGGGTCGTAACAACGATTTCTCAATCCTTGGGAACCCCAAACCACACCCGGGTGGTGCGTCATCCTAAGGACTCAAATGGTTAAATAATAACAAATGAGATATAATCTTAGTGAGTTCTCGCCTTAAGCCCTGGTGAGGACATCAACTCTCCTCGGGGTACCTATTGCACAAACAAACTCCTCAAGCAGATCAATAGAAAAACAATACTAATTGCCTCGGTCAATGACACGATCTACTCAGTAACCCCATGAATAACATTGACAAGCAATCGACTCATAGGCAACCTTACTTGGTCATGCCACACCCTGCACGATAAGCACATATGCATATCACAATTAATGCACACTACACTCTTAGTAATTCATTAATTAACCACAATCAAGTCGTATCGTAGGCGATCTCACTTGGCCATTGCTATACCCTGCACAATATCAATTCAGGCATGCCATAACCAATGCAACCAACTTATGCATAATCAAAACCAATATCAACATATTTCTCATGCCCCCTGTATTCATGCGTGTTTTGATTATTAATATCCTTAAGGGTCACACCGAATTCCCTCCTGTGTCCACCGGCTTTGCCGTGACATTGTTCCGCCCCATCGGGCATGACTACGTCTAAATCTCTTGTCCATATGGCATTCTCGAAGGAGCATAGGTCGTTGCCTCTTTCACGACCCACATCCAAACTCCCTCCAATGTGATGGTTTATATTAGGTAATCACACGAGCATACCATAAATAAATAATTACATGCATTGACAATACATATATGGTACATGCTCAACATAAAAGTCTATTGCACATTTTTCATGTATAAATAGCAGGAAAGAATTACACGTGATCACATTCTATTTCAAAACCCGTCTAGCTTTTATGCCTTGTCGATAAAACATGCCATTCTTATTTTTCTTGCCATTCTTATTTTTTTTTCCTTTTTATATGTCTATGCAGTAGTATATAAATGTCAAGGCATAATTATCATAACCAATACCTTATTGGTTCAAGTAGCAACTCAACATGCATTAATAAATACGAACATGGAAAATTAGTCCCACAACTTAATATAAATTAATAATACTATTCATAATTAAATTATTATTAATTATTATTAAAATAATTAATACAAAATTACAAATTTGATAAATAATAATTAAAAAGAAATTATTTATTTTTAATCAAATAACACTAATCAAGATTATCTCACTAATGCTTGATTATCCTAATTAACCACTGTTAATTAGTACTATGCATGATTAACAATTTAATAAAAGTTAATCATAGTTAACTAACCTAACAATGCTTTCACCTTAGTTAATTAACCCAACCTTGATTAATTAACTTAACCATAGTCCACTTTCTAACCAATCCTCTAAACATGGTTAATCATAATCAACTCCCTAACTAGGATTAACTATAACATAATATACTCCTAAGCAAGTTTAACGGACTAATCAAGGGATTAGAGTGTAAACTCACTCGGCGACGATTCCGATGACATCGATGAGACTGTAGCAGTGAGGTCGACACGTAGACACCTCCAACTTGTTGAGTCGAGGCAACACAAGGCCAAATCTCAGCTATGGAGTGGTTGGTCATTTAGCCAAGGAATGCCCGAGAGAGAGAGAGAGAGAGAGAGAGAGAGAGAGACGCAAGGCAGGAGTTGGGGCGGCTCTTGTTGGGCGCGAAATGACACGGGCGATTGGACGGTAGCGAGTGGTGGGCGAACAACGAAAGCTAGGTTGGGCGACGAGGAGGATGGCCGACTTCCTCCATCCATGAGGGATAAGAGCGAAACGGAGAGGGATCTAGCGGTTGAGGTGACACAAGCTGGCTGGGGTGGGCGGTGGCAGCTCCGCACGATGGCCGCAACTCCGACGACCTTAAGGCAACAAGAAGCTCGGTTGCGAGCGGTGGTGGCGTCCAATCGAACTAGGTCCCTGACGCAACAGCACAAACCCAAACAAGGGGAGGGAGCGCTAAGTCGGGCGATCGAATGACGGTGCGGGCGAAGCGCAATTGGCTAGGGCGGTTGAGGTGAGTCCCGAGGTAATATTGGTTAGTGCCAATTGAACCAGGATCTACTAAGGAAGAGACTGGCAGAGGAAGAAGAGGGGAAATCGAGTTGGTTTGGTGACTGGGCGGAGGACAGGGAGGCTTGCAAATGGCTCCAGTGTGCGGTTAGGCGATCGGGGGCGAGCTATGGCGAGGCGGGCCGTTGACCTAGGTAGCAACGGACAAAGGAGGACAAAGCGGCAGCTTGCGGCAGTCAACCCGTGTAGCAATAAGAGGGAGGAGAAGGGGGGGGCTAGTTTTGAGTGCAACTTAGGTGCTTGCTAGGGCTCTTGCATAAGTAAATCGATTCGGTAGAAGTACAAAGTCGGGTTGCGGGTGATTTCCGCACGATTTCGATACGAACTACGAAGACACTAAACCGAATCCTTTTTATCTTGTACTCGAGATTATCAATTGAGCCCCCCGGGATCACATGACAATCAAAGGACATCCCGACTTGAGAATTGGTTTAAACGTGGATCAAAGAATGGTTGACCATGGGTTAAATGTGAGGAAAAGTCCTAAAGAGACACTCGATAGTCCAAATTGTACTATGGTCGCAATCAACTTAATTTAGCCCCGATTTTTAATTTGATTTTGGGAACTAACTTTAGTGATGTATGGATTAAATATTTGGATGTTACCTCATTTATTCTTGAGTTTTCCATCGGGCTTTAAAGTGTTGAAAAATGAAAATTTGGACAGGGTTTCGGGCCTCGCAAGTGGCCAACCCAAGACCGGTAGCCCATTGAGCCTTACGCCCATTCAATCCAGCCCAAGAGGAGCCCAGCTAGCCTATTTTCTTCTCCCTTCTCAGCCCTTGGTCTTTTCTTCTTGGCATTTTCTTTTGTAGCCCAAGTGGACTTTGTTTTGGCTTTGTCTTGCTTGTTTCTCATTGCTCCTTGAAGCAAGTGGGCTAGCCACTTGCCTTAGCCTCTTGGACAAGTTCAGCAGCCCACTCTCTCTACTCCATTTCTCCATTTCAGCCGCCCACCTCACTCCTCTCTCTCTCTCTCTCTCTCTTCCTCTTCCTTTTCTTCTTCCTTTTTACCTCCCCTAGCTATCCACCGTCGGTTACCGCCCTTACGCTATTGCTGGAGTGCTGTCACTATCTAGCGTGGAGCCGCCAAAGTTCAGAGGCTAGCCACTCATCGTCGGCCACCCCAGTCACCGCCGGCCACTCGTCCGACCACCTCAACCGTTGTTGCCTTTTCCGCCCGAACACTTTTCCGTTGCTATTTTGGCTAGATTCGGCCACCATCCGTCGTTCGTCACCATCCCCAAGCTAATCCCGCGTAACCCTCACTCTTGTCGTCGTGTTGGTGTCGCCAGATTTTTAGGCCACGTGAATTAATTTCCTAATCCCTTGTTAGGGGTTAATCTTTAGGAGTAGTTTAATTAGTCTAAAGCTTGGATTATATTAGAGGATGATGATTGATTAGATTATTATATTGTTGATTACTTTGCTTAAGGTTAACCATGGTTAGAATTAGAGTAACCGTAGTTAGATCGAAGTAATCGTAGTTGATTGAAGTAACCGCGGTTAGATTAAAATAACTAATGTTAGATTAAAGTTAACCTTAGTTAGGTTAGTTAATCTTGGTTGGGTTAATTAACCTTAGTTGGGTTGGGAATAGTAGCTATGGTTAATATTATTAAATATTATTATTATTTTCGGAATAAATAAATAAATAAAAATTAATTATATTATTATTTTATGATTTCGAATTATTATTATTATTTAATTTGGAATAGTAATTTTTTTTTTGGGAAAAATAATTAATGGTAATTATTTATCGGAAATGGTTTTAATTGAGAAATTTTGTTAAAAATTATGATTAAGGCTTATTTTCCAAGGTTAATTGTGATTAATTTCTTTGTTATTAAAGGGAATTGTTTTTGTTAAATGAAGGTTTTAGAAATGTAATTAATTGTTATCAATATTAATGGATGAATTGTTTTTATATTATTGTTAAATGTCGATTATTTACTGAGAATTATGGGGTGCACGTGATTGTTAATTGACTGTTGTCGTCATCCGCTGTTGACGTACGTGGCCCATTAATTGCTGATTGCTGAAATTTTCATGAGTACTTGGACTGTTGCTGTTGTACGTGACTACTGAATATTACTGCATTTCATTGCATTCACGACAAAACAAAGACAAAAAATGAATTGCTTGATGATGTGTTGCATGGTCACATTAAGAGAAGAGCCCGACATTGCTAGATGACAACCAATCCTTCGGGGTTGTGCTATGACCTTTGGTCACCCGACTTGGTCGAATGCCCGATAGTGGTCGGGCCATGGAGTTGTAGTAGAGGCCGTGCCTAGGCTCCTTTGAGAATGCCGTCGATGGGGATAGCCCATGACGTTGCCGTGCATCAAAAAGGAGGATGATGCTTGGTCTAGGCTAGTTGACCACCAACCATAAAGTTGTGCCATGGCCTGAGGAGTCGTAATAATCGGAGCATGTGTGGATATTGAGACATGAGGAAGCTATGTGCGGTGCTCGATTATTTGCATACTTCTTAATATTGTTATGATTGAGTGACAGGTTTTCGCGTAGGTTACGTGTGCCAAGGCAAGGTAGAGTCACCGTTGTTACATTTGATTGTTATTATGTCCTCTCGTTAATGCTTCTTTGAGGTGTGGTGTTTGATTGTTTGATGAGACTAGGTTGTATGTTAGACTACTTCGAGGCAAGCGAAGTTCATAATTGAGGCTTATGACTTTAACTTGTTGAGTTTATTTCAACTCGTCATGGTTAATAATTTTCAGGACCCTAGATGACGCAATGCTTGGTGCGGTTGGACGTCCCCATGGATATGAGCACCACCATTACCACCCAGCTCGTCTTGGGCCGCAATTTTGTGTATGAGCACCATGTCACGACAAGATGGGTAGACAAGGGGTTGAGATACTATTTATTATGTACCTCACTTTTTAAGGCGTGGTTTATCCAAATGAGAGGCATCCTGTACGGTCCCCGCAGGGATTTTGATGGTCCAGTCCCTCCTGTGGGGCCGACCAAAGAGGTCTGGGATCCCATGGACTTGGATTCTCCTGACGGCGAGATCTCTGACCCAACGACTAGAGAGACCGATCCTTCAGAGGACAGCAAGTAGGCAGCTGTGGCTTAGTCCATTTTTGATGAGCCTCCCCACACTGTACGAGAGATAGGTTAGTCAAGTCGGTCCCTTTTTTAGTAGGCCTTAGCATATCGCCTATAGTTAGGCATGTATATATATGCTATTGTTCAAGCTAACCTTGCAGATAAATAAAATGGTGTTTTTATCTTTCCTTTGCTATATTTATTGCTATCATTGTTGATTGTTGGTTGGGGTGTTTTATTTCGCTTCTGCATATGCTTAATTATAAGATAAAATGAATTGGTCGATGACAAGATTTGGGACGTCATGGAGTTAGCCCTCAAGTGAATTGGGATTGTCGCGAGCTCAAGGGTCGGGGGTGTGACAAAGGCTGCGGTAGCATACGTGCATGGAGGGGAAAAATCGAGAGAGAGAGAGAGAGAGAGAGAGAGAGTTGTCAAGATGAGAAGGTGGGAGTAGTTAGGGGTTGGCATAAAAGGGAGAAAGAAGGAGAGAGAAGAGAAAAAGAGAGAGAGAGAAGACAGGGGGACGGTTGAGGGGGTGCGAAAATCCCCCTCCCATCATCTCTCTCATTTTTTCCCTCTTCAAATTCAAACCACAAAATTGTCCCCTAGTCCAAAAATGGATAGGGGCAATTTTGTCATTTGCACTTTTTGGGCATAAAATTCCCAAAATGCCCTTGGTTCGAAAATACAAAACAAAAAGTGTTAGGTTTAAATTTTTGACACGATAATCATTTTTTAAATGTTCCCAAGCAAATCAGAACTTTCAGAAATTAATGAGGTTAAAATCCAATTTCAATTTCGACGTCCGAAAAGCCCGACAACCAAATTTGAATTAAAATCATGACCAAGTCAATCAATTGCAACTTTAGTGTGTCTTAGATTAATGGGTGGCTTTTAAGAATTACGTGTATGCGAAAGTCTTTAGTAGCATTTCCCTTTCGGTTATTATCTCATGAGCGATTAGTTCAAAGTGAGACTAACTAACAATGCATTAACGAATTACACATTCATAAAATCCAAAATAAGTCGGAAAATTCAAGACGTCACACCTCTTCCCCCCTTATAAAAATTTCATCCTCGAAATTTGCACCCCTCCTTAAATCCTCGAACAGACGAGGTATTATTGCCTCATCAATTCTTAGCTTTCCCACAAAGCTCTTTTTATCTACAATCTGCACCCGTCTATCCATGTATGACGCCAAGTCATTCACGTATTTTCAAGGTCCTTTATTGATTTAAAGCCAAAATCTTTATCCGATTCCAAAACTCGAAAGGTCCAATGCATATAGGTTTCCTTTCGTCTTTGCATGTCATTTGCTTATCTATGATAATCTTAGTCACATCCACTAATTGTCGACCAATCTTTGGACTAGTGATCCCGCCATTATAGATCTCATTCCAATAAATTGGAGTTTGACAAGCTTGTTCATACATTTACTACGCTACTCCAATAAAAATTTATTCTCTTATTCGGTGCGTAGTTCTTCTCATCCTTGTCCTCTTCAACATCCTAGATGCTTGTTAGAGTCACTCCTTGCTCAAACTCTCAAGCCCCAACGACCACTCCCCGCCCTCATTGGATCGGTCGATACGGGCATCCTTGAACTATACACCAATCCAAAAAAGTCCAATCTAATATGGACTAACTCATAAAGGTATTAACCTCTTTGGCTTGTCCCATACCGAGTCTCACGGTTTTAACCTTATCTGAGCACCTCAAAGTGCAAAAGCTTTCTCAAGTTCGCTAATCCATGAGGTCATTTCTCGTGATCACTCATCAACACTCGAACTATGATCCACCGAATTTCCATCAAATCGCAATCTGGACTCCCACAAATCCTCAATTCACCTTTGACATTCCATCCATTTCAATTACACACCTACTCCAAAGGTATCATCGAAACCACTCGAAGATTAGTGCAAACTAATGCTCATGTAGCATTAAAAACTTTCGGTACTTCTTTGAGTCCACTAAGACCTCTAGAATAAATCATCGACGATGATGTTTCACCACTAGTCCATTTAGTATTACCACGGGATAATTAATCCTTAATCCACCAAAGACAAAATTCAATTTCCTCCAATCCCAATCTTAATTGTTTCTTGAATTAATCCACAATGAATAAATTCATCTCTTATAGCCATTCAAGCTTACAACTTCTAAAATCAATTCTTATTACACTACTTACCATTAAGTAGTGTCTCCAAATCTTAAGAGCGAAAATGCTCATTGCAAATTTCAAATTATACTTCATGTAGTTCAATTCACGAGACCTTAATTGTCTCTCAAAATAATTCACTATAGTCCTTTACAACATCCATAACTTCCAAGCAACAACTTGTCCACCATAAATCTTATCAAAGATTATTGCCAACTAAGAAACCATCACTTATGATTAAACACCTATAACTCCTCAAATCATCAAGATCAAAATTTGTCTAACATCCATTAAATCTAACAACCTCAATTGTTGTTCGTGTTCCTCCAACTTCCTCGAATTTTCTAATATATTGTCTATGAATACGATTACAAATCGATCCATGTATGCCTTAAACACCCAACTCATCCAATCCATAAAAGCAGCTGGCGTATAGGTCAATCTAAACAGCATCACCATAAACTCATAGTATCCATCTGCATTTGAGATGCCATCTTTAGTATGTTGTCCTCTTAATCCTCAACTAACATGTTAACCACGGGCACCCAAAAACCTTGATAAACCACATTTAGTAACCAAGTCACCTCTAGTGACACAATCATAGGGATTGAGGGTCCTCCTCGATTTCGAATGAATTCATAACTAGCTCCATTTAACGATTAAACGAGACTTTCATTTGCTGTAATCCATTATAACTGGTTGCTCAACAAGTCAACCCATTTCAATGATGACATTAAAGCATGCATCGCTAAAACAATCAAGTCTATAACTTCCTTTCAACCGCCAATAGTTACCCACCATTAGAACATCCTATTGCAAAAAATCTATCCTTACAGGGTCGAAATACTAATGTTTCCAACAGTCTTGGTCATACTCCCACTAACTTAACAATTTGCTCAGCTAAAAACAAATGCGTAGCCCCTCAATCAAAATACGCATAAGCAGTAGGATCGCACAAAGAGACCGTACCTATAATCATTGCCTGTAGATCATCCGCTTCCTTTCAGGTGATAGCATCCTCCTTTCCTTGTGCTAAAGGGTGATCAAGGTTGTTTTGTGAAGCGTTCCCTGCAAGTCGTCCTCCCTACAGCTGTGACACCTATACACCCACGGACCTGCGTGGGTAGTTCCTTACTTGGTGGCCATGTTGACCACATCCAAAGCAAACTCCAATCTTAGGAAGACGCGGGGAATTTCCAGACAATTGCCCAACTTGGGGTCACTTCTTTGGCTGTCGATGAGGACAATTTCTCACAATGTGACCCTGTTCGTCGCATGCAAAACATGCTCCCATCATAGCAAGGCACGGAGTTGCTTCATGTCGCCTCCCACAAAGTCGGCATTTGTCGCTTGAGTTATATGCCGATTTCCCAAAACCATCATTTCCGTTGGGTGGGATAGAATGTTCTTCTTCTATCATCGGCCTCTTTGCAAGCCAATGATTATCCTTTTGAGACGCAGACCACGATCCAAACGCGACTGCTCCTTCTACCATCTCCTTTTCAATTCGTTGGGCCCCCTCGCACCATTCATGGTAATTCTTTAGTTTCAGGGGCATTAGCCAATCCTCAATTTCCGGTTTCAGACCATTCCTAAACCTCCTAACTTGGTCTACCGGATTCTCAACCATTCTTGGTGCGTACCTTAAGAGCTCAGCAAATTTAGCCTCATATTGTTCGACAGACAATCGATTTTGACGAAATCATAGGAACTCGACGGTCTTCTATCTACGCTTCTACAAAGGCATCCCAAGTCGGGGTTGTACCTTTCGGAAAAATCCTCCCTTAGGTGGTCTCCCACCAGTCACTGGCGCTACCTTACAATTGGTACACTGCTAGGGCTATCTTTTCTTCATTCGAGCACTTCATCAGTGCAAACACTTTCTTCAGTTTCTGGATCCAGAGGAGTGCTGCCTCAGGATCACCCGTCCCATTAAACTTGGGCGGCTCTAGCTCCAAGAATATTTCAACCAACTTAAGTAGTGACCGTTCACCATTTTCATTTCCGGCTAATGGGACTCCATTAGGCGTAACGACAGTAACAACGGTAGCGGCAGCAATGGCTAATCCAAAACATATAAAATGCGGTTAATCCTGCTGTGGAACAAGCTATTATTGCAAAAATAGGTGAATACAATGACAATAATAGCTTGAGTCTGCGCTTGTTACCCTATCCTATCACCCAAAGCTTCCACTGCCTGCAAGATCCCAATTTAGGATCCTCCGCCAGTCTTCCTTGAGCACCAATCAACTCTTTAGTTGCCTCTCCTCTAAGGGCTCTCGAATTAAGATTGTTCATCCTACAGGATCTTTACAGAAACCCGTTTTTCCTAATTCCATCAAGGAATTAGAAATTATGAACAACCCACTTATAACGTAAAAATCAACTAAACAAGCATAAGCATCAGGTGTTTTCTTAACTAACTATCCCAAAACCCATCGCACCTTATCACTCCAGGTATTGACCGGGCTCTGATACCAAGTCCGATATGGTTGTCACGCCCCAACTCTTGGGCACGTGACAACCCCTATTTCTCTTTGGTCAAATGAATGCGATGTCCTAGGACGCATCACCAACCACTCTTTTTGTTTTTCTATTATGTGCAAGTGGAAATAATCCTTTAACACCATAATAATCATAATAGGGATAGTAAAATGAACAAACACCATGACAGCAAATCAGTTCATTCATTCATTTACTTCCGATTAACCCCTAAAGAAACGTTTCTAATTACAAACCATTAGTGGCTAGTTCTTTTTTCCAAGCCTACAAAAAGATGCCAGAGTTGGGTTAATCTACTCCTTCAAAAGCTTGGGTTCTGCATGCCCGTCAAGGACTACCAAAACACATGGACCCATCCGAGTCAGGTTTCGTTGGGTCGTAGTCAGAGGAGTATGGGTCAGCTGTTGGTGGGGTAGAACCGGGATCCACCATTGTCCCATCTAGAGGGTCTAACTCCATGGGATCTCAATCCATATCTTCAAGGCCCCTACCAAATGGGCCATCAAAACCACGTAGAGGGCTGAATAGAGTCTCGTCCTCCCTAATATACCATGCCAAAAACCGATGGGGAAACCACATCCCCGGGTTCTTCATATACTTCTCATACAAGTGTGCTTAACCTAGAAATCAATGGGTCGTAACAACAATTTCCCAATCCTTGGCAACCCCAAATTGCACCAAGTGATGCATCATCCTAAGGACCTCAAATGGTTAAATAATAACCAATGAGATATAATCTTAGCGAGTTCTCTCCATACGCATCGGTTAAGACATCAACTCGCATGGGGATACCTATCGCACAATCAAACTCCTCATGCAAATCAATGACAAAACAATACTAATTGCCTCGATTGAATGACATGACCTACTCAAGTAACCTCATGAATAATATTGACAAGCAATCAACTCGTAGGCAACCTTACCTAGTCATGCCACACCCTGCAAATAAGTACATATGCATATCACAATTAATGCACATTGCACTCTCAACATTGCATTAATTAACCACAATCAAGTAGTATCGTAGGCGATCTCACTTGGCCATTATCATACCCCGCACGATATCAATTTAGGCATTGCCATAACCAATGCAACCAACACATGCATAATCGAACAAATGTCAACATATTTCTCATGCACTCCTACATTCATACGTGTTCCTATTATTAATGCCCTTGAGGGCCATGACCGAACTCCTCCCGTCGGTGTCTACGGCTTTGCTAGGCATTTTCTCACCTCATCGAACATGGCTATGTTTAGATCTCCTACCTAGACGGCATTTCCAAAAGAGCATAGATCCGACCTTTACCGCAACCCACATCTGAACTCCCGCTAGGATGATGGTTTATATTAGGTGATCACACGAGCATACCACAAATAAATAATTTCATGCATTGACCAATGTAGATGTGGTACATGCTCAACATAAAAGTCTACTACACATTTTTCATGTATAAATAATAGGAAAGAATTGTACGTGATTACATTTTATTTCAAAACCCATCTAGCTTTCATGCATCATCGATAAAACATGACATTCTCATTTTTCTTGCAACAGCTTCGACATATATACACCCGACACCTCGAGTTTTTTTTTTTTTTTTCCTTTTTATATGTCCATGCAATAGTACACAAATGTCGTGGCATAATTATCAACAATCAAGTACTTGATAATTTCAATCAATCACACGATCAATACCTTATTAGTCAAAGCAGCAATTTAACATACTTTAATAAATATAGACATAGCAAATTAGTCTTACAACTTAATTATAAATAAATAGTACTATTCATAATTAAATTATAATTAATTATTATTAAAATAATTGATAAAATATTATGAATTTAATAAAAAATAATTAAAAATAAAATATTTCTTTTTAATAAAATAACACTAATCAAGATTACCTCACTAATCCTTGATTATCCTAATTAACCACCATTGATTAGTACTAAGCATGATTAACAATTTAATAAAAGTTAACTATAGTTAACTAATCTAACCATGCTTCCACCTTAGTTAATTAACCCAACCTTAGTTAATTAACCTAACCATAGTCCACTTTCTAATCAATCCTCTAAATAGGGTTAATCATAATCAACTCCCTAACTATGATTAATTATAACATAATATACTCCTAAGCAAGTTTAACAAACTAATTGAGGGATTATAGCGTAAACTCACTCGGTGACGATTCCGACAACACTGATGCGACGACGGTGGTGAGGCGAACACGCGGACACCTCCAGTTTGCCTAGTCAAGGTAGCATAAGGCCGGATCTCGGTCACGGAGTGGCTGGCCGTTCAACCAAGGAATGCCTGAGAGAGAGAGAGAGAGAGAGAGAGAGAGAGAGAGAGAGAGAGAAGGCAACGGCTAGGGTGGCTCAGGGTAGACCGGCAGTGGCACAAGGGCGGTTGAACGGCGGCGAGTGGTGGCTGAACAATTAGCAGCCAGGCTGGACTGCGAAGAGGATGGCCAACTTCCTCCATCCGTGAGGGATAAGAGTGAAATGGAGAGGGATCCAGTAGCTAAAGTGGCACGGGCTAGCTAGTGGGTGGTCCGACTACCCCGACGATAGCTAGCAACTCTAGCGACCTCAAGGCAAAGGCAAGCTTAGCTGAACGGCGGTGGCATTCGTTCGAACTAGATTTGGACACAAAGAACACGGACTGAATAAAGGGAGGAAGCGGTTGAGTTGGGTGGTCGAACAGTGGCGTAGGGCAGAGGCGACTGGCTCGAGCGGTTGAGGTGAGTCCCGAGGAGAAACTGGTCGGCGGCAGCCGAATTGGGATTTGTCGAGAAAGAGACTAGCGAAGAAGAAGAGGGGAAACCGAGTTGGTTCGGTGATTGGGTGGAGGACAGCGTGGCTTGCGGTGGCTCCGGGCGTGCGTTCAAGTGACCAGGTTGAGCTATAGCGAAGGTAGTGGCCGTCGACCAAGGCAACAACGGACAAATGGGAGGATAGCAGTCACAGTTGCAGGTTAGCCCAGGTAGCAACAGAAGAAGGAGGAGGAGGCAGGCGCTAGTTTCGGGCGCAGGCTGGTGCTTGCACTGGCTCTCACAACAAGCGGCGAGTTGCGGTGACAATGGTGGTGGCGATCGAAGAGGTGATAGTAGCTGTCGTCAACCATGGTAAAATGAAGAAAAAGGCTACAGTAGCATACGTGCATAGAGGGAAAAACCGAGAGAGAGAGAGAGAGAGAGAGAGAGAGAGAGAGAGAGAGAGGGTTGTCAGGAGAGAGGGGATGTGAGCAGCTAGGGGTTGGCGTGGAAAAGGGAGAAGAAGGAGAGAAAAGAGAAAAGGAGAGCGAGAGAAGACTAAGAAGAGGACAACTGAGGGGGGTGGAAATCCACCCCTCCATTCATTTCTCTCCTTTTGCCTCTCTTCAATTCAAAACAAAATTGTCCCCTAGTCCATAAATGGCTAGGGGCAATTGTGTCATTTCGCAATTTTTGGGCATAAAATTCCCGAATTGCCCTTGGTCCAAAAATACGAAACGGAAAGTGTCGGGTTTAAATTTTCAACATGATAATCCTTTTTCCGACGTTCTTAAGTAGATTGGAATTTTCCAAAATTAATGAGGCTGAAATCCAATAATTTAATTTCGCCTTTGAAAAGCTAGACAACCAAATTTGGATTAAAATTATGGCCAAGTCAATTAATTGCAACTTTAGTGTGTTTTAGACTAACAGATGGCTTTTAAGAATCATGCATATACGGAATTCGTTAGTAACATTTCCCCTTCGGTTACTATCTTGTAAGTGATTGATGAATTACGCATTCATAGAATCCAAATAGGTTGGAAAATTCAGGACGTCACAACGCTGAACAAAGATCAAGTAGCACTGGAATTTAATCAACAATACTACTTGGGATATGACACTTGCTGGAATTAAATTGATGTCGAGAGCGTGAAACTACAGCTACGATTAAGCTAAGCTAGAGTACTAAGGAAATATAGAGTTTTTGTGTGTTGTTTTGGGGGGTTCTTGTTTGAGGACCTCAGGTATTTATAGGAGTGCTCCAATAACTATCAAGTGGTTATTAATTTGAATTTACTACCTTTAGTCTTTAGCACGTTTCCTATTCGCCCATCGGTCTATCCCGTAACTGCCCTAATCGTGCTTCCATTTGCTATGGATAACTCTCTAAGTTGAATTTTTAATTATCCACTACCTTCCTTTTGCACCTTTTGATCTTTACAATTTATCACCAAAATCCATGTCATGATATTCAAGTAGGTGGCTTTCCATTATTAACAGCTTGGCTCCCTTCTAGATGTCCATCGATGGCTAGTAATAGGGCCTTATACGCCATCTTCATCAGGCCTCGGGGTGGATTTCACTCACGTGAATGGCATGTGAGACTTATTCAATTTTGGGTACCAACACCATCTAATGTCTACCACGGCCTTGACCATAAATGATCATCCACAAATTCACTAGTGTACAAGGAGCTGATCAAAATCATGTTGACGACTCCATCTTCTTCAGCCTTGTGGATTTAGACTCCATCGTACAAGAAACCATAGACTCCATAAAAGAGACGTTCTCAACCATCTTCAGCGACCGAGTCCCCATCGAAGTGCAAGAGGAGGCCATCCAGAAGATTCTAGGGGCTGTTTGGTTAGGCCAGATCGGATTGGAGTAGTGGACGGAAATGTGTGGATCCCGTTCTTTCACCAACTCAGGGCGCGATAGCCCGAGAGAGGGAGAGTGGCTGCGTAGTAGCTTCAAGGTGGCGGTGAATGGGCTATGATGGAGTGGCATGTCGGTAATGTTGTCGAATGTTTCGGAGGGAGATGCAAATAGGGTCAAAACAGTCTGGGCTGACCGGCGAGTCAACACGGCTGAAAGTTGAGAGGGAAAAAAAGAGTCAGTATAAGTTTGAGACATTGATTAATTAGATTAATTCTAGCACTTCTTTTTCGAATGCCCTTCAATGCCTCAACCTTTTGTATTATTTTATTAAAATTGCACAAGATATAGTACAGGCGTTGCCATAGATGTCTATTTGATTGATTTTACGGACGATGATCAATAAGATGAGCATTCTTTTTCTTCCCCTTGTATAATGTCATGATTACAAGTACGATCTTATCTGACTTACCAAGTCATAAGTATAGAGTTTTTGTATTTTTGACTTTTTCATTGGTTGGTGGAGATAAAGGTGACTTAGGTTGTCCTCCAAATGAGTAGGATAATTAAACTAATGTTTCTTTGTTGCAGTTTTTGGGATGTCATGGTAACTTTTTTTTATACTACGTCCTTTTCTTTTATAATTTGACATTCCTTGTTTTTTTGGCAATTCGCCGTCTTGAGACTATTTAAAGAGGTAACCGCACGAGTCGATCCTTGTGAAAATTTCTCATCAAGATGAACTGAATCGGCGCTCTTCGTGCATGATTTGGTGAATTGTTTTGCGCATGTATCGCCCTGGTCCCCTAATCAGTCTGTCCGAATGTCAGTGCAAGCGAACCAGTTTAGCAGACAGACCACCAGCCTTCGCAGCTTTCCACTCCGTCGAGACCCCTATCCCATAATGAAGTGCAAGGGAACCGACATATCTATTTACAAATTGTTCCGGGAGTGAAAAATTTCCGCGACACGTAGAAAGGGTTGTGAGAATCTCCAAAAGGTTACTCATAGCGTGAGCGAGGTCTTAGACCGTCCGACTATATTTTACTAAGGTAATAATTTTCTTTTTCTGGGGACATGCTGGATGGATTTATCAACTCGAATGGGTGGCAAAACTCGGTCCTTTTGTTCTCAAATTGGCTACTTTTGCTCATATAATTTTTAATAATCGAACTCGCTGAGCTCGTTGGACCCTAAAAAGGAAAAATTGCTAATAAAAAAAATAAGAAGGGGAATTATTTCGTCGAATTTTGAGAATGTGCAAGCCCCCTTTTTTCCCCGGAAGGGCTAATTTTTTAGCTTTTGCCCATGTGGTAAATGAATACAAAGAAAATTGGAAGCGAAGAAACTAGTGCGTGGTTGTCCAAGATCGATAAGCACTTGATCACTGGTTTCTGTTGTCTTTTTTTTTTTTGGGTAAACGGTAAGTATTTATATATGATTTTCAACCATGCAATTTACAAGGGTGGAACACGGCATCCCTGTAAATTGCATGGTTTCTATTGTCGCTGTAATTGAAAAACAAAAATTATGTAGCATTCTTTTTTTTTTTTTTTGAGGTGTGCTTAGGTTGTTGAGAGTATATAATGTTGGTTCGATTCAGATGTCATGGTCTTCAAATATGCAAATATTTTTCTTTTAATAAATTACTAATCTGTCTTAACCTTGATGTGAGTGAAAATCCATCATTGACCTCACCAGTGTTTGCATAAATTAATTTTAAGTAGCAGAAGATCAATGGCCAAGTTGAGCCTAGAAATGCTTGTCCAGGATTGATCATGATTAAGTAAATATAAACGTTTACATATAAAATTGGCTGAGTATACACAGTCTGAGATCAAGAAAGGAGGCACATGCCCAGAATCGCTCATTTGCACTTCGAGCTTGGGAGGGTCTAGCGGGCTGCTAGGCACACCTCTCTTTTTAAAATTTCACACCTTAATTGCGCTATGAAGTATCGAGTTAAAAGTATAGACTTCCTACCTTTGAGTCTAACATCAATATCGTAGGCATGATACAATTATAGAAAGTAATGGTGTCAAGTGTAGATTACAATGAATAGAGTTTTAAAAAGAAAATATGGAACATGAAATAGTGTCTCCGTAGATAATGTTTTCACCAAATAATGAAATAGTGTCTCCCCTTTGCTATATGCGTCAACTCTAAAAGGGCAAAATCAGTCCCGATAGCTTTTTTTCTCTCCAATGGGCTCCGCTCCTTATAGAGTTGACTCTCGAAAAACTCACGATATACAAGTTTAGTTCTTGGTGGATAAAAAGTATTGAGGAAATTATAATATTAGTCCATGTTGTTTCCAGGATTAATTTTGGTCCCCGACTATGCTATGTGCTTTGACAAGACACAGACAAATCGATATTGCAATTTTATTTTATTTCTTTAAATCTAGAACGTTTCCGGATACTATTTTCTGAATTTGGAGATATTTTCCATATAGAATTTTTTTTTTGTACTCCTATTAGATTTCTTTTACTGGAACAATCAATTTTCTCATTTTATTAGCTAATTTGTTTCCTAGATTTGTTTGGAGTGACTTCTTTTGTTTCTTGTTCTTTTTTTGTTCTATTTTTTACGGAGCTTACACGTTGAATTCCTTAATGTTAAGCAGTCAAAACTTTCATATCAGAATGTCGACATGTCTATCCAATTCGCCAACAAATTTTCCATAATAGTCCACAATTTGAATAATATTTCAAAGGCAATGCTAGCGTAACAGTGCCGTTATTGCTTGAAGATAACGGTGCAGTTCTTACCATCACCTTCACTTCAAGAGGAAGTAGCTACTGGATTTGTTTAAAGAGAAATACTTATATAACTACTCTTAATCTATAGTGAGAAAAATACCATGTTTTGGATTTTAAAAAATGAATAATAAATAATTAAAAATAATTATGGGGTCCATCCTTTCAAGAATTTGTAGCTCATAACATGCTATTATTCTAACTATAGTCCTTGTTTTAATAAGAAAAAAGGGAAGGTTGTTCAATGGGTTGCATCGGAAAGGAAAATCATAATTTTTCCTTCTTTTTTTCATCCTGACCTCACATGTTCTCTTGATCTCCAGCCCAACTTTCTTTGTGGAAATTTTTAAGGCCTACATGGTAATCGGACAAATAGTAACTAATTCTATTCTTTTATTCTCGGGAGCACATTTGGAACAATCCATTTAGTAAATTTTTTGCTCATAGGAACAAATTTGTTCTTAGAAATAAATTTGGAATAGAATTAAGAATAAAAAAAAAGTTGATTATTGTTCCTAAGAACAATTCCAAGAATGAAGTCCAAGTTCTTTTCTCCTCCTCTTTTCTTCTTTCTTTTTCTTTTTGTTCTTCTTCCTCCCAGTCCATGACTAGCCTACTGGTGCCCCATCGCTACTTGCTAGCCATTGCTGCCGATGTCGACAAAGGCCAACAAACGATTAGGCTAGGTCTTGTGAGCTCGCTAAAGCCTTGCTAGGCCAGGGCGAGGTTCGGCAAGCTTGCCGGAGGTTTGCTTGGCCATCACGAGGCTTGGCCTCGTAGATTTGGGTGAGGCTCAGCCTCATAGATTTAGGCAAGGCTCGACCTCACCCAAGTAGGGTGAGGTCAGCCTTGCCCTGGCTTGGCAAGGCCTAGCCTTGTGCTAGTGGCTAGGTGAGGCTTGCTTGGCCACCGGTGAGGTAGAGCTCCACCTCACCCAAATTTGCGAGGACGAGCCTCACATTGGCCGGGCGAGTGAGGTTCCGACAAGCTTGTCAAACCTCACATAGCTAGTCACCGACCACCATCGACGGCAACGACCGCCATAAAGCGAGAAGAAGAAGAGAAAATGGAAAAAAAAAAAAAGAAAAAAAATATATAATAAAAGTATTAAAAAATTAAAAGAAACAAAAAAAAAATTAAGAGTCATACTTAATGTATTTCTATTTCGGGAATAAAAATTTTGGGCAATTACCAAACGCCTTCAAATATTCAGAAATTGTTCCCGAGAACAAAATAAAAAAAGATTGGAAATTAAGTAGAAATTATTCTCGGAAGCATAATGGTTATCATTCACACCCTTATTGTCAAGCACAAATCTTTCTTTTTGATTTTACAAAATTAGCGCTTAATTGTTATGAAAGCATGAGAGTTATAGAGTTACAAGAACATTAGAAACATAGTAAACTAAATCAAATCACATTTAACAACGTTAACTCTAAATTTTCTTTCAGTACAATTCTTTAGAATATGTTTGTATTTTTCAATCTGAGAAAATGCTCGTTCAGGATAACCACTAAGGCAGCGATAGCTGGTTTGACCAAAATAAGTTTCACTTCATTCGAAGCATGCCAAGAAGGGGTAGCTGTACATACAAATTGGCAGAGGGAAATGTAGGTGACTGACCATAGTGAGTTACCCCTTCATAGTAGTTATCCCAAACAAGCATATTCTAAAGAAGCGTACAAAAAGGAAAGTTAGAGTTAACATGGTAAAATGTGGTTTGATTTAGTTTACTCTGTTTCTAATTTTGTCTTAACTCTCTTATTTTCTCAAGAGAATATGCAAGGTCGAGATGAAAAAAGAAAGGATATGGCTAACATAACAATACCGTTAGAGGAAAAAAGTAATGGTGGAAGGAGGATTGTGCATTTCAAAGGACACAAACTAAATTATGTGGTGCTCACTGCACCATCACACTTGGAAACCGTCACTCTTCCGAGAGTAACGGTGCAGTCAGCTTATCAATTTCTGAAAAGAAAAAGAAAACATTTCTAATTTTCATTTACGGTGCAACCCATTGAACAACCTTCCTTTTTTTTTTCCTTATTTACACAAATCCAGTAGCCGGCTCCTCTTGGAGTGAACGTGAAGGCTAAAATTGCAGTGTCATCTTCAAGCAATAATGGGACCATTGCGCGACCATTGCGCTAGCATTATTCTGTCTCAAGATTTGGCGGTTAAGCAAGAATGTTGCTCTTACATTTTTTGAAGCCAAACAAAACGGCCCTGATCGCTAGAACTTGGACCACAAGAATTATTCGGAGATAAGGATCCCTTTCCGAAGAATGTGCTTACCTTTCCATTTTTCATCTTGAAACTTTCAGTGAACTTTATACTTTTACTCTGCTAGCTTTACTCATTCTTGCCTTTAACTTGAAGTTTGACACTGTTTTGCTTTACCTTTGTCAAGCTGCAGTTTCTGCCTGCACACTAATCGTCTTTGAAAGTGCCTGAAAACTACCAAGCATGTTATACTTGAAGATAGGCTCAGGCTATTTCAACTCTCACTGTAGCCAAAACTGATTCTCCATGAGTCACAATTCTTTGCACTCTCGACCACACGTTTGTAGTTTCTTTTTATGGACTGACCAGATGTATCGCGGCATGAGTTTGCGCCAGTTTAGTAATGTGATGACAAATGCACGTCCCCTAATGCTTGTGGGATTTTGGATGCATTGCACATCAATATCCCTTGTCTACAGTTAAGAAACTTCATAGCAACCTGCTTCTGCATGCCACCGAGGAGTACGACCATACGAGAGTGGGAGGGAAGGAGGTTGGTTTCTAGATGCATATAGTACTAATCTAATTTTAAAGCACATGTTTTGTGCATATTTTTCGAGATATATATTGGCTAGAGCACAAGTTCAAGCTTTCTCTTCTGTGCATTTTCAGTGGGGAGACTTTAGAGAGACTAAAGATGACGAAGGAGCTGACGTGAATTGGCATTTCGGTATCTTAATGACTTGATTATGCTCTGTTTTATATTAACTAACTTCCATACAATCTTTGTAGGAAAATCTCTCTCTCTCTCTCATTTCTTCTCACTGTTGTAGACATGTTAAGGAATTTAATTGTGGCTTTCAGAGTTATGGGATGCTCCACATGCTGCAGCAGAAGCAGATCTTACGCTTACCCAAGCAATTGTGGCTAATGCCGGGTGTGATTATATAGAGAGCTGCCTTGACAATATGCTACAATAAAACAGGTGCTATATTAATCTATTCTCCCATCCCTCGCCAGCTTCTTGCCCACGGCCACCTGGAAATCTTTTCCGTCTCCACTGTTTTGTCCATAATCTAATTCATGCAATGATGATTGTTGGAGGTGCGAAGTATAAATTGCCCAAGTACATTCTGAGCGAGTGGACCAATTTGATTTATCATAATTGACAATGGAGTCAGGGCAGATTCTCTGCTAAGTGCAGATCCTGTGAATTGATATGGATAGTTTGGTAAAACAAATTGTATCAAAGTGGAGTGCATTCTGGCATTTTCATAATGCAAACTCCAACACAAGTGTTATGTAACTTTGTCCCACGAGATTATGACTTCGACAGTTTCATATGGGTTCTCTAAGAAAAGTAGGCCATCTTCACCTTACATCCCGAGGTGGAAGAATCAATGGAAAAGTGCAGGAAGAAGTCCAATAAGAAGAAGGACCAAGCTGTTGACATCAAAGTGCTGCAGATGGAACTATATCAACTAAAGTATGAAATGAAAGTTACGACTGAGAGGCTTGACCACTGGAGTAGGGAGAATGAGAAAGAGACTCAAGATCAAGACAATCTGGCGTCGCCAAATCCAAGCTTCACAAAGTTCAGACGAAAGTCGTAGACACAGAGGCAGCAAAAGTGAGATCATGGTGTTGTAGTGGGAGCCATGTGAGTGTAGAGAGTGGCGTGAGCAGAGAGTGAAATAGAGGTCCCAATCGTGTAGGCACAGGAGTCTATGAAAAGGGTATTGTGAGTGATGGTGTGTGCAGTGAGTGATTTGATAGTGGTGTCAGTGTGAGAATCCATCGGGTGTTTAGTGAAAGCGGAGTAATTAAGAGTGTTTATAGTCACACTTCCGCAAACTCTACATTAATTACAGTTCTACAAACAAGTAAGTTGGTCAAGCAATCCTTTTCTTTTGAGTAATTATGCAACCTCACCTCCGGATGCCTTCCTTCTTATATCAGTTGAGCGAGTCTCACTCCCGGACCATTTCCATTGTGAGGCCTGAGGCCTGATTAACATCTTTCTCCTGGCTGGACTGATGGAGCAGTTATATCAGTTGATATTGACAATTTGCCCAATTCTAAGGGGGTTTTGATGCTCACATTCTCTGCAAGGAGGAAGCAGAAGATCGTCATCTTGGGACAGTTGCATAGATTCATTTGAGAAGCATGAATTAATTTGACACTAGAACAAAGGAAGATTGTGTTGAGAAAACTCCTAGTTTTGATGCTAACAAAACATTTTATGAATAATATTTATATCAATCTCTTGAAGGAAAAGGACACAGAATGACATAGGCTTTAAAGTCTGCTGGTAGCAGAAGATAAAGCATGAGATGTCTTAGAGTTTGACCGTACCAGATGGAAAGACTCATTCAGATTGAGATTTAAGTCTGACCGTACCAAACTGAGATTTTAAGTCTGAACGAACCAAACTGAAAATCTAGGCAGACTCAGAACTTAAGATCGTCAGACTTAAGATGAACCTACACGATAAGATCACCAACGGTAGAGTATTTCACTTACCTTATTTATGTTGATTCTGTTATACTAATCTGATTGACATGATCAATTAGTAGGCAACTTCCAAAGAAGAATAGAGCACTTATGGAAGCCCAGATTTTGATTGTATGGGCGGGCGAACGTAATCTAAGGGATCGATCTACCCTCAACGGTCAAAAAGATTTGCCTTATAAAGTCTGTCCAAGAAAGGGAAGACTAAACTCTCAAGGAAAGAGCCAACGATCGAGTGGGGCTTGGAGAGTATTTAAGGATAGGTTGAGACTTAGGGGGTGACAAGATGAACATTATTCCAAAGCTGATTCAATTCTTCAATTGTTGTTCATAGTGCGCATTTGAGTGATCTTAGTGTATTACCAAAAGAGAGTGACTTAGTGAGACGGATCATCACCGAGTACAAACACTCGAGAGTGTGTAATCACCGTTGATCATATAGTGAAATACAGCCGATTGGCTGGTCGCCCGAAGAGTGGACGTAGGCTTGTCAAAAGCCGAACCACTATAAATAGTGTTTGCAATCTTCTCTAACTCTCTCTACTTGATTTCAGTTCGTTGATTGCAAAAGTTATATATATTTGCGCGAATAATCTCTCTACACCTATTCACCCCCCCTCTAGGTGTTTATACTAGTTATATCAATTGGTATCAGAGCCTCGTGCTCGAGATCTTGAAGTGTTTGTTACTTCTGAGTTAAAGATCCTCTATGGCTAGTATTCTTGCACCAGGTTTGATTGAGGGGCAGAGCAACACTCTTCCACCATACTTCGACGGCAAGGATTACAATATCTGGAAGAATAAAATGACAGCCTTTCTCAGGTCGAAAGATCCACTGGAATGGGATGTGGTTGAGAGGGGAATTGAGCCCACTGATAACGCTAGAAAGACGTCAAAGAGTACCGATGGGAAAGAAACAGAACCATCAGCCACTTTCTCTCCAAAAGAGATAACAAAGAGACAAACTATTGATGCAAAGGCTATTTACTCTCTATATTGTGCTTTATCACCTAATGAATATAATCGTATATCTTCTTGTGATACAAAGAAAGGAAGTATGGGATAGACTACATGTGACATATGAAGGAACTGATCGCGTCAAGGAGACCAAAGTAAACATATTATTTGGTCAATACGAATCTTTTAAGATGAAGCATGGAGAATCCATAGGAGATATGTTCAGTCGTTTTACAGAAAATTGTAAACGGATTGGCATATCAAGGACAGCCTGTTCCTGGACCAATGAAGGTCAACAAACTTCTGAGAGGACTGTCAAAAGAATGGAACAACGTGAAGACATCTATCAGAGAAACTCTGCGAATTTCACCACTAACAGTCGATGAGCTCGTTGGTACTCTGCAGTCCTATGAGGCAGAACAAATGAATGAGGAAGTGGAATCCAGAGGTAAAAAGTCCATTGCTCTTAAGTCTAACACTGATTCTGATGATACAGATTCTAAGGAAGAGCTGGACGGCGAGGAACTTGCACTGCTGATCAAAAAAATAAAGAAATTAAACAGAAAAGGCAGGAAGTTCAACAACAGGAAACAAAACAGACAGTCTGGACAATGCAGAATTGATGACGAGGATGATTATGCCAAAGATGTCATTTGTTTTGAGTGTAAGAAAAAGGGACATATTAAACAGAATTGTCCCAAGCTCAAAAAGAACAAAGGGAAATTCGAGAAGTACAAGAAGGCCCTCAAAGCTGAAACATGGAGTGACACAGAAGTTGAGGATAATGAAGACGAATATGGAAACATCTGTCTTATGGCACACTCAGACTCAGACTCTGAAACAGATTCAGGCTCAAACTCAGATTCAGACAGAGAAATCGAGGTAAATCATTCCGATATTCCAATAGAAATCTCTGATTATATAAATGAGCTGTGTTTAAATCTAAAATCTACCTTGAAAAGGATCTCAAATTTAAAGGTAGAAAATCGTAAGTTGAGTCATCAGAATTGTTCGTTAATAGGAAAATTTAATGATCTTAAAAAGGAATTTACGGAAATGGAGAATAGTCGGGATTCCATTAAAAATGAAAATGAGACCCTTAAAAAGGAACTTTTGGAAATAAAGGAAAGTCAAAGTACTTTATAAAACGAGAATCTATTTCTTAGAAAGGAAATTTCAAATATTAATATAAAGTTTTCTGAAGGAACGAAAAATCTGCAGCATATTCTTTCTATCCAAATTCCTCATTATGATAAGTCAGGACTTGGGTTTTGCAAGGAAAGTAAATCATTAATTGATTTTCCTAAGGTCAAGGAAATGATTAAACAGAGACTTCCTCAACAGGCATATAAAAACCATTTTAGAAGGAATTTTGTTAAATCCGTTGGTCGTGAAAATCTAAAGTGTTCTAATCGTGGAGAAAGAGAACATTTTGAGAATAAATGTCCTAAAGTCTGGAGACCTGTTCAAAAGAAATGGATAGAAAAAGCTTATACTACTAACTTCAATGGACCCAAGAAAATTTGGGTACCAAAGAAAAAATGAGTATATGTAAACATTGCAGGTAAGCTTCAAAAGTAAGAAGAAATGGTATTTGGACAAAGGATGTTCAAAACATATGACAGGAGACTCAAAGATGTTCATTGGATTCGAAAGAATCAAGGGAGGAACAGTTTCGTTTGGAGGAAACACCAAAGGAAACATTATTGGACTGGGAACTGTCAAGATCGGTAGCTTAATCATCAACAATGTTTCTCTAGTCAAAGGATTAAACTACAATCTTCTGAGCATCAGCTAGTTATGTGATGCCGGCTTCAGAATAAACTTCAAAGAGAACCTATGTTCGGAACAAGCAATGACTCTCCACGAGACTTTTACTAGACGAAGGCATGGGAACATTTATTTTCTGGACATAAATGAAGATACTTTTGCAAAATGTCTATTATCGGTCCAAGATGAAGCAAATATGTGGCACCGCAAACTTGGGCATGTCAGCATGAAACAAATTTCCAAGCTTGCCAGCAAAAAGGTTGTTCGTGGCTTGCCTTCACTAGGTTACAAGAAAACAGAGCTTTGCTCTGCATGTACACTGGGAAAACAGGTAAAAAGCTCTTTCAAGTCTATAAAACAGATTTCTACTAATCGTGTGTTACAGCTTCTTCACATGGACTTATTTGGACCAACCAGAACCTAGAGCATTAGAGGTAAGAAGTACTGTCTTGTGATAGTAGATGATTACTCTCGATTTACATGGGTATATTTTTGTTAGGTGAATTGCAAGTGCACAATATCAACAAGTAATAAAGTGATGAGTGAGTATCGTTCCCACAAGGATTGTTTTTTTTTTTATTTTATCCAATTACTTACCGAAAGTGATCAATTCAAAAATCTAGCTAACCAAATCGAAAAGATGAGTAAAAAGTAAACTAAACCAACTAAAATACTAAAATATAGAAAATGTCAAAACTTAAAGAATTAAAAATAAGTAAAATTAATCTAAAGCAAATTCAAGATCACCAAGGGTTAGAGCATCCAACTTCACTTAACCATTCATAATTAATTTTCTTAACTTTTCATGCAACAAATTAATTTCCAATTGTGTTGGCGAAATTTCCCTAAGATGGATTAAAAGCCGACCTCGGTCTAATAATCCCTAATTAGATATGTTAACCCACACTAACCTTAGGTGAATTTAAACTACCTAAAAGCATTAAGTTCTTGTGGAAATTCCCGGATTTAATCTAAGTAGTCCCAACCTAGATCTACTACCGCAGCCACATAAATAACCTAGTGTACCTTGACCTAGATTTAATTTATGGTTCAATATCACTAATGCGCATGCACACAATCTCCACCCGGTATCATGTATACATAAAAAATCATTCAAAAGTTGGCCGGACTTCTAAAAGCATTAAGATCATGATAAAGAACGACACAATCAAAAATTCTATTGCATGAAAGTCTTTAAAAATTAATCAATCATGATTAAGATCCAATGGAGCTCTAACAAAAGAAATTTAGAACATAGTAAAAATTAAACTAACAAGAATTAAAGAAAACATAGTACTAAATAAAAACAAATTCACCGAATTGAGAAACAAGGAGCTTCAGGTTTGTCTCCTCCTTCTCTCCTTGACATGCATCAACTCCACTAAAATAGAAGAACAAAATCTAAAACCTAAAATCTTCTGTAGAGATGGTGGCTCCCAGGATTCTCTCCTCTTTTGCGGCATAAAAGTAGTTTATATAGCCTCCAAAAATCTGCCCTAGGTTGACTCCTACTAGGATTTGGAAAAGATTCCTCCTTGATTTTCTTTGAACTTTATCTTCAATCATGGTCAAATTCTCCAAATATCTGATTTGGGCTGCCTTTTTCTTCAAGATAAAATATTCTCGAAAGATATTGCAATATTCTGAAGATCTGAAAATATTTCATACAAAATAAAATTACGTGAGTAGCAATTAAATTCACCCAAAAATTCCTCAAAATTTAGCAAATATCAAGTCTAAATTAGCAAGAATACTCTATTAAAAATAGAGTTATCAATTACCCCCAACTTAGAAATTTGCTAGTCCTCGAGCAAACAATAAACAAACCTCATCTCCAATTATCAATATCCATTCATAATTACGTGAAATCACAACTCAATGGAAAAAATAAATCCCATCAATCCAAAATCAATACATAAGCTATGTCTAACCTTAACTATGCAATCCGTGTGTATGTGTGCCCCTTGACTTTCCAAATCATGTATACTCAAATAAATCAAGTTGATATGCAACACTCTAAACTCAAGATCCACTAACCAAGTCTCATAGATTTGTTTTTCAATTCTCTCTCCACTATTGAAAACTAATACTCATTCAAAAATCAATAGGTCTTTAAGGCTTATAATGTGGCTTGGCTAAGGGGAGGGTATAAAGGATTTAAGCTCAACAAACCCCATAAACATATCAATTCTCAAAGCATTTGAATTAAATAGGATTCAAGACATATCATCCATATGCTTACACTATTATAGCCATTTAATTCATAAACACTCAACACTTTAAAGCTTCAATTATTTCTCTTTCCACGCTGTACGGCGAAGTTCCTTCCTAAGTCCCTTCCATAGTGCAATGCTAACCCATTGAGTATCCAAAAGGCTCACTCAAGTTGAAAGTTAGCGAGGGATCCGTATGAGCCGTACTAGAGTAAATAACTTTCACTTTATAACTTGCACTTTTTTTTTTTTTTGCTTTCTTTTCTTTTCTTTTCTTTTTCTTTTTTTTTTCTCTTTTTTTTTTTTTTTTGCAATTTTTTTTTCATGACTATTTCAAGCTTCAACAACTTCAGACACATCAAGAATCCATAACTATTAAAGTAGCTTTAAGGATAAACATGCTTATGGGGTATAAGGTAAAGTAATACATTTGGATCAGCATTATAAGGTCATCAAAGAAAAATAGGCCAATTAAGCTCAAAAGGGTACTAGTGATCAAGTAATAAGGTAGGCTTGAAAGGCTCAAACGATCCAAAGAATGCCTATATCACCTTCTTGATTGAGTATAGCATATTAATTTCAAGAGAATATCAAACAAATTCTAAGACTTAGGTGAGTTCTAAAGAATTGCATACTTCCCATTGATCTTTTCTAAGCACACATAACTCAAAAGGCAAGGATAAGTGCTCAAAATATGGATTGCATAATCAAGATTAAGACTAACTCATATATTACTAACCAATTGAACAAGATTTATATTCCCCTAAGAATTACAACAACTCATAATCATGAAAAGGATATCAATCTTGTAGATTACGGTTCAAAATCATCATCTCCTATAAAGTTTGCTTCAAAAATATTTCAAAAATTTTAAATAAGCGCAAATATTTTCAAGATTAGCAAAAGTTTTAGCACAAAAAATTTCAAAATTTTCGATCCCCTACCCCCAACTTAAAATGAAGCATTGTCCTCAATGCATAAAAATAAAGAATTAAATACGCAATGAGGCAAACAAATTAGAGTAAAGTTCGAAATACTCCCGGAGATGTGAATATGGCAATTGTCTATGTTAAATCACGCCCGGTAAGGTAAGGAATGGTTCAGATGTGTCGTTAGACGTTGCTCGCAGAAAATTTCTTAGCTTCATGATCGCATGGCTGTACGCCTATAACCCCTCTTCTACCTATCGTGTGCACTACTATCTCTGCAAAATAGAAAATTCATCACCACAAAAATTCTTCTTTTTTTTTTTTTTTTTCAATTTTTTTAAGACAAAATGCAAACCAAAAAAAAAAAAAAAAAAAAAATAGAAGCTTAAAAACTTGGGTTGCCTCCCAAGAAGCGCTTGCTTTATAGTTCGCAGCCGAACTCTTCTCATGCTTTTAAGTAGGTGGAACCAATGTGATGACAGATGTTTGAGCATTGAAACCTCCTCCATAGTAGTGCTTAAGCCTATGACCGTTTACTTTAAAAGTCCCTTCATTCTCTTTGATAATCTCAACAACTCCAAAAGGGAATACTTTGGTGATGGTGTAAGGACCGGTCCATCTAGACTTCAACTTTCCTGGAAACAAACGAAGACGAGAGTTATATAACAAAACTTTTTCACCCACATGAAACTCCTTTCTTAGGATGTGTCGATCGTGCCATCTCTTTGTTTTCTCTTTGTAAATTCTTGCACTTTCGTATGCATCATTGCGCATCTCTTCCAATTCATCTAACTCAAGCAATCTTTTCTCACCTATTGCCTGCATATCAAAGTTCAGTTTTTGCAAAGCCCAATATACTTTATGCTCCAACTCAACGAGGTAAATGGCATGCTTTACCAAATAAAAGTCGAAAAGGTGACATACCAATAGGAGTTTTGAAAGCGGTTCTATAAGCCCATAAAGCATCATCAAGTTTTCTTGCCCAATCCTTCCTATTAGTATTCACAGTCTTTTCCAAAATTCTCTTTATCTCCCTATTAGATATCTCGGTTTGACCACTAGTTTGGGGATGATAAGCGTAGCTACCTTATGAGTGACTCCATATTTATGCAAAAGTGACTCAAATTGTTTATTCATGAAGTGTGTGCCTTGGTCACTTATAATAGCCTTAGGTGTGCCAAATCGAGTAAAGATATACTTTTTCAAGAAATTACAAACAACCCTAGCATCATTAGAGTGCAAAGCCACGGCCTCTACCCATTTAGACACATACTCACAAGCAACTAATATGTAAGTGTTACCAAAAGAAGGTGGAAACGGACCCATGAAGTCAATGCCCCAAACATCAAATAATTCACACACCATGATATTGTTTAAGGGCATCTCATGCCTTCTAGATATATTTCCGAGTCCTTTGACACCTATCACAATGAGAAACATAAGCATGTGCATCCTTAAAAAGAGTAGGCCAATAAAATCCACATTGTAAAATTTTAGCGGCAGTTTTGGTGGCACCATAGTGACCACCGCCTCTCCATCATGGCAATGAAAAAGAATGTTAGGAATTTCTTCCTTAGCAACACAACGTCTAATTATTCGGTCAGCACATACCTTAAACAAGTAAGGATCCTCCCAAAAGCAGTGTCTAACATCGGAGAGAAACTTTTTCCTTTGTTGATAATTCAAGTCAGGGGGAAAGATGTCACTTACCAAATAGTTCACAATATCTGCATACCATGGAGTTTCGATTTTCAAGGAAAATAGTGCTTCATCAGGAAAGTCATCCAAAATTGGTACCTCATCGCTAGGGGCATTCGGTAACCTAGATAGGTGATCGGCCACAAGATTCTCGGTCCCTTTCTTGTCCTTAATCTCTAAATCAAACTCTTGAAGCAACAAGATCCAACGAATTAACCTTGGTTTCGCATCCTTCTTTGCCAAAAATACTTTAAAGCTGCATGATCAGTATAGACAATCACTTTAGAGCCAATCAAATAAGAACGGAATTTATCAAAAGCAAAAACAATTGCTAAAAGCTCCTTCTCGGTAGTGGCATAATTCAATTGGGCTCCATTAAGGGTTCGGCTAGCATAATAGATGACTTGAAAAATTCGGTCATTCCTTTGACCAAGCACAGCTCCAATGGCATAATCGCTAGCATCACACATCAACTCAAAAGGCAAACTCCAATCTGGTGGTGTCATTATAGGAGCCGAAATCAGCTTCTCCTTTAATATCTCAAATGCCTGCAAACACTTAGAGTTAAAATCAAACTTAACATCTTTTTCAAGCAATTTTGTAAGTGGTCTTGCAATCTTGGAAAAGTCCTTTATGAATCGCCTATAAAACCCTACATGTCCTAAAAATCCTCGAAGTAATTTAACGAAGTAGGAGGTGGTAATTTGGAGATAACTTCAATTTTGGCTTGATCCACCTCAATACCTCTAGCAGATATTTTATGGCCCAAAACTATCCCTTCCCGCACCATAAAATGACACTTCTCCCAATTTAGCACAAGGTTAGTCTCTTCGCATCTTTGTAACACCAAAGCTAAATTATGCAAGCATGAATCAAAAGATGTACCAAAAACAGAAAATCATCCATGAAAATCTCAATGTATTTCTCTATCATGTCGAAAAAAATAGCCATCATGCATCGTTGAAAAGTAGCGGGTGCATTACAAAGACCAAAAGGCATCCTTCTATATGCAAATGTACCATATGGACAAGTAAATGTAGTCTTTTCTTGATCATTAGGTGCAATAGGGATTTGGTTATACCCTGAATATCCATCCAAAAAACAATAATATTCATGTCCAAAGCAAGTTTTTCTAACAATTGATCAATGAAAGGTAAAGGAAAGTGATCTTTACGAGTAGCATCATTCAATTTTCTATAATCCATGCAAACTCGCCAACCCGTCACGCCCTAGTTGGAATTAATTCATTCTTTTCATTGGTTAGAACAGTCATACCTCCTTTTTTGGCACTACTTGCACAGACTTACCCAATCACTATCGAAATTGGATAGATAATACCTGCATCGAGTAATTTAATTACTTCGGTTTTCACAACTTCTTGCATTTTTGGATTGAGCCTCCTTTGTGGCTGGATGACTGTTTTGTATTGCTCCTTCATCAGAATTTTGTGCATGCAAATCGAAGGGCTTATTCCTTTTATATCCGCAATGGTCCATCCAATTGCACTCTTATGCTCTCTAAGCACTCGAAGTAACTTCTCCTCCATCACCCCGTCAAAGAAGAAGAAATAATCACCGGATAAGAAACACCATCAAGAAAAGCATATTTTAAATAAGAAGGTAAAGGTTTAAGCTCAAGAGTTGGTGGTTCTTCAATGGAAGGCTTGGGCTTCTTTGCACTTGACTCCAATTCTTCAAATTTTTGTGATTTCCATCTCGGACATAGTGGACTTGCTTCTAAAAACTCAACGGCCTCTCTAATTTCTTCATGCTCGTTTCTTTCTCTTTTGGCTGAACCAAACATGCCTCTATAGGATCTTGAGTTGTGGTCAATTCAAGCACGGTCTTTACTTCACCGTCTATGGTATCTATCTTCAAGCAATCACTTGGTCCCTCAGGGTTTTTCATGACTTTGAGGACATTGAAAGTGACTTGATCTTCTCCCACTCTAAGGATCAATTTTCCTTGTTGTACATCAATGAGAGCTCTTCCCATGGCTAGGAATGGTCGGCCCAAAATAATAGGAACTTCATAATCCTCCTCCATCTCTAGCACGACAAAATCCGCTGGAAAGATAAATTTATCCACCTTTATTAAAACATCCTCCACTACGCCTCTTGGATATTTGATAGATCTATCCGCCAATTGTAAAGACACGGTGGTCGCTTTTACTTCTCCTACACCTAGTTTCACAAACACCGAATAAGGCATTAGATTTATACTAGCACCAAGATCACATAAAGCTTTATTAAAGTAAGCATCACCAATATTGCATGGAATAGTAAAACTCCCTGGATCTTTTAATTTTGGTGGTAGCTTATTTTGAAGGATGGCCGAACATTCCTCATTCAACTTCACGAGTCTCATACTCCTCTAACTTCCTTTTGTTAGCTAGGATCTCCTTCAAAAACTTGGCATAGCTTGGCATTTGAGCTAGAGCATCTACAAAAGGAATATTAATGTGCAACTGTTTAAGATAATCAAAAAATTTTGAAAATTGCTTATCTTGCTTGTGTTTGGCTAGCCTCTCCGGAAAAGGAATAGGTGGAACATATGGCATTGGAGATGGCTTGCTCTTTTGTGGCTCATCCTTTTGTTTGATCTCAGTAGAAGATTTTTCCTTGTTCTCGTCTTCTACTTCCTCATCTTGATCTTGCTTTCCAACTTTTTTTCCACTTCTCAATGTAATTACCTTTGCGTTCTCCATGGGATTCCTCTCGGTATCACTTGGCAAGGCACCACTTTGTCTCTCATTAATTCTCTCGAGCTAGTTGCCCCACTTGCTTCTCTATGTTTCGAATTGATGCTTCTTAATTATGGAATCTTACATCGGTACTTCTCATGAAATCTTGAGTGGTTTGAGCTTGTTTTTCCACAGTTTGGGTTAGCTTTGCAACCAAAGCCTCCAAGTTGGAATTATGCTTCTCCATGGATGGTGGTGGTGCTCTCGGTCCTTGTTGATTTTGACCTCCCCAAGATAGATTAGGGTGATTCCTCCATCCCGGGTTGTAAGTGTTGGAATAAGGATTATTTTGAGGGCCCCCGTTAAAATTTGAAACAAAGTTAGCATGTTCGGAAGAATTAGCATAAGGGTTACCTACTTGACAATCGGTGCTAATATGATTTCCACCACAAAATTCACAAGATACTCCTTGAGTTTTTAGAGAAGCAATCATATTGCTTAATGCATCAAGTTTTGCATTCAAAGTCCTATTGGTGTCAACTTCATGAACTCCACTTGGCTTTCGGGCTTGGTATCTCTCAGTTGGCCATTGATAGCTATTGCTCGCCATCTCCTCAAGTAGATGAAAAGCTTCTTCGGGTGACTTGTTTTGCAAAGTGCCTCCACCTGCCGCATCTAGACTAGCTCGAACGGTAGGATGCGCTCCGTTATAGAATGTATGTACTTGCATCCAAATTGGCAGTCCATGGTGCGGGCATCTCCTTAGCAGCTCTTTAAACCTCTCCCATGCTTCATAAAAGGGCTCACCATCCATCTGCATAAATGTAGTAATATCATTACGCATTTTGGCGGATTTTGCGAGAGGAAAATATTTACTTAGGAATTTTTGAGCCAAGTCTTCCCAAGTAGTGATAGAGCCTGCAGGGAAGAGAAGTCAACCAAGTCTTAGCTTTATCACGAAGAGAAAACGGGAACAATCTTAATTTAAGAGCATCATCGTAACGCCATTAAATTTAACGGTGTCACAAATTTCAAGGAATGCTTCTAAGTGTAGATTTGGATCATCATTAGGCGATCCACCGAATTGCCCCCGCATTTTGAAGCATTTGAATTAAGGATGGCTTGATCTCAAAATTGTTGGCTTGCACTTTGTCGGCCTCCTTATACTTGATTGTGCTCCTTGAATTGTTGGTGTAGCATAATCTTTCAAAGTCCTCCTTGGAGGTGCGACTTCTTGATTTTCAGCCATTGCAATGTGAATTGCTTGTGATTGTTCTCTTCTTCTCCTAAGAAAGGTTTTTTCAATCTCAGGATCAAACTGTTCAAGGTCTCCTTGTTGGCTTCGGGTTATGCGATGCTCCTCCACCTTTTATAGAGAAGTGAGTTTGGCCTGCAAAAGAAACAAATTAAAAATAATATAAAGGCTAGTCTAAACTAAGAATTGCTCGATATCAATAGTAATTGGAAAATTGTCAAAACAATCCCCGACAACGGCGCCAAAAACTTGTTAGGTGAATTGCAAGTGCACAATATCAACAAGTAATAAAGTGATGAGTGAGTATCGTTCCCACAAGGACTGTTTTTTTATTTTATTTTATCCAATTACTTACCGAAAGTGATCAATTCAAAAATCTAGCTAACCAAATCGAAAAGATGAGTAAAAAGTAAACTAAACCAACTAAAATACTAAAATATAGAAAATGTCAAAACTTAAAGAATTAAAAATAAGTAAAATTAATCTAAAGCAAATTCAAGATCACCAAGGGTTAGAGCATCCAACTTCACTTAACCATTCATAATTAATTTTCTTAACTTTTCATGCAACAAATTAATTTCCAATTGTGTTGGCGAAATTTCCCTAAGATGGATTAAAAGCCGACCTCGGTCTAATAATCCCTAATTAGATATGTTAACCCACACTAACCTTAGGTGAATTTAAACTACCTAAAAGCATTAAGTTCTTGTGGAAATTCCCGGATTTAATCTAAGTAGTCCCAACCTAGATCTACTACCGCAGCCACATAAATAACCTAGTGTACCTTGACCTAGATTTAATTTATGGTTCAATATCACTAATGCGCATGCACACAATCTCCACCCGGTATCATGTATACATAAAAAATCATTCAAAAGTTGGCCGACTTCTAAAAGCATTAAGATCATGATAAAGAACGACACAATCAAAATTCTATTGCATGAAAGTCTTTAAAAATTAATCAATCATGATTAAGATCCAATGGAGCTCTAACAAAAGAAATTTAGAACATAGTAAAAATTAAACTAACAAGAATTAAAGAAAACATAGTACTAAATAAAAACAAATTCACCGAATTGAGAAACAAGGAGCTTCGGGTTTGTCTCCTCCTTCTCTCCTTGACATGCATCAACTCCACTAAAATAGAAGAACAAAATCTAAAACCTAAAATCTTCTCGTAGAGATGGTGGCTCCCGGGATTCTCTCCTCTTTTGCGGCATAAAAGCAGTTTATATAGCCTCCAAAAATCTGCCCTAGGTTGACTCCTACTAGGATTTGGAAAAGATTCCTCCTTGATTTTCTTTGAACTTTATCTTCAATCATGGTCAAATTCTCCAAATATCTGATTTGGGCTGCCTTTTTCTTCAAGATAAAATATTCTGAAAGATATTGCAATATTCGGAAGATCTGAAAATATTTCATACAAAATAAAATTACGTGAGTAGCAATTAAATTCACCCAAAAATTCCTCAAAATTTAGCAAATATCAAGTCTAAATTAGCAAGAATACTCTATTAAAAATAGAGTTATCAATTTTCTAGCAAATAAAGGAGATACCTTCTCATATTTCTCAACATTTGCAAAGAGGGTCCAAAATGAAAAAGGGTACTCTATTTCAAGTATCAAAACAGATCATGGGGGAGAATTTGAGAATCAAGACTTTGCAAATTTTTGTGACAAAAATGGTATACAGCATACATTTTCATCTCCCTACACTCCAGAACAAAATGGAGTGGTGGAAGAAAAAATAGGTCTTTGCAGGAAATGGCCAGAACATTGCTTATAGAAAGCAAGGTGGCAACTCGGTTCTCGGCAGAAGCAGTTTCGATTTCTTGCCATATTATTAGCAAAGTATTTCTTAGACCAATTCTTGAGAAAACCCTCTATGAGATTTTCAAAGAAAGAAAACCTATTGTTTCCTACTTTCGAATCTTTGGTTGTCTATGTTATATCCTTAAAAATGTTAATCATCAACCTAGTAAGTTTGAAGAAAGGTCAGATGAAGGTATTTTTCTGGGCTATTCAAACTCTAGTAAAGCATATAGAGTGTTCAACAAGAACACTCAAACAGTGGAAGAATCCATGAACGTAAAGTTTCTGGAGAAAGAAGTTTCAAAACAGAGCAGTACAGTAAATGAAGAATCAGAATCAAATGCTGCTCCTGAAAGATCTGGTCTCAACAAAGAAGCAGAATCTTCCCAGGAAACAGTCAAAGAAGCGACTCATAAAGAACGACTAACTCAGCCTGATATTCCTGCATCAGTAGAAGATTTTGATAATTATGAAGTTCCAAACAGAAACTAGAAGCATAAGTCTAATCATCCTAAGGAGCTTGTGATTGGAAACATCAACGAGGGGATTCAAACCAGATCAAGAAACAAAAAGGACATAGGTATTGTTGCACTAATCTCTGAAATTGAACCCAAAGGAATTAATGAAACTCTGGAAAATGAAAACTGGATAGAGGCAATGCAAGAAGAGCTTCAACAATTCAAGAGAAATGATGTATAGGAATTGGTGCCCAAACCCAAAGGACGAACTATCATTGGTACTAAATGGGTTTTCAGAAACAAAGTCAATGAACTTGGAAAAGTCATTAGAAACAAGGCAAGGCTCGTGGCAAAAGGTTATTCTCAATTTGAAGGAATAGACTATGATGAAACCTATGCCCCAGTTGCAAGACTAGAAGCAATCAGACTACTACTTGCCTATGCTTGCTATCAAAATTTCAAGCTATATCAAATGTACGTGAAAAGTGCTTTTCTGAATGGGTTTATCAAAGAAGAAGTCTTTATAGAACAACCTCCTGGATTCGAAGAACCAAGAAAGCCAGACCATGTATACAGATTAAAAAAATGCACTTTGTGGTCTGAAACAGGCACCTCGAGCTTGGTATGAACGATTGAGCAAGTTTCTACTAGACAATAAATTCAGGAAAGGTATGGTAGATACAACCTTGTTCATTAAGAAGGAAGGTAAAGATATACTGCTGGTACAAATTTATGTAGATGATATTATTTTTGGTTCATCTAATGAGCACTTGTGTAAGATCTTCTCAAAGTCTATGTAGGAAGAATTTGAAATGAGCATGATGGGAGAACTGATATTCTTCCTAGGACTTCAAGTCAATCAAACGAAACGTGGAACTTTTATCAATCAAAAGAAGTATGCCAAAGACTTGATTAAAAAATTTGGAATGGAGAACTGCAAGAGGACTGAAACTCCAATGGCAACCTCCATCAAACTAAATCAGGATGAAAATGGGAAGAAGGTTGATTAGAAGAATTATAGAAGCATGATCGGTTCTTTTCTCTACCTTACTGCATCTAGACCAGATATTCTATATAGTGTTTGTCTTTGTGCGAGATTTCAAGTGGATCCTAGAGAATCACATCTTTCTGCTGTTAAACGTATAATTAAGTATATAGCCACTTATCCAAACTTGGGGTTATGGTATCCAAAAGAAACAGATTTTACTCTTCTTGGCTACTCGGATGCAGATTTAGCAGCTGCAAAGTAGACAGAAAGAGTACTTCAGGAACATGCCAACTTCTGGGAAAAATGCTAGTTTTATGGTTCTCCAAAAAGCAGAATACTGTGGCTCTATTAACAGCAGAAGCAGAATATGTAGCACTTGGAAACTGTTGTTCACAGATTCTGTGGATGAGACAGTAACTAAGAGACTATGGAAAGGAAGAATCCTGCATAGAAATAAGATGTGATAATACGAGTGCCATAAACCTCACCAAGAATCCGATTCTACATTCCAGGGCTAAGCACATTGAGATCAAACATCACTTTATTAGAGACCATGTGCAAAATGGAGATATATATGTGGAATTCATTGATTCTAAGAATCAATTAGCAGATATCTTTACAAAGCCGCTGGACAAAGGTACATTCGATTCAATATGTGTGAGATTAAATATTATTAGCCCTTTTTTATAAATTCTATGAGAACAGGACAAAGTCTTATAGAAGCAATTGTCTGGACAGACCACTCTTAGAAGAAGATTGAAAAAGGAAATAATGGTTTTTTAGGTTGGTGTGTTATTTCCTTATTGAAATTTGGTAAATCTTTATTAGTAAGTTTTTGATCTGCATGATTGATTTGCATATTTTCTGACATATGTCTATGATGATTGAATATTCTTGCTAAGTTTAGAATAACTGCCATTTTAATTTGTTTTGGGTTGCGACTGTTCACTTGTTTTCCTAACGAAGGATATAAAAATGTCTAAAAGTCGGGTCTTTTCCTCACAACTCTTCAGAACGTTTTGTTTACAAACCCTAACAGAGAAAAACGTTTTCTAAATCAATCTTTTCCAAAACCAACTTTCTCCGAACATGGCCTCGAGATCCTCCGTATCCAGATCAAGATCTCCATCTCCTAAAAGAAGATCAAACAAGATTGCTGGGAGAGGAGGAAGAAGAGTCGACGGAGGGCAGACGCATTTCGACCTAACACAGACTTCCGAAGATACTCAAGGACAATCTTCAAGAGTTTCTTCTCAAAGAAATGAAGATGATAATGAGGAATCTCCAAGAGCTCCCCGCTCACAATCTGAAGAAAGGAATGTCTCACGTAAAGGTACGTCTGGATTAACTCTACCGACACCCACTGAAAGTGCTCATGTAGTAGTAATGAGAAGATATGAGAAGTTAGTCCAAAGAAATGTTAGGGAAGATGTCAAACTGATTTTCTTGAGAGAGAAAGGGTATGCGAATGAACTCCGTCTCATTCAAGCAGTACAGGCTATAGAATCACCATCTACTCGTAGAGAACGAGTTAGTGATACAGGGAGAAGCAAAGATAATGTAAAAGAAGATGATGAAAAGATTTACATAAATTTTGAAGTGAGAATGGGAATAGCTGTTGTAGCCCGGAACACAACTGAGAAATTATTTCGATCTAGAGAGCATAAGACCTTCTTTAACAGACTGATGGATCGAGGAATCATGAACCACAGAATTGTGGATTTTGATTATTTGGATGCTGCTGAAGTGAATCTGCGAGAATGCTTTGAAAAATTGCAAATGGACCAATTTTGCACTGATTTTGCTGCTGTTTATCCTGAATTAACAGCATATTTTTACTCGAATTTGACATTTCTATCTCCAGATAGAATGCAATTCAGTGTGAATGACAGGTTCTATGATGTTAGTTCAGACACTCTGGCTGACATTATAAAAGTTGAGAGAGGAGCATTCAGGCCAATAGACGTCTCTTATGAAACAGTTTGTAAGTTTCTTACAAAGTCTGTGAGGGCCACTATAACTTATCCTCTTCTAACTTCTGCAAGAACTATTTTGCATAAGATCATTATCAGCTGTATTCGTCCAAGAGCCTCATCGAAGACTGATGTATCCAAATTTGAGGCCAAACTGATGTGGGCTATTGAAAAGGGAGTACTGTTCTCACTGCCTTATACAATTATATTGCATATGTATCGGACAGTGTCGAAGGACAAAGGACAGCTATCCTATGGAGCTTTAGTGACAAGGATCTTTGATCATCTTAAGATAGACATACCCAGAAGATTCAGCACTAAAACTCTTCCCACAATGGCCATTGATATGAAAATGATCAATAAGATGAGACTGAAGGATGTTGCAGAGACATGGAGACAAAAAGAAAAGGAATTGGTTAGAGCAGAGACAGCAAAACGAAAAGGAAAAGAATCGAGCTGCCGAGCCAAGTTCTAAAAGGAGAAGACAACTCCTACTAGTAGATGAAGAAGATGAAGAAGAAAGTATCTCCGCAATTCGGCAAATATGCGTCAAACTTTTCGAGAGAATGTCCAACCGAAGCGAAACACATGCGAAAAACATTCTCAGCACAGAACATGAGAAGAATGATGAATCTGAATCAGCGGATGATCCAAAAGAAGAAGAAGAAGAAGAAGAAGAAGAAGAAGAAGAAGAAGAAGAAGAAGAAGAAGAAGGAGATGAGGATAGGGAAAAAGAGGGGCAACAAGGACAGAATGAAGCATCAACTCAAGGGAAGCATCATTCTGAAAATATTGAAATTCAAGTTCCTGCAGCTTCATCTAGGAATGCTGATTATCAGAAGATCTTAGCACTTCTAACTGAGATCAGGGATCGGCAGGTAGAAATGGAAACCTCCTTCAATAACAGACTGGAGACTCTCAAGAAGACAGTTAATCAGTGTATTGACAGGATTGAAAAGTCTGCATCAGATATGGAGGATTTCACCCTTGTTCGGACCCTAGACAAGAAAACCTCTTAAAAATATCTTCTGCTTTAGAAACTTGTTTTTGAACTGACTAACTCTTTTTGAAGTTGACAAAAAGGGGGAGAGTAGATATGGCTTACTTTTGACTTTTGATGTTTTAAATGCTTTGATATGTATGACAGTTGGCTTTATCATTGTGTTGATGTATGATACTGTTGATGCATGCTTTATCATTGTGTTGATGCATGATACTGTGATATGAAAGTTCTGATTATGCATTGTAACATCCTGAAAATCGACTCAATTTAGCTCGAATTTTAATTCGATTTTGGGAACCGACTTCTCAGTAATATCATGACTAAATACTTGGACATCGCCTCATTTATTTTGGGATTTTCCGTTGGACACGGATGCGTCGGAAAAAGGGAAGAATTGGACCGGGTTTCGAGCCCGCGGGTGGGCCGGCCCAAGACCGGCAGCCCAATGCGCCTTGCACCCATTCAGCCCAGCCCAAGAGGGGCCCAAGTTGGCCCAAGTTCCCCTCCATTTCCAGCCCATGGGCTTCTCTCTTTTGGCCTTTTGCTTTCGTGCCCAAGTGGGCATTGTTTTTGCTTGTTTTTGCTTTGTTTTGATTGGTTCTTCAACAAGTGGACTTGCCCACTTGCCTTGGCCTTATCCAAGTCTTCAGCAGCCTCTTCTCTCTCCTCTTTCTCCCCCAAAATTCTTGCACCAGCCCAGCCCCATTCTCTCCCTTTTTCTCTTCCTTTTCTCTTCCATTTTTGCTGTTTCTTGCTGTCTTTACTGTTTTCCAGCCGAAAAACAGCCTTGCCGCCGTCACCGAAGCCGCCACCACCACCCAAAGTGTAGTCCTGGAAGTTAGGAAGCCAACCGCGCATCCATGGTCACCTTTGGTCGCCGTTAGCCGCCCGTTTCGGCCTTTTCCGCTCAGCTACACCGGTTCCGCGTGAATAGTAACCAGCACTTTTTTGGCCCGTTTCGACCACCGTTTGTCACTCGTTGTCGTCCCCGAGCTTACCCCTCGTAGCCCTCGTTCCCCTCTACGCGCCAGTGTCGCCGGATTTCCGATCCAAGTAAGTTAACTTCCTAATCCTTGTTTAGGGGTTAATTAGTGTATTTGTGATTAATTAAGGTTGATTAGTTAATTATGCTGGTTAATTAAGCTGACTAGGGTTAGATTAATTGACCATAGTTAGTAATAAAGTAACCTAGGTTAATTAATTAAAGTAACTATGGTTAGTTTTAAAAGTAACCAATGTTAGAATTTAACTATGGTTAGGTTAATTTGACCATGGTTAGGTTAATTTGTTAACTATGGTTAAGTTTAATTATTTTTATTTATTTATTTAATTTCGGACGAATTTACTGTTCATGGATTACTGTTCACGAATTACTGTTCACTAATTACTATTCACAGCACTGTTCATACAGAAATAAATTTTGGTTTCAAATTGTTGTGTTCTTGGTTGTTATGCTTTATTGAAGTGCCGATTGTTAATTATATGCGTGAATAATGATGAAATGCATGATCGAAGACTGGGTGGAAGTGAAAGTGTTTGATTTATTGAGTTATTCCCGAGAATTAGGGAATGTACGTGATTGTTGATTGGTTGAATTTGGAATTTTGGAATTTTCGAGTGATACCGCATGACATATTACGTGGGTTATTTGAAATGGCATGTCGCATGAGCATGAGTGCATGAGCGATGTTGCATTCACGACCAAGCAAAAGCAAAGACAAGAATGAACTGTTTGCTGAGGTATTGCATGGTCAGATTAAAGTTGATAGCCCGGTTGAGCCGGATGACCGCCAATCCTTCGGGGTTGTGCCGTGACCATTGGGTGGCGCCGACAAAGTGGTCGAGATGCGGAGTCGCGGTTGAGGCCGGGCCCATACTCCTTATGGAATGCCGTCGGTGGGGAGAGCCCATGACGTCGCCGTGCCTCACGGGGGAGGACGATGCCTGGTTTACGACCTGACCGCCAACCATAAGGTTGTGCCGTGGCCTAGAGGGTCGTAATAATCGGAGCATGTGTGGGCAGTGTGATATGAGAAAGTTTTGTGTAATGCTCTGATTATTTGCATGCCTCTTACTGTTGTTGTGAGGCGATTGACAGTTTCTGCAGGTCGTGTGTGCCAAGGCTAGGTAGGGTCGCCTGTGATTGCACCTGTTTATTAAACTATCTTCTGTGGTTATCTCTCTGAGGTGGTATTGCATTGATTGCTGTATTAGGTTGTATGTTAAACTCTCGAGGCGAGCGAAGTTCCTAACCGGGGCTTAGGACTTTAACTTGCTGAGTTTATCTCAACCCGTTGTGGTTAACCTTTTCGGGCCCTAGATGATGCGTGCAGAGGATCGAAGAGAGCGATCCCTCTGAGGCCCGTGAGTAGGCAGCTGTAGCCTATTTCCTTTTTGATGATCCTTCCCCTACTCTTACAGGGTTAGGTTAGCTAGGCCGGTCTCTTTTTGAGTAGGCCTTAGCTTGTCGCCTGTAGTAAGGCGTGTATGTATTTGCTGGTGTGCTGGCTAACCTTCAGATATATAAAATATTGTTTGTCTTTCCTCTGCTGCTATTGTTGCTATTCCTGTTGTTTGGTTTGGGAGTTGTTCGTTTCCGCATGTGCTTAATTACAAGATAAAATGAATTAGTCGACGACAGTACCTGGGACGTTGTACAGTTAGACCTCAAGTGAAATGGGGTTGCCACGAGCTCGAGAGTCGGGGCGTGACATGCATGGCTAATGATATTTTCTTATATGCTGATCACACAGTACTAATAAAGTCTGAATCATGTTGAGCTGTGATATGAAATTATGTTGCTGCTGTATTGTCTATACAGGGTTGATATGAACTATTCTTATGAGTTGAGTAGAATAGTTGGAAGTAGGCTCTATTTAACCATATTTTGCAGGGACATTAAGCCATATGTATAAAATGTTTTGTCACCATAAAAAAGGGGGAGATTATTGAGAAAACTCCTAGTTTTGATGCTAACAAAACATTTTATGAATGATATTTATATCAATCTCTTGAAAGAAAAAGACACAGAATGACATAGGCTTTAAAGTCTGCTGGTAGCAGAAGATAAAGCATGAGATGTCTTAAAGTCTGACCGTACCAGACGGAAAGACTCATCTAGACTGAGATTTAAGTCTGACCATACCAGACTGAGTTTTAAGTCTGACCGTACCAGACTGAGATTTTAAGTATGAACGAACCAGACTGAAAATCTAGACAGATTCAGAACTTAAGACCGTCAGACTTAAGATGAATCTACACGATAAGATCACCAACGGTAGAGTATTTCACTTACCTTATTTATGTTGATTCTGTTAGACTAATCTAATTGACAGGATCAATTAGTGGGCAACTTCCAAAGAAAAATAGAACACTTATGGAAGCCCAGATTCTGATTGTATGGGCGAACAGAATCTAAGGGGATCTGATCTACCCTCAACGGTCAAAAAGACTTGCCTTATAAAGTCTGTCCAAGAAAGGGAAGACTAAACTCTCAAGGAAAAAGCCAATAGTCGAGTATGGCTTGGAGAGTATTTAAGGATAGGATGAGACTTAGGGGTAGAGAAGATGAACATTATTCCAAAGCTGATTCAATTCTTCAATTGTTGTTCATAGTGCGCATTTGAGTGATCTCAATGTATTACCAAAATAGAGTGACTTAGTGAGACAGATCATCACCGAGTACAAACACTCGAGAGTGTGTAATCACCGTTGATCATATAATGAAATATAGCCGATTGGTTGGTCGCCCGAAGAGTGGACGTAGGCTTGTCAAAAGCTGAACCACTATAAACAGTGTTTGCAATCTTCTCTAACTCTCTCTACTTGATTTCAGTTCGTTGATTGCAAAAGTTATATATATTTGCGCGAATAATCTCTCTACACCTATTCACCCCCCCTCTAGGTGTTTATACTAGTTATATCAGATTGTACCATCTAGGGGTAAGGGAGAGGGATAAAACAGTTTGATTACGACAGCTTCTAATGAAAACACTGTTATAATCTTCCCAAGCAGCCCCTAGTTTATAACTTATATCATCTTGTTAAATATTGGATACGCTTATTTTTTATTGGCTTGTTAGACCATATGTCATCACATATGCTTTTATCGTCACATGAAATATCTTTCCTATTTTGTGATATGAAATGATGTTTTTTTTTATCTATTAATTAGTAATGCCTGAGAATCATATATATATGTATGACTTTCTTTACTACATCATTTGTCCAATCAATCACTTGAGATAGCATTCAGTTACGCAGGGCCAATATCGTTTTGCTTATATCCTCATTATCAACATAAGCCAACTGCATAGTAGAGAAAAAGAGTTGAAATTGTGAAATTAGATTTGTCTTTTACCTTCAGCTTCATTAGAATCTCTTGTGTCATCAGATGAATGAATTTCCAATGCTTGCTACATAAGTGAATCATCTAAGTTGAAATCGTAAATGATATCTTTTACCATCACATGAAATATCTTTCCTATTTTGAGACATGAAATGATGTCTTCTTGCATCCATTAATTAGAAGCTGTCGTAATGAAAACACCATTATAATATTCCCAAGTAGCCCCTAGTTTTTAACTTATATCATCTTGTTGAAAGTTGGATACACTTATTTTTTATTGGCTTGTTAGACGATATATCATCATATATGCTTTTACCATCACATGAAATATCTTTCCTATTCTGTGACATGAACGATGTCTTCTTGCATCTATTAATTAGTAATGCCTTAGAATCATATATTTCTCTACTACATCATTTGTCCAATCAATTACTTGAGATAGCGTTCAGTTATGCAAGGCCAATATCATTTTTTCTATATCCTCACTATCAACATAAACCAACTGCATAGTGGAGAAAAAGAGTTAAAATTGTGAAGTTAGATTTGTCTTTTACCTTCAGCTTCGTCAGAATCTCTTGTGTCACTAGATGAATGAAGTTCCAGTGCCTGCCACATAAGAGAATCATCTAAGTTGAAATCGTAAATGATATCCTCAAGACACTTGACAAATGATTACAATCAACATGGCTAGTACTGTTTACTGGATGAATGATATGGTTGATTCTATGACCAAAAATAATTTTCAAATCACAGATGGTACACATTCAATTTCAAACAACAAAAGGACAACTTATCCTAGTTGCGTACGTAAAGAAAGTCCAAAACAAAAGTTAATGGAGTGATTTAGGACACCTACGTACCCTTGCCTTTTCAACTCCCATCCTTTAATTTGAGCAACACTTCTTAGCGCATCCTTCCATGCTTGTGTCGTCAGCTGGTCGTATTTCTTCTCATGCTTTGCTAAAGCGCCAAGGTACAGTTGAGACTTAAGCATCACATCACGAGGTTCCACGTCATAAAAAAATTGGCAAAATTTCCTTTTCGTATGGTTTGGATTTCTTGCAGTTCACTATATGTTTGAGCTCAAAAAGGCACGATGGACTGGAAACATAATTTGTAGACAAAATGGGTATGCAGATCTTTGAATTATTTATTGCCCTCTGCAGCTCATCTCTAATTTCTTTCCCCACAAGGAGTTCTTCCTCATCGCGGAAAACACAGATGTTTGCTCCTCGCATAACATGGTAAAAGCAATCCACAAATCCTTGCCTTGTATCGGGGCCTCTAAAGCTCAAAAAGATGTCATAGACATTCGCCCGCGACACATCGCCACTCTTTCCAGTCCTCGAGCTCTTTCCCACGACCATTCTCACAGAGTAGCTTTGCCTGAAAAGGTAATTTTGTTTGTTGAACACAAGCTTAGAGAGAGCCATCATACCGATTCTGCTCGTTCCGTGGATCAGCACAGAGGGCATCACAATGGCTTCCGCTCCATTCTCACTTGTATTGCCTCTCTCTCTCAAAGAACCATTAATGAATGCAAAACTAAATTCTCGGAGCATAGGAATGACCGACATCGCCGGCTCTTGGGCGACTTTCTCATAGCATCTTGCCAAATCACCATTGTAACATTCTCTTCGAGTGGTCCGTCGAGGCAGGACTTCTTTTCGAAATTTTCATATCATAGCGACGTTTATTGTTGGAACTGACGTCTAGGCACGTCCGATATGCCCAAGACGTCTAAGAAGATTGGGCCCAATGGACAGAAGCCAAACAGGAAATTTTCCTTTTGCTGCTTTTATATCAAACTTGCGAGAAGCTTAGGCAATATTCCAAGTTTGCTACAATGCCATAAACTCAATTTCTCTATGCGAGTTTGCTACAATGCCATAATATATTCCTCAGCCCTTCTGGATTATATTATGTTTGGAAACTTATTTAACGTTGTCTCATAAATCTCTTTTATGAATGAAGGAAAGAACTATCTTCGACCAAAAAAAAAAATTCTCTCTGCGAGAAAGTAAATGCAATCTCAAGTTCAATGAAAGTACCGTCCCAAGGTAAAGTGTGTAGGAAACTAACATTTAAAACTGACAATAAATAGATCCAATCCGTGAATGTGGGACAAATATAAAATTATTCAAGAGTTGCCGAAAGTTCTCTCAAAAGACATGTGATTCAGTTCCATCTGAAGTTTGTATCATGTCGCACATACAAATTCAAGTGCATATAATTTGGTATAGAAGAGAGAGCTAAACAAAACTACACATGCATGTAGCGGAACCTTAAAGACATGAGTAAACAGGAAAACTTGATGGATATACAGGACAAGAATGAAAGAGACATTTCAATGAAATCGTGAGCGGAGCATCTCATATTGCAAACTGATGCGCAACAACATTCAAATCTACTCCCACTAGTTCAGACAGGTGAATGCAAATCTAGATGTCAATTCACAATCAAATCCAATCCTAACCGATTCAGATCAGTATAGGCTGGCAATGTCTCGGTCCATTACACATTGCCACACGAAATCAATACCAATGCAACGAAACAGCCAAAATCAAGCCAATATCCGTACCTTGCATAATTAACAGACTGAAATAAGGAATGAGAAATTTCCAGATGAGGAGCACTTGTCGACACCTTCTGAGGGTAACAACAGCTGTGAGGATGAATACGAACAGCAATAAGAGAATAGGATAAGAAAGGTCCTGTAGGAGATGTAGCGAGCTGCCACGTTGATCTTCATCAAGTCAACCAACCCATTGCTACTCGATATCTTATGCTTCTCATGCTAGAAGAGAAGTGAAGCTGCATTATCTTCTATGCAGCCTCAGCTCCCCAATGATGGAATTGCTACTCGAGTTGAATGTCTCAGGAGCACGATGTCTATTGTTATCGGAATCTATTAGAGACATCAGTTGATTAAAAGTAATCAACGCTTCAAATTGTTGGGTCAAGAAGCTACCAAGGAGTATTGTCACGCTAAAAGAGTTGGCAGAGTTACATGATGGGGATTTCACGTCTCTGAAATGGGAAATTTCCTGAGGACATTTGGGAGTTATAGCTTTTGAGAGTCCTTTACTTGCAAGTAAGATTTATTCATCTCCAATGACGATCAAGCCACTCCAAATTGACCTCAGAAGCGGTTTCTACAGCTCCAATCGCACCTTCTACAGTAAGCGCAAGCCCATTCCCCTCCCCCCAATACTTCCCTCGATGGCACCACCTTCATCTCCTATTCCAAGGCGGATCCACCACCTTCATCGATGCCTCCTCCGGCCTCCATGTCCCCTTAACCACGCTCCGACACTCCAATGACTCTCTCACCTCCCGCATCTCTGCCCATTGGCATCCAGAAGGGCAACGTTGTCCCCCTCCATAGCTAGTTTCGGCTATTAATTTTGCCCCAAATCCTCGGTTGTGAGGTTAGGTTTGAGGAAGAAGCCGAGAGCAACAAATTCGAGGTCATCTTGTTTATAACTTATATCATCTTGTTGAAAGTTGGATACACTTATTTTTTATTGGCTTGTTAGACCATATATCATCACATATGCTTTTACCATCACATGAAATATCTTTCCTATTTTGTGACATGAAATGATGTCTTCTTGCATCTATTAATTAGTAATGCCTTAGAATCATATATTTCTCTACTACATCATTTGTCCAATCAATCACTTGAGATAGTGTTCAGTTATGCAAGGCCAATATCGTTTTGCCTATATCCTCACTATCAACATAAACCAACTGTCCTTACCAAAAAAAACATAAACCAACTGCATAGTGGAGAAAAAGAGTTAAAATTGTGAAATTAGATTTGTCCTTTACCTTCAGATTCGTCAGAATCTCTTGTGTCACTAGATGAATGAAGTTCCAGTGCCTGCCACATAAGTGAATCATCTAAGTCGAAATCGTAAATGATATCCTCAAGACACTCGACAAATGATTACAATCAACATGGCTAGTACTGTTTACTGGATGAATGACATGCTTGATTCTATGACCAAAAATAATTTTCAAATCACAGATGGTACACATTCAATTTCAAACAACAAAATGACAACTTATCCTAGTTGCGTGACGTAAAGAAAGTCCAAAACAAAAGTTAATGGAGTGATTTAGGACACCTACGTACCCTTGCTTTTTCAACCCCCATCCTTTAATTTGAGCAACACTTCTTAGCGCATCCTTCCATGCTTGTGTTGTCGGCTGGTCGTATTTCTTCTCATGCTTTGCTAAAGCGCCAACGTACAGTTGAGACTTAAGCATCACATCGCGAGGTTCCACGTCATAAAAAATTGGCAAAATTTCCTTTCCGTATGGTTTGGATTTCTTGCAGTTCACTCTATGTTCAAGCTCAAGAAGGCATAATGGACTGGAAGCATAATTTGTAGACAAAATGGGTACACAGATCTTTGAATTATTTATTGCCCTCCGCAGCTCATCTCTTATTTTTTTTCCCCACAAGGAGTTCTTCCTCGTCGCAGAAAACACAGATGCCTGCTCCTCCCATAACATGGTAAAAGCAATCCACAAATCCTTGCCGAGTGTCCAGCCCTCTAAAACTCATGAAGATGTCGTAGACATTCGCCCGCGACACATCGCCACTCTTTCCAGTCCTCGAGCTCTTTCCCACGACCATTCTCACAGAGTAGCTTTGCCTGAAAAGGTAATTTTGTTTGTTGAACACAAGCTTAGAGAGAGCCATCATACCGATTCTGCTCGTTCCGTGGATCAGCCCATAGGGCATCACAATGGCTTCCGCTCCATTCTCACTTGTATTGCGACTCAGATTTCCTCTCTCTCTCAAAGAACCATTAATGAATGCGAAACTAAATTCTCGGAGCATAGGAATGACCGACATCGCCGGCTCTTGGGCGACTTTCTCATAGCATCTTGCCAAATCACCATTGTAACATTCTCTTCGAGTGGTCCGTCGAGGCAGGACTTCTTTTCGAAATTTTCATATCATAGGGACGTTTATTATTGGAACTGACGTCTAGGCACGTCCGATATGCCCAAGAAGTCCAAGAAGATTGGGCCCAATGGACAGAAGCCCAACAGGAAATTTTCCTTTTGTTGCTTTTATATCAAACTTGTGAAGAGCTTAGGCAATATTTCGAGTTTGCTACAATGCCATAAACTCAATTTCTCTATGCTAGAAAGTAAATGCAATATTAAGTTCAATGAAAGTACCGTCCCAAGGTAAAGTGTGTAGGAAACTAACATTTAAAACTGACAATAAATAGATCCAATCCGTGAATGTGGGACAAATATAAGATTATTCAAGAGTTGCCGAAAGTTCTCTCAGAAGACATGTGATTGTTTTATTCCATCTGAAGTTTGTATCATGTTGCACAAATTTTTTTTTTTTGCTTTTTTTTTGTTTATTTTTTTCTTCTTCTTCTCTTCCCTCCACCTAGAAAAAAAGAAGAAAAAGGACAAAAAGAAATTTAAAAAAAAAAAAGAAGAAAATATCTTTTGGCCAAAAAGTTTAAGGTAAATGTGCCACACAAGTATAAGTTTGGGTAAATATGTCACAGTTAACAAAATTTGGGATTTTCTATGTCAAAAAAAAGTTTGAAGTAAATATGTCATATAAGTACAAGTTTGGGGTTTTTTTGTGTCATAAAAAAAGTTTGGGATAAATTTATTAGACTGGGCAAAATTTAGAGTTTTTAATGATATTTTCCCTTCTTTTATCAAGGCGCCAATCTGTCTAAACCTTAATGCAAATGAAAACCCATCATTGACCTCACTAACACTTTGCGTGAGCAGAAGATCAATGGGTAAGTTCATCCTAAAAATCCTTGCCCAAGATTGATCAGGATTAAGAAAATATAGACTTTTACATATGTAATCACCTGGGTCTAGATACGCTGAAATCAAGAATAGAGGCGCATGCCTGTAATCGCCCATTTGCACTTCAAGCTTGGGAGGGCCTATCAGGCTGGTAGGTGTATAATTACCTCTCTTTTTCCAAATTCCACACCTTGATTGTGCTATGAAGTTTCAAGCTAAAAGTATAGACCTCTTGCCTTTATGTCTCACTTCATTTTTGTAAGCAAGCTTAGGACAATTATAGAAACTACATGGTGTCGAGTGTAGATTTCAAAGAATAAAGTCTTAAAATGAAAATATGGAAAATGAAAGTGCTTCTCCAGATAATGCTTTTGCCAAATAATGAAATAATGCCTCTACTTTGCTATATATGTAAATTCTTAAATTGTGTAGTGAGTGCCCATAGCTATTCCCCCATGGGCTCCGCTCCTTGTACAGTTGACTTTTGATGAACAGGGAAAATGCATTAAATTATGCACAATGCATGATTAAAAAATAATTTTTATATTGTCCATTTCTGAATATTTTGCAGGTAAATCGGACATGAATTCTTGTTAAAAAAAATAATAATAAAAAAGGGAGAGAGCTCCAGTCCAATTCGGTCATTTTTCTAAGGACCTGGTCCGGCCCACATCAGCTTAACCAAGCCCAATTCACTACAGCCCATTACTTCGACCCAGTTCATTAAACCCATGAATTGATCAAGTCCAAGTGGATTTCTTCATCTTCGTTCCCTTTTTTAGGGGTCAAATCTTCGTTCCCTTCCGGCTTCGCCTGTTCGGCCACAGCGGTAGTTCCTCTGCTCGCCCCTGTTTCTCGGCCTGGGAGTTTGAAGTGCTTGAAGCTTATTCGTTGATCTGTCATCATCTTCGATCCTCAGCCTCATCATCATGGATGATCTCTCCCTTGCGGTGGACGTCAGTAATTTCAAGGTAATTATGCCTATGCTCTGTTTCGGTTGTTCTTCACGCGAAGCAGAGGCCTAGAGCTATATAGATATATTTTGTGTGAAAATCGACTGTAAAATTTTTCACAATTTGAACTTTGATTGTTGCTGATTTGATGATCTTAAAATGAATCATTGCTTTAATTGGGCGTCGAACCTCTTTGACCCTAATGTGTATCGCCTGTTCGATGATTTAACTCAGTGACCTCAAGATTGATTTCCTCTTGCCATTGATCAATTAGAACGTTAATAGTGCGACTTGAATGTTATTTCTCGAGACACTGACCTTGCAACATGATAACCATTGTGTTCTATAGAGAGTCCTTCAGTCAAAAACGTTATTGCATTTAGCTTAGAATCGAATCTAAGGCCTAGGTATAGTTCATACTTAGTCGCATTCACTAGTGTCAGGTGCATGCATGACTAGATTAGATCTTAGTTCATGGGAGCTCCTCTCCCGGGTCTTAATAATGAGGCGATGTATATTATTTGTCGGACTCGTATGGGTTCACTTTCTCGCGCTTTACTTTAGTGCCTTGTATTTTTTTGATGTGTAGCTTTTCGTTATCGTGACTTGATTTGATTTTTATCTCCTATGTTTGATTGAGTTGTGCTTTTGCAAATAACCATGCATGAGTATTTAGGATGCGCGAAGGATATTTAAATGAACAAGACCGTATGATCCATGTCTTTGAAATAAAACGATTTTTTATATCAAAAGAGGTTAATTAGACGTTAGCGCCATCAAATCCCTACCCTAAATCTCTTGTTTTATAGTATAAAGATTTCACTTGACTTCAAACCGACTTTAATAGATTAGTGTCGACTTCCGCTAGGTAAAATTATCTCGTTAATCATTTGAATACGTTTCGCAACCTTGCTCGCATTTAGGGTTTTGGAGAACTCACGCCAAGTAAGAGTGAGCACCTCAATTAGAGTGATTGCACGTTCCTATTCAACAAGCTGCTAAACTCGCTTCCCTCGCTTAGGAGGGTCGCGACGTTTATAGTTTAAGATAAATATATTATTCGTAATGGTTCATTTCAAAGTCTTGAATATTAAATTTACCCAATTCGTTTCTCTCGGTAGAAGTTCTTTGAAAGGATTTATCATAATGTTCCCATTGTCTGCAGTCATTGAATACGATATTGACCAGCAGAACTGATATTAACCTTGATTTTGCTAAGTGAAGATATTTCTAGGAAAAAAGTGAAGATATAAATAGAAAGTCATCCAATTCTAAATAAGAATCGACTCCCAAATTTCTTGTCTATTCTATTAATTCAATCTATAAATTCAACCCAAAAAGGGAGTTAAGTATAAGATCCACCGGTCTTAGATTAACCATTTAGATCTATATTAAGCAAGTAGCATGTGCACATCTTAAAAGAGGTAGAAAAAATGCAGTTGATATTTCCTTCTCTCTCCTGAGCTGCAGAATTTCTCATCAATTAAATTTGAAATTTTTAGCCTTTAAAAGAATTGTACAGGCCTTTCTAGGCGGTGACAACATTGTTGAAAGCACTACACAAATTTTCAAAAGAACGATGATAGCATTAGAAGCAATCTAAGAACCAAAATGTCAACAAATACTGAGTTTGATCGACGGAAATGGATGGAGTGCAAATTCTCAGGAAGGACAGCACACCAAATTCTGATGAACACTCATGATTACAGACAGATCACAAATTATGGAGTCTAACCTGGAAACCCCTTTCCAAGCAATGACTTGTAAAAATCATCCAAGTATGTCCAATCTTCGGATCATTCGTTTCTTCGCTTGGGTACTTCTTATTTGCTTCAAACGTCTGCAGAAAGATTTCTCAATTACTTCTGGCTTGAATGATTACGAAGCCTATTGGACACTTCCCGGTCTTTCCATTGCTTGTACGAGCTGACTACGCCTCCATACGAAGGATCTACTAACTTCGAGCAGTTGAGAATGGTTACGCAGCACCTGTCTCGTATTTTTGAGTTGAAGACATTAGTGAAACTTTCCAGTGACCTGCAACGGTTGAAATCCAATCTTTTGAGAGTCTCTAGTTCATCCAGTCCCACAACCGCTGGAAGCTCCTCGCATCCTCGAATTACCAAGTACTCCAGCCTTGTCAAATCCGATAGATCATCTAGACTTTTAATCTTAGGACATTCTTTTATTTCCAATTGTTCCAACAACTCCATTGAACCAAGACCTTGGATCGTAGTTAGATTTGGGCAACCAATCAGCTTCCACAGCTTCAACCTCTTCAACCTCGAAAGGCCAGCAAATCTCTCGAGGAGTTTTGACCCCTCCACTTCGAATTCAATCAACTGCTCAAGCCCATCGAGTTGAACTTCCTTCCAATGACATTGATAAATGCGCAAACGTGTCAAGTTTCTCAAGTCGCAATGAAATGACAAACTGGTTATTGATTCATGATATTCAAGTGACAATTTTGACAGAGATGGTGGAAGGAACATGAGAGATTCTTGGTCTGGTCCATCTTGCAAGAACAAAGGATGGTAGTTCTCATCATGACCACCATAGCTCAATTCCGCCAAATCAATTAGGTTTGAAAGATCCGGGACCCATTGCAGCAAACTCGATCCAAAGCTTAGGCTGATCAAGCTTGTGGGAAGCTTAGGCAATACTTCAAGTTTCCTGCAACACCATAAACTCAATTTCTCTAGGTGAGGAAGTAGTTGGATCGTTGCTGGAACATTTCTAATACAGGTTGCTTGCAAGTCAAGGACTCTCAAAAGCAACAATTCAGAAATGCCCTCAGGAATTTCCCACTTAAGAGATGGGCAATCCCTGCCGTGTAGCTCTTCCAACTCTTTTAGCATGAAAATACTCCTCGGTAACTCCCTTATACAAGAATTCGAAATGTTGATGACTTTCAATCTACTTAGGCCTCCAATAGATTCGGGTAACTGCAAACATTGTGTTCCTGAGACATCCAACTCAAGTAGCGATTCCAAGTTCCCAATCGAGATAGGAAGTTTCTTTATATTAGTACGCGATAGAAAGAGAGACTTGAGTTCCCTTAGATTTCCAATAGAACTAGGAAGTTCATCGATTTGTGTAGATTGTAGTTTAAGTACGGATAAATGCTTTTGGTTGCCAATGGAGATAGGTAATCTTGTGATGGCTGTATATGAGAGATCCAGCTCTACCAGTGATGCCACTCTTGCAAATGATTCAGGTAGCTTCCTCAACTTTCTGCAGTTTCCTAAGTACAAGTACTCAAGCTTCTCTAGCTGCCCGATTCCTTTAGGCAACTCTATAAGATTTGTACACCCATCCACATTGAAGAAAATCAGACGCTTAAGCTTTTCGAGGGAACCATCAACCTCAATCAATCCTCTGCAATTTTTTAGGATCAATCTCTCTAAACTCAAATAACCAGAAAAGTTTGGAGTCCTGGTCATGTTGTTGCAGTTTGTGAGATCCAAAACTTTCAGCTTGTTGGCAACCTGTTACAACAATTAAAAGAGAGTAATGGGGAAATTCCATGCAAGTTAGAGGCAACGAAGGGTTACGTTGGAATTGTGTTGTACTTTGGTTGACTCGTTTTCGTCATTTAACCCCCATAGACCCATTCATTTTAGTATGAACTCCTATCCAACTTGATTCACATATATCCACCTATATATCAATTCAACTTCTTTCCCATAATATATAATAATCTTAAATGGCCTTGATTGTGAGTTCAGCTTAGTGTTAGTCGTGAAAGTCCTTGATTACTCTCCTCACGACTCATTTTATTTACAATAGGTTATTGCCTATATAGTTATTTTATAGTCAATAAGAGTTCCAAAAATAAAATAAAATAAACTCTACGAGAGACATTCAATTAAGAACTAGATAAACAAATAGCAACGTATTGTACCTTAATTTGACTCCATCCAGCCCAGTCCTCTGTGATGGCACTATAAGACAGGTTGAGAACTACAAGATTGCTTGGATAAAAATTGATGGCCAAGAGCTCATGAGGACACCTATTCCAGGACAAGTATCTTAACCTTGAAAGCTGCTTCCTAAAGTCTCCAACAAAGCATCCTCTGCGTAATTTGAGGAACCTTATATTTGGAAGCCTTGAAAAATCTTCGCTTTTATAGATTTCTAGTGCATTTCCATCCAAGCAAACTGCTTCAATGGCCTCCTTTCTCTGTCGTCAATGGTTAATTAGCATAAGAATAAATGAAAATTGGCTTCATTCTCTCTCTCCCTCTTAAAAAAGGGCTCCTTATTAATAAATGAACTATTGAAAGAAGTATGGAATATGACACATAAACATATGGTTTCACCTCTTCCGTTCTAATGATTTTAACGGCTGTCTCGGAACCCACAACCTACTATGCTTTCTTGGATCCATCAACTTTGTATCTTCACAGATGATTTTCCTCCCAAGATCTCTCAATTGGTCGTGCATCCAGAATTTGTTCTCATCAGTTATCTTTATCAAGGACATGCAAACAAGGACTTGAGTTGAATAATCTGGTAGAAACCCACAATCTTTCCACATGTAGAATGCATTTGTCTTGTCTTCATCCACAAAAGACATGCGATGTCGAGAAAGATCTGTTTTTGCTCATGACTTAGGGCATTGTAGCAAATCTTCAGCATTTCTTGGACCTTTTGATGAGTTATTTCCCTTAGATTGTGCAATACACCTATCCATAAGCCTTTGTTTTGGCGACGAAGTAATGAGCCTATGACTTCGAGAGCCAAGGGAAGTCCTCCAGTAGTAGAAACTATTTGTCTCGAAAGACTGACATAATCATCTGGAGGAGGATTTCTTCCGAATGCATGTCTATTGAAAAGCTCAAATGATTGAACAGAATTTAATGGCTTCACTTCGTACTCTAAGGTTCGGTCAGCTTCTATGATGCTTCTGTTCCTAGTCGTCATAATAACTCTACTTCCGAGCCGAAGGAAACATGCTTGATGGCTAGTTTCTCGATTTGGTCCTCGCTCACATCATCGAGAACAATGAAGACTTTCCTGTTGGAAAGTCGATGTGCAATCAACTTGATCCCATCATCAATGTCATTGATTCCATCATGAAAGCTTGAACCAAACACGTTAGATAATAGTTGTTTTTGTAAAGTTACAAGGCCAAAGCGGAGCGACAATTCTCGAACATTTCCCAAGAAGCAGCAATGACTAAAGAGGGGATTTAGTTTGTTGTAGACAACCTTAGCAAGAGTTGTTTTACCGATTCCGCCCATTCCATGGATTAGCACAAATCGCATGCCCCCGGAGCCCACATTCAGCAACTTTACTACTGCGTCCACTCGATCGTCCATTCCGACTAAATGTCCAGCGACGTATTTTTCTTTTATCTTCAGCTTCATAAGAATTTCTCGGGTCACCGATTTAATGAATTTCCAAAACCTGCAATGCTAGTGAGTCATCTAATTCGATATTGTAAAAGAAAACCTTAATACACTCAACAAGTGTTTGCGATCAACACAGCTAGTAACTCTTTCTAGATGAATGACATGGTTAATTATGTTACTAGAAATAGTTTTCAAAATGCACATGATATTCTTTCAAACTGCCTAAACGAAAACTTATCCAAGAAGATACGTAATGAAAGTCCAAAACAATAGTTATCAAGTGCTTGACACTTACGTACCCTTGCCTTTTCAACTCCCATCCTTTGATCTGGGCAACACTTTTGAGGGCATCCTCCCACTTTTGCCTCATCTGGGGGCCGAACCTCTCCTCATGCTCCTCCAAAGTGCTGACATATAGTTGAGACTTAAGCTTAACATCACAAGGTTCCACGTCATAGAAGATTGGCAAAATCTCTTTCTCTGATGGTTTGTATTTCTTGCACTCCACCATGCATGCAAGCTCGCGAAGGCACCATGGACTCGAAACATACCCTTTAGAGAAAATAGGTATGTAGATCCTCGACTTTTCGATGGCCATAGATAGTTCGTCACCTATTTCTTTACCAACATGGAGCTCTTCCTCATCAAAGAAAACACGGATGTTCGCTTCTAGCATTTCATGATAAAGACAATCTGCAAATGTTTGGCGAGTGTCTGGCCCCCTAAAACTCAAGAAGACATCATAGTCAATTGCCGACGACTTACTGCCACTGGATTCAGCCTCCGAGCTCTTTGCCATTTCCATTCTCACAAGTATTTTCCCTGAAGGGTTTTCTTCTCTCAGAGCACTTGATCAAGAAAGGCTTGTTCACTTTGCGCTTGCATAAAAAGTGGACTAGGCCACCGGTGAGTTTCTTTCGTATTTCGCTTGAGACCTCTATTCCTAGAACTTTCCCTGGTTGAATGGTCTTTGAATAGTCCCAACGATTTTTTTACTAATCAAGTCTACGTCAACTCTACAATGGCGTAACGAATCCGCCTAGCTTTTTCTCCCAGCTGGCTCAGCTTCTAGAAGGCTTGACTTTTGACGAACTCATTATACGCAAGTCGTTCTCAGTAGATATAAAATATTGAGGAAATTACAGTATTAGTCCTTGGTGTTCTCGAGAATTCCTTCAGTCCCTGGCTATGCTTTGTGCTTTGACAGGCACAAAACAAATCGAGATTACAATTTTATTTTACTTCCTTAACTCCAGGATTTTTTCAGATACTGCTTTCAAATTTAGGTGATGTTTTTAAAATAGATTTATAAGAAGCTTTCTTTTACTTCAACAGTAAATTTTCCCATTTTATTCGATAATTCATTTCCTAAATCTATTTGAGGCGACTTTATCTTTCACTTTTTTGTTTATTTTTATTTATATTTTGTGGTGCTCGCACTCTGACTTTCTTTAATCTTAAGCAATTAAAACATTCTTGTTGACAAGTTAATTCACCTAAATATTATTCATTACTTTCTAAAATTTGAATAATATTTTAAACTTTGGCTGGAAAGCTAAAAAGATGTTCTTAGTTTTTATTAGGCCAAACAAAAAGGCCCTGATGTTTTGGTTGTATCCTACTTTGTCTTCATTTATTGATTTTTATGATTTGATTTCTAAGAAAGTTTGCCTCTATGAATTTTTGGGAGGAGAACATTAGAAGTACCATAAGTTATGTATGTTGCTCACTTTTTCGCCAGATCACTTAAGTATCAAATTTTTTGAAAAACAATATTTTCAGTGCATACTCCAATTTGTTTGGTTAGAAATTTGACGCGATATTTTTTTTTATTAATATTATAAGCTGACGTGACTCACTGGAGGTCTGAATCAGCATAAAAAGCCTAAAAAGACATTGTGTAGTACGTTAAAAAATTATCACTTCAGTGCTAATTGTTGTTAAAAAGTAATCATTTCAGTGCCAAAAAAAGCCACCTCAGATAAAATTTTTAAATATGAAAGCCGCATAATTTCTCTAGCCGGAATTTCTCACCGGAGGCACTTAAGTAATCGTTTTTCTCTGATTTTAGGACTTAAGTAAGCCAGCGAAAACTTTTGGCACTAAAGTGAGTGAGCGCCGTACACAACTTACAGCACTTCTAATGTCCTTCACCCATGAATTTTCAATGCGAAATTAGGATTTTTCTTTTTCATTTAGCAATATGTCATATGAATTTAGTGGTTGAGTTATATTCGTTTTCATTTTATTAGTTTGGTATCGGAACAAGTAACTCGTTCCCGCTTGAAGCATTGCCAAAATGTCCCTGTACTTATTGGTCTAAATATTTCATTGCCACTCGTTCCAGCCTCCGAGCTCTTTCCCATGACCATTCTCACAAGTATTTTTTTTTTCCCTGATGGTTTCCTCTCTCGGAGCACCTGATTAAGAAAGGCTCGTTAACTCTGAATTTCGTTTATATTACTCCTCAGACCTCTATTCCTAGAAGTTTCTCTAGTCGAGTCAACGTCAACTCTAAAATGGCGGAGCAAGTCCGCATAGCTTTTTCCCCCCGGAGGCTCTGCTTCTTTTAGACTTGACTTTCGACGAAGGCACATTATGCAAGTCGTTCCCAATGGAAATACAATATTGAGGAAATTAGAGTAGTAGTCCTCGTTGTTTCCATGATTGACTTATTTTTCTTTTGGGCTTTTGCACCCAATGACTGGTTTCTAGGTGAATAGGTCCCCATCTTGAAACCTGAAATCTCCCTAATCAATCAGGGCTAGAGACAACCTTGTTGACCTGGTTCCAGGCCAGTTCCAGCATTGAGCTGGTTGAGTTTTTTTTTTTTTTCCATTTTTTAAACTTCAATGAAGTTTAATTCCTCTTATGCCACGCCTTTATTTAAGCATTCCTAGTTTTGCAGCTACAGTTAAAACACTGAAAAAAATATTATTCCTAGAAACACTTATAAATTGAGTAATATTTGCAATTTCAGTACATTTTAAGATGAGAGAAATAAGATTTAGTATCATTCTATGTTCCACTGATTTGGTGCGATTCTATGTTGGAAAGGCGATATTTGGATAAAATCGACAACTCAGCATGATGAATTGGGCGTCGAACAAGTTATTGCTGGTTACAAATTGGAATAAGACCGCATTGAACTGGGATCAGTGCTCGTTCCTAATTTTAATTGTATTAATTGGGTACTAGAGAAGGTAACTCCTTTTCTTTTTGCATGACCATTTTAGAGTGGACATAGTTTTTTTTGTCTAGCGTGTTTTGACTCACTTTTCTCTTTCAAACTTTTATTTTTCCTTTTTGTTCAGTATGAGAGTCAAATCCAATGCCTGAAATTAAAGGAAATGGACATAGTTGGCCCTCCCAACAAATGAAGAAGTCGCTAGTTCCACCAAGATTTTTTCTTAGCCCGCCTCCCGCCTCTCGCCTGTCTCTCTCTCTCAAACGTTGGATTAACAAGTTTTCCTTTTTTGTCTATTGCTTTTATGTTAGCATTAAAAGTTTAATTTTCTAGATATCTTAACTCATCAATTCATGGATGATTTTTTTAATAGTCGAAATATTCTTCATTTGCGAGCACTTAAATCAAGCACTTTCTTAAGTTTCTTGAACTTAAATACATCTTTAACCTTGCTGCAGAAGAACTTAATATTAATCTAAGAGCCTCGTGGTCATTTTTTAAAAGCAAAAGTAATATTTCAAATTCAGCTTGATCAATCTATCTAAATGAAATAAACTATGACCAGACTATTAATGTCAACAATTTCCAATCAAAGTTGGCCAAAGAATTAAATTGACAAATCTTTAAAAAGTTTAGGACTAAATTGACACGGTTAAAAAGTTTAAGACTAAATTGGCAAGTCGTTGAAATGTTTAGGACTAAGTGAGCATAACTGAAAGTTTGGATTGAATTGGGATTTAGGACTTTTTGGACAATTTTCCCATATGCTTCCTATATGGGCACCAAGATTTTCCAAATGTGTCACTTACATTAAAAAAAATCATTATAAAAAAATTTAAAGAAATAAAAAATAAAATTAAATGAGGGGAAATGGTCCGCGTATCTCGTTTCCCGTTTTCTCATTTAATTAAGTTAACTTAGTACTTGGTTTTCTATTTAATGCATTTTTTTGTAAATATCTCAAATCTAATGTTTGTATAAAGATTCTGCATAGGGATTGCATTATATGCATATTTGCGCAATTAGGCATTGATAATCGAATATTTGCATAATTATAATTTTTATGTCAGAAGAATTGGAGTTCTCTTTGAATTAGTGTAGATGCATACTTAGGACATTAGGATCGCATGTTTTTTATAATTTTAATTGCTATCTTGGATGGGTCACATGCTATAAAAGTATAAAAAATAATTACATCATGCATGTTGGTAAATTAGATTGCGTCTTCATTAAAAAAATCACAAAAAATATGTTTAGGAGTTCATTTGGGGAAATTTAGGTTTATTTGCATTATATTTGTATTATTCTCCGTGGTCCATTTAGATTACCTTACGCTAAATTTTCATACTTATCAGAAGGTCATTTTGGGAAAGCAACTGATTTTGGGTGTGTTGTCGCTTAGCAAGTTACATCCGCATATTTATATCCTTTGATACATTAGTTTATCTAAGAAAACTTGCATAGACTTTCCATTTATCACTCACAGGGTCCTATCCTAAAGCTTAATAACGAAGCCTTATTTTATTTTATCAAATGCGGCCCGAGTTTTTATTTTACTCGTATTTTATTTATTTTAACTGCTTTGTTTATTTTCATCCTATTCCCAGAACTTTCCCTAGTTGAATGGTCTTTGTATGGTACCAATGATTTTTCCCTTGTCGAGTCTACGTCAACTCTAAAACGGTGGAACCAGTCCGTGTAGCCTTTTCTCCCGGCGAGTTCCGCTTCTAGTAGACTTGACTTTGTCTCCTGGTGAGCTCCATTTCTAGTAGACTTGATTTTTTTGCCTAGTCAAGTCTACATCAACTCTAAAGTGTTTCGGACTGATTTGTCTGATTAAATGCATAATCCAACTGTGTTTCGTGAACTTAACCGGCTCTCAAACACATTTCATTCGAATTTCCCAACTCACTCTTGAACATCCGAAGTCGAACAACATGAGATGCGTATTGGTCTCTCGAGCATGGCAGTTCTTTCTTCTTTGTCACAGTTTTAGCAAGTGATCCTCAACATGAGTGATCATCAAATAGCGACAAGCAAATATTTCATGGCCTGGGGCAGCAACTTGTTCTGAAATCCCAACTACGCAAGATCAAGTGATAACGGCTCGTGTACTCAAATTTTTGCCTAAGCAAATCATGGGAACACTATACCCCAAGAGCTCCGGAAGGGAACATTGACTCTACTCGCTTTTCTACTATACTTTGCCAATGTTCATCTATGGTTTTCGCGGTCTCTATGGAATCAGGATGACTTCTCCATCAATTGTTCCCCTCCAGCTCATTCCATCCATCGAAACACCCAGCATGCAAAAATCCACAGTTAATGATAGACGAAAATCCTATTCAATCTCTGAATCCAGCTTATTCTGCCTAAGTGCAACGGACTTATAATCCTTGAATAAAGCCGAGGAAGATGCCAACAGATGATCATTATCAGGTTTCAAGTAAAGCAATTCCTCTTGAGGCATATCATTAAACAGTTAACGTGCATCAGACATTTGGCCGCACTGGATCAATAGATAAGAAAAACTTCCTCACACCTCAAAACAGAGATGACAGAGACAATGTCAGAATAAGTGATTTCGACTTCTTCGATGAAGATCCTAGTTGTATCGATCGCGCGAGGAGTGAGTCACGGATCAGTTCCTGCTGTTGAGCTTAAGTCTGCGATGGGGACGAAGTGAAAGGAGCTTCGTCCATGGAGGTTGCGGTTTGCGGAGGAGAAGATGGAGAAGCAACTGAGAGAGAGCGACGGATAGAGAGCTTGGCGGGCCGAGCCCAACTGGAGTTGAAGTGATCGGGCTTTTTGGATGGGCAGTATTAGTGACCCTATGGGCTGGGTGCTTTATTCATTTATCTTTTATTATTTCTTCGTTAACTAAGCCGACCAATTCGATCGATAGTAATAGACAATGGAGGTGGGACGGATTTTGTTCGGTTCAACGTGTAAATCCTGTGAATTGACATCAATAGTCTGGTAAAACAAATCGCATCAAAGTGGAGCGCAATCTGGCATTTTTATCTTGCACACTCCAATACAAATGTTACGTAATTTCTGCTCCACAAGATGTATAACTTCCATATTTTTCATATGGTTTGTTTCATTAATACCCTAACCTTCTAAAGAAACATGAGAAGTAATCAATTCGGGTGATTGTCATAGTGGATAATCATGATATTGTTGCTAGACTATTGTTTTGTCAAACTTGGCAGGATCTGTCAGGTACATTGACCTTGTAATATCACTTGCCTATTATATCGAGTTTCTGATGGCCCTCAATTTCCAATGCTCCAGATTCATCTTATGAGTGATTCAATTTCAGATGTGATTCGAAATTTGAAAACCAATCCAAGAATGGACCAGGGACAATATAGATTGCCAAATGGATAACAAGGAAAATGTGTTAAATTGAGCACAATGCATGATCCAAAAAATATCTTCATATTATTACTACGATGCATATATTTTTGGGAAAAGCACTTCTCTGTGAAGTTTCTATGAAGCATTACTTGTAGATTCATTCGGGGTCTTTAATACCAAATTTGCCCAGTTCGTTTCTCTTGACCAACGTCCCGCCAAAAGAAATCCATAAACAGATTGTTGATGGCAAACTTAAAATTATCTATAGCATGAGCGCATAGTCGTAGACTTGCAGTAGAAGCTTTTCATTTTGATCATGATGCTCCCATTGTCTGCAGTCATTTTGAATGCCATTCTGTGGCATTCCTTTAGTAGTTTAAAGTCATTTAGCCCCCAAATATCTCAACTCAAGTCGAAAACCCTCTGTCGTGCGACTAGCTATGAGTTGCAACCTACCATTGTTCATTCTCATCTCCCCCTAGTTTGAATCAAAGTTGTGCACCAACCAAGGACAAATTCCCCTTCAACTAATAAAAGAAAATTTTCCACTTCAACGGTTAGGAGATCCAACAGGCATGTGCAAACAATTTAGTATTGCTTATTTTTGTTTATCATCTAATTGGGCAATTAATCTTATCAGTCTTTCATGAACACATCTTGTCCCGAATGAACACTTCCCCAAGATTTTACAGAATGTTCAACACTGATAATGACATTATGAGGAAAACAACAGGAATCAATTGTCCGTTTTACCATGTTTTGATAAAAATGTGATAACTAAAGAAGTTATGAATACAATAGGACCGATAGAAGTGATATTGACCTTATTTATACTGACATACCACAAGTAAAGATATAAATTAAAAGTCAATTAATTCTAAATTTTGTGTCAACTATATAAATTCAATGTGAAAAAGGTGTTAAAATACAGTATTCACGAATCTTGCATTTGTCACTGATATCAATATCAAGCAAATAGCATGTGCATATGTTATTAAGAGGTAGAAGTAATGCGGTTGATATTTCCTTCTCTCTCTCTCAACTGCAAATAGAAAGCGAAATTGAAAAGGCATTAGGGTAATATAAGTCGCTATCGGGTTCCCCTAACTCAAGGCTCATCAATTAGATTTTTAATTTTACCATTTAAAAGAATTTGGACAAATTTTATGGATTAAAACAAGAACTAAAATTGTACCGATACAAGAAATGGCCGACTAATCTCATGCTCTCTTTCTTTTTTTTCATCCTTTTTAGGCTGGTTACGAACAGTGCTACCGATCCTAAGGATCTCCACTGCCGGAACAACTCAAGTCCGCATAGAGCCGAACGAGGATCTCGTTCCAACTTTGAGCATTTGCAAATGAATATGCGGCCATCTGGTATTTCCGAATTGAATATATTACCCCAACTTTCCAATGATCCGCAATGGTGAAAATGCAATCTTTTTGAGAGTGTTTAGTTCATCCATGCCCTTAACCGCCCGAAGCTCTTCGCATTCTAAAATTTCCAAGGACTCCAGCTTTTTCAAATCTGATAGATCATCCAGACTTTCAATCTTAGCCCAATTGCGTATTTCCAAATGTTCCAAAGACTCCATTGAACCAAGACCTTGGATCGCAGTTAGATTTGGGCAACAAATTAGCCTCCACAGCTTCAATCTCCTCAATCTCGAAAGATATGCAAATCCCTCGAGGATTTTTAACTCTTCCACTTGGAATTCAATCAATTGCTCAAGCCCATCAAGTTGAACTTCCTTCCAACTACATTGATAAATGTTCAAATGTGTCAAGTTTCTCATGTTGCAACCAAATGACAAATTGGCGATCGAATCATGATATTCTAGTGACAATGTTGACAGAGACGGTGGAAGGAACATGAGGGATTGTCGGCATGGACCATATTGGAAGAACAAAGGACGATAGTTCTCATCATGACCACTGTACCTCAACTCTACCAATTGAGTTAGGTTTGAGAGATCCAACACCCATTGCAGTGACCTTGATTCGAAGCTTAGGTTTATCAAACTTGTGGGAAGCACAGGAAGTCGTTCGAGTACACTGCCACCACATAATCCCAATTTCTCCAGGCGAGTAAGTAGTTTCATTGTCATCGGAACATTTCTAATAGGGCTCATTTCCAAGTTAAAAACTCTCAAAAGCGATAATTTCCAAATGCCCTCAGGAATTTCCCACTTTAGATGTGGGCAATTCTCCGCGTGTAGCTCTTCTAACTCTTTTAGCTCGACAATGCTCTGCAGTAGCTCCCTTATTTTACTACATGATAAAACGAGAGACTTAAGTTCATGTAGGTTCCCAATAGAACTAGGAAGTTCATCGATTTCTGTAGATTGCAATTTAAGTATTGACAAATACTTTTGGTTACCAATGGAGTCGGGTAATCTTACAATAGCCGTATTCGAGAGATCCAACTCTACTAGTGTTGCCACTCTAGCAAATGGCTTAGGCAACTTCCTCAACTTTTTGCAATTGCCTAAATACAAGTGCTCGAGCTTCTCTAACCCTCCAATTCCTTTAGACAACTCTCTAAGACTTGTACACCCATTCACATTGAAGTAAATAAGGCACTTAAGCTTTTTGAGGGAATCATCAACCTCAATTAGATTCAAGCAGTTTGCAAGGATCAATCTCTCTAAACTCAAATAATCAGAGAAGTTTGGAGTCCTGGTCATGTTTTTGCAATCTGTGAGACTTAGAACTTTAAGCTTCTTGGCAACCTGTTAAAATAGCTAAAAGATATGAAAAGAAAATTCCGTGTGAATGTACAAGAAATATATCTTTGTGTTGGGACTGACTTGCAATTGGGTTAACTCATTTTCCTCATTTAACCCGTGCAGATCCGTTCATCTTGTACAAACACCCACCGAATCGGCTCCACATATATCCACCTATATATCAATTCAACTTCTTCCTTAGGATATGTTTTCCAATACAATCTAACTGTAAACGGCCTTGGCTACGAGACCAGCTTAGTTCAACCTGTGAATGGCCTCGATTAATCCATTTAGGAGCCATTTTATTTACAATTGGTTATTGCCTACATAGTTATGGTACAGTCAATTTTAGTTAAAAACATAAAAAGGAGACAATGCAATTGAGATAGAGATAAACATAGACAGAGACGGATGGTACCTTGATTTGACTCTATCCAGCCCAATCCTCCATGATGGAACCAAAAGACAGGATGAGAACTACAAGATTATATGGATGGAAATTGATGGCTAAGAGATCTCGAACACACCAACGCCAAGACATGTATCTTAACACTGAAAGATGATTCTTAAAGTCTCCATCTAATTGTCCCTGAAATAAATTGAGGAACCTTATGTTTGGAAGCCTTGAAAACTCTTTGCTTGTATAGATTCCTGATCCAATTCCACTTAAGTAGATTGCTTCAATGGCCTCCTTTCTCTGCAATAGAATGTCAAAGTTGCATAAGAGTATGAAAAATGTTTTTAGATTCTCCCTCTCGATTAGAAAATGTGTGACATCTTGAATTTCGACCCATCTTGAGGTATATGAAATGGTTATTTATCAATGCGATGTTAGTTACGTTTACTTTGAGCTGGCCTCTCATGAGTTAACTAACTAGTTGAAAAGGAAATTAAGAATCGATACGCGTACGACCAGTGAATTCAATTAGGGATAGGCCACTTGACCGTAACGATTAAAGAGGGATGATACCACACTATTGCATGCTAATTAGCGAACAGAAATAAGTCGATTCGGTAGAAATATTATGTCGGATTGCGGGTGATTTCGCACGACTTCGATACGATTGCAAACGACGTTAAACGATTTCCTTTTGGCTTGTACTCAGAGTGAGCAATTAATCTCTCATGATTACATGACAATTGAGAATTGCCCTAATTTGAATAGGTACGATTGTGGATTGAAAAGCTATTAACCACGGGTCAAATACACGAAAACCCCTAAACGTTGCCCGATAGTTAGGTTGTACTAAATTCGCGATTGATCGATATTAATCACAAATTTAAATCCAGTTTCGGGTATCCAACTTTTAAGGATGTCGAGACTAAAATATTGGACGTTACCTAATTGATTCTCGAATTTATCGGTAAGCTTGAAAATTATCGGAAAAGGATTTAACGGGCCGAAAAAAAATTGGAACTAAGTGGACTTGGACCGACCGAAGGCCCAATAGGCCTTGTGCCTTTGAGACCGGAAGTTCCTTTATATCAGTTTCCGATAGAACAAGAGACTAAAGTTCTTGTAGGTTCCCGATAGAACTAGGAAGTTCATTGATTTTTGTGGATCCCAATTTAAGTACTGACAAGTGCTTTTGATTACCAATGGAGTCATGTAATCTTGTAATAGCTGTATACGAGAGATCCAACTCTACTAGTGATGCCACTCTTGCAAGTGATGCCACTCTTGCAAATGATTCAGGCAGCTTCGTCAATAGTTTGCAATTGTATAAATACAAGTACTCAAGCTGCTTTAACCCTCCGATTCCATCAGGCAACTCCCTAAGTTTTTTACACCCATTCGCATTGAAGTAAATTAGGCACTTAAGCTTTTCGAGGGAACCATCGACCTCAATCATAATATAGCAATTTTTAAGGATTAATCTCTCTAAACTCAAATAATCAGAGAAGTTTGGAGTCCTGGTCATGTTGTAGCAATGTGTGAGATCTAGAACTTTAAGCTTCTGGGCAACCTGTTACAGTAGTTAAGAGAGAGTAAAGGGAAAATTCCGAGCGAAATCAGAGGCAATAAATGATTGTGCTGGAACTTAGATGTAATTGAATTGACTCATTTTCCTCGTTTAACCCACCTAGATCCTGTCTTAAGTACTACTGATCCACATATATCCACCTATATATCAATTCAATACAATCTAATTTAATGGCCTTGATAAGGAGACCAGCTTAGGTTTACTTGTGGAATGGTCTTGAGTAATCCAATATAAGCCATTTTATTTATAACAAGTTATTGCCTATATAGTTATGGTATAGTCAATTGCAGTTGAAAACATAAAAACTCCGTGAGACAATCCAAGTTAGATAAAGATAAACAAATATAGTGAAGGTGGTACCTTGATTTGACTCCATCCAGCCCAGTCCTCATTGATGTAACTATTAGACAAGTCCAAAACTACAAGATTTATTGCATGGAAATTGATGGCCAAAAGCTCTTGAGAGCAGCCACGCCAAGACATGTATCTTAGCTCTGAAATCTGGTTCTCAAAGTCTCCATCTAATCTAAGTTTCCCCCAAATAATCTGAGGAACCTTATGTTTGGAAGCATTGAAAACTCTTCGCTTGTATAAATTCTTACCGGTAAGCTAATTGCTTCAATGGCTTCCATTCTCTGCCATTTAATGATAAAGTAGCGTAAGAGTAAATGAAAAATGTTTTCAAATTCTCCCCCCCCCAATTAAGAAAGGGCTCCTAATTAATAATGAAACATGGATAAAAATTTAGAATTCAATGGTTGTACGTATTGTTTCACCTCTTCTATTCTTATGATATTATTGGTCGTCTCACGTAGCCACAACCTGCTTCGTTTTTTGGATCCATCGGCCTCATATCTCCACAGACAATCTTCCTTCTGAGATCTCTCAATTGGTCATGCATCCAAAATTTATCGTTGTGAGTTATCTTTATCAATGACATGCATACAAGGACTTGAATAGAATAATCCGGGAAAAACCTACAATCTTTCCATATGTAGAATGGATTGATCTTGTCTTCATCCACAAAGAAACAAGCAATGTCTAGAAAGATTTGTTTTTGCTCATGACTTAGCACATTGTAGCTGATTATCAGCTTGTCCTGCACTTTCTCATGAGGTATTTCTCTTAGTTTTTCCAGTATATCTATCCATATGGCTTTGCTTTGACAATGAAGTAATGAGCCTACAACTTCAATAGCTAATGGAAGTCCTCTAGTTGCAGAAACTACTTGTCTTGATAGACTAACATAATCATTTGGAGGAGGATTTTCCGAAAGCATGTCTATAGAAAAGCTCAAGCGACTGAATGGAAGCCAACGGCTTCATTTCATACTCCAAACTATTCTCGGCTTCCATGACTCTTCTGTTCCTAGTTGTCAAAATAACTCTACTTCTTGAGTAGAACAAAACTTGCTTGATCGCTAGTTTGTCAAGTTGTTCCTCATCATCTGCATCATCGAGAATGATGAAGAGTTTCTTGTTAGAAAGTCGTTGCACGATCACCTTGATCCCATTGTCAACATTGTTGATTTCATCTTGAAAGGATGGACCCAACGTAGACAATAGTTGTTTTTGTAATTTTACGAAGCCAAAGGTGACCGACGATTCTCGGACATTTCCCAAGAAGCAACAATGACTGAAGTGGGAATTTAGTTTGTTGAACACAACCTTAGCAAGAGTCGTTTTTACTGATGCCTCCCATTCCATGGATTAGCACAAAGCGCATGCCCCGGAGTCCATGTCCAACAACTTCATAATGGCTTCCACTTGATCGTCCATTCAAACTAAATGTTCAGTGACATGTTTGTCTTTTGTCTTCAGCTTTATCACAATCTCTCGTATCACTGATTTAATGAATTTCCAGTGCCTACCACATTAATAAATCAAACAAGTCAAAATTGTAATCAAATATGGCTAATACCGCTTAGTGGATGAATTACGCGATTGACTATTACCAAAAATAGTATTCAAATCACAGATGATATTCATTCAATTTCAAGTAGCCTAAACGAGATCTTATCCATGTTTGGATACATAATGAAAATCCAAAACATAAGTTATGGAGTACTTCAGGACACTACATACCCTTGCTTTTTCGACTCCCATCCTTTGATTTTGGCTACATTTTTTAGGGCATCCTCCCACTTTAGCCTCATTTGGCGGCCAAACTTCTTCTCATGCTCTTCTAAAGCGCCGATGTATCGTTGAGACTTAAGCTTAATGTCACGAGGCTTCACGTTGTAGAAAATCGGCATAATCTCCTTCTCGGATGGTTTGGATTTCGCGCACTCTACCATATGTGCGAGCTCGTGAAGGCACCAGGGACTACAAGCATAACCTTTAGAGAAGATAGGTACGTAGATCCTTGACTGTTCGATGGCCTTTGGTAGCTCATCAGCTATTTCTTTACCGACATGGAGTTCTTCCTCGTCGAAGAAAACACTGATGTTTGCTTCTAGCAAATCGTGGTAAAGGAAATCTGTGAATCCTTGGCGAGTGTCCGGCCCTCTAAAACTTAAGAAGACGTCATAGTCAATTGCCGATGAGACAGCGCCACTCGTTTCAGCCTCTGAGCTCTTTCCCATGTTCATTCTCACAAGTGTGTTTGCTTGAGGGTTTCCTCTCTCAAAGCACCTGATCAAGAAAGGCTCGTTCACTACGTTTGCATAAAGAGTAGACTAACAGGTCACAACTAAAATTAATTTATATTGTGCTTGAGACCTTCATTCGTATAATTTCCCCTAGTTGATTGGGACACTATTAGTGCCAAAACTTTCGTACGACGCTCACTTTCATATCAAAACTTTTTTTTTTCACTCACTTGAGTGTCACAAATTTGAAAAATCAATTACTTGAATGTTACTTTTAACGTGGCCGCCTGAAAAGCTATCGTGGCTTTAAAATCCTTACCCACAATCTTCACGTATAAAAGCGGTTGGGTCTAGACAGGCTATGATTGAGAGAGGAACCACATGCCTAGATTCGCCCATTGGCGCCTTTGAGTTAGTCAAGGTCTAGTGGGCTACTAGGTGTATTTGCACTTTGAGCCTCGGAGCGTCTAGCAGGTTTCTAGGCATATATTTACCTTTCTTGTTACAATTTCACACCTAAATTACGCTTTAAAGTTTCAAATTAAAAGTACAGATTTTATACCTTTGAGTCTAATATCATTCCCATAAGCATGAGAAAATTATAGAAAGTAAATGGTACCAAGTACAAATTTTTATGAAGAGAGTCTCAAATTGAAAATACAAGCAAAGAAATAGTGACTCTCCAGATAATGTTTCCGCCAAAGTAGTTTATCCCCTTTGTTATATAGGCCACCTCTAAAATGGTGTAATCGGTCATAGGTGGATGTTTAAAATGTATTTCTAATTTGCAATCTCAATGAAGAAATTTTCTGTAGTGCCTCCCCTTAGATACATTCATCCTTCCAATAAAATGGGTTGACAAGCATTATATGGTCAAAAACAAGTAGGGGTAAGTGGTTTCAAGTTTCATGTAATGGTTCCAGGTTTCATACAAGTTTCATCTAAAATTTAGAATCTACCCGTTAGAACAGATTCCTCATTTTTGAAACTTAGAACATATCATGTATACCTTGAAACCTAAAACCTAGTATGTCACTAGGGTTTATCTAGGTTCCACTTGTATAATTGATTGAACGATTGTCGTAAATTATCACATTTAATGATCATCACTTACTACTATAATTTATTGACCACAACTTATATTTGACACATGAAAAATATGAAACATTAACAAAGCAAAAGTTTTAGGTATAAAATGGAAACTCAAACTAGTGTTTTCAAGTTATACACTCATTATTGAAACGTTATGGAATATCGTAAGATCGCGTAGAGACATAATTCAAGAAAAACACAAAAACCTTATTCAAGGTTCTAAAGTACAAGTTCTAGGTTCTAGGTTCCAAGGTCCAATTTCCACTAACTTAAAATCTAGAACTTATTTGTCAAAACAGGTTCCTCAATTTACCCGACAAGTACCCATTGGTCTAGTTCTCAGGTTCACTGCAACCATGCTCACCCCTAGAAATAGGCTCCTCATGCATGTCATTCCTATTTTAGCTCAATCATGAGATCTCTTGACTTCAAATTTAGTCCCCATGACCATGCTTTTTTGGTTCGGTGCCTATTTTGATGGTATTTAATGCTATTCTTATAAATAGACGACATAGTTATAATTGGCGATAGTCATATTGTCATTTCAAAACTCAAGTAATATCTTAATTAACAGTTTAATGAAAAAAAAAGATTTAGGTGGCTTGGCTACTTTTTAGGCTTAGATGTTAATTCAAAATCCTCCCCAGTTATTATCTTTCACAAGCAAAATAAGCCAATGATCTTCTAAGCTAGACTCATTGACAAGAAGGCCGCTACAACTCCTATTGAGACAAATGCCAAATTTGACGCAAAAGATGAGTCCTTTTTTAAATCCTACAATCTATCAATACCTAGTTGGCAGTCTTGTATATCTCACTATTATTCGGCCTAACATCATCTATGTTCATAATGTTTGTCAGCACATGATCACACCCCATATGACTCATTTTAGTGTAGTCCTTTGAATTCTTCACTACATCAACGGTACATTTTTTAAAAGGTTTTCACTTTGCTACTCCTTTTGCCTTGGAGTTGACAACTTATTTTGATTCTAACTAGGCTAGTAACCCTGCATGATTGCCACTCCACTATGAGCTACTATTTCTTTCAAGGCAACACACTTATTTTTGGCCTAGCAAGAAGCAGAACACTGTCTCTTGTTCTAATTCAGAAGCAAAATATCAAGATGCTTCTGATACGCCATCAAAGCTATTATGGTTGCGATGTATATTAAAAGATATTGGAGTGCATTATCATAGCAATACAATCATTCATTGTGATAAATACAATGCTATCCAAATAGCAAATAACGGTAATTTTCATGAACACGCCGATCATATTGAAATAGACTCTCATTTCATCATATACCATGTTTGTCGTGGTATTGTTTGACAATATGCAATCAGTGGTGGGCTTAGTCCCTTGTAAAGTTGACTTTTGATCGCTTCACAATATGCAAGATTCATTTTACTTGCCCTTATAATGTTTTCATCGAATAATAAAATAATGTCTCCTCTTTCCTATATACATCAATCCTAAAACAGTGTAATCAGTGCTCAGCTTGACTCGGCCCCTTATAGAGTTGACTTTTGTTCCACTTTCATAGATAATGTTTTCACCAACCAATGAAATAGTGTCTCCTCATTATGCAACATTCATTTCACTTCAACCTTAAAATGGAGCAATTAGTAGTGGGCTTAGCCCCTTGGAGAGTTGACTTTCGACTAATTCACAATATGCAAGATTCATTTCACTTCTTCTTATAATATTTTCACCAAATAATGAAATCGTGTCTCCTCTTTCCTATAAACATCAACCCTAAAATAGCGTAATCAGTGCTCGACTCGGTCCCCTATAGAGTTGAATTTTGTTCCACTTCCCTAGATAATGTTTTCACCAACCAGTGAAATAGTGTCTCCTCATTATGCAAGATTCATTTCACTTCAACCCTATAATGGAGTAATTAGTGGTGGGCTTAACCCCTTGTAGAGTTGAACTTTGACTACTTCACAATATGTAAGATTAATTATACTTTGACTACTTCACAATATGTAAGATTAATTATACTTTGACTACTTCACAATATGTAAGATTAATTATACTTCCCCTTATAATGTTTTCACCGAATAATGAAATAGTGTCTCCTCTTTCCTATATACATCAACCCTAAAATGGCGTAATCAATGCTCGGCTCGACTCCTTATAAAGTTGACTTTCACTCCACTTTCATAGATAATGTTTTCACCAACCAGTGAAATAGTGCTTCCTTGTTATGCAAAATTCATTTCACTTCAACTCTAAAATAGAGCAATCAATGGTCGGCTTAGCCCCTTGTAGAGTTGACTTTTGACTAATTCGCAATATGCAAGATTTATTTTACTTCCCTTTATAATGTTTTCATCAGATAATGAAATAGTGTTTCCTCTTTCCTATATACATCAACTCTAAAATGGTTAATCAGTGCTTGGCTTGGCCCCTTATAGAGTTACTTTTGTTTCACTCCCCTAGATAATATTTTTACTAACCAGTGAAATAGCGTCTCCTCGTTATGCAAGATTCATTCACTTCAATGCTAAAATAGAGTAATCAGTGGTGGGCTTAGCCCTTTGTAGAGCTGAGTTTTGACTAATTCACAATATGCAAGATTCATTTCACTTTCCCTTATAATGTTTTTGCCAAAAAAATGAATTAGTGTCTCCTCTTTCCTATACACATCAATCCTAAAACGGTGTAATTAGTGCTCGGCTCGGCCTCTTATAGAGTTGACTTTTGTTCCACTTCCCGAGATAATGTTTCACCAACCAGCGAAATAGTATCTCCTCGTTATATGAGATTCATTTCAATTCAACCCTAAAATGGAGCAATCGGTGGTGGGCTTAGCCCTTGTATAGTTGACTTTTGACTAATTCACAATATGCAAGATTCATTTCACTTCCTCTTATAATATCTTCACCACTCTCTTCTTTCCTATATATATCAACCCTAAAACCACGTAATCGTGCTCGCTCGAGTCCCTTATAGAGTTGATTTTTGTTCGACTTCCCTAGATAACGTTTTTACCAACCAATGTAATAGTGTATCCTCGTTATGCAATATTCATTTCACTTCAACTCTAAAATTGAGCAATCAATCGTGGGTTTAGCCCCTAGTAAAGTTTACTTTTGACTAATTCACAATATGCAGGATTCATTTCACTTCCCCTTATAATGTTTACACCAGATAATGAAATAGTCTCTTTTTTTCCTATATACATCAACCCTAAAACGGCATAATGAGTGCTCTGCTTGGCCCCTTACAAAGTTGATTTTTGTTCCACTTCCCTAGATAATGTTTTCACCAACCAGTGAAATAGTGTCTCCTTGTTATGCAAGATTAATTTTACTTTAACCCTAAAATGGAGCAATCAGTGGTGGGCTTAGCCCATTGTAGAGTTGACTTTTGACTAATTCACAATATGCAAAATTCATTTCACTTCCCCTTGTAATGTTTTCACCAAATAATGAAATAATGTCTCTTATTTCCTATATACATCAACACTAAAACAAAGATTAATAAACGATTGCTCGGCTCAGCCCCTTATAGAGTTGACTTTTATTCCACTTCCCTAGATAATGTTTTTACCAACCGGTGAAATAGTGTTTCCTTATTCCTATATACATCAACCCTAAAATGGCGTAATCGGTATGGGCTCAGCCCACTCGTAGAGTTGACTTTTGACTATTTCACAATACGCAAGTTTCCTTTCACTTCCCTAGATAATGTTTTCACCAATTAGTTAAATAGTGTCTCCTCTTTCCGATATACATCAACCATAAAATGACTTAATTAGTGGAGGGCTCAGCCTCATGGAGCTGACTTTTGACTATTTCACAATTTGCTAATTTCATTCCTCTTCCCAGATAATGTTTTCACCAAATAATTTATTAGTATCTCCCCTTTCCTATTTATATCAAACCTAAAATGGTGTAATCAGTGATGGACTCGACCCCTTGTAGAGTAGACTTTTGTTCCACTTTCCCATATAGTGTTTTCACCAAATAATAAAATGGTGTCTCCTCTTTTCTTTATACATCAATCCTAAAATGACAATCAATGGTGGGCTCTACCCCTTGTAGAGTTGACTTTTGATTTATTCACAATTTTCAAATTTTGCAGCCTTCAAATCAGCAATCATTTTCTTTTTAGGAAAAATATCACCAAAATCCCTAAACTTTGCTTAGTGTGACAAATTTACCCCAAACTTTTTTTTGTGACACAAAAAATCCGAACTTGCACCCGTGTAACACATTTAGTCAAACCTTTTTCTATGACACCAAAAATTTCAAATTTTGCCAATCGCGACACATTTACTATAAAATTTTTCTTTGCGACACAAAAAACCACAAACTTATACCCGTGTGATATATTTATGTCAAACTCTTTAGCCAAGGGCATTCTTATCTTTTACGTTTTAAAATTTTTCCTCTTTTTCTTTCCTTTTTTATTTTTTCTTTTCTGTTTCTTTTTTTGGTGGAGAGAAGAGAGAAGAAGCCAAGAAGAAAAGAAAAAAAGAAAAAGAAAAAAAGAAAAGTGAAGAAAAAGAATTTTTAAAAAACTAAAAGACAAAAAGGCCCTTCAGCTAAAGAATTTGGGGTAAATGTGTCACTCTAGTACAAGTTTGGGATAAATGTCACGCGGTTGAGTAAATTTTGGGATTTTGGTGTTCCATAAAAGTTTGGAATAAATATGTCGCGGGGTTCAAATTTGAGATTTTTTGTGTCACAAAAAACGTTTAGAACAAATTTGTCACACTTGACAAAGTTGGGATTTTTGATCACATTTTCTCTTCTTTTAATAAGGCACCGATCTGTCTAAACTTCGAGGCGAGTGAACACCCATCATTGACCTCATCAACACTTTGCGTCTGCAGAATATCAATGGGTAATTTGATCATAAAAGTCCTTGCCCAAGATTGCTCAGGACTAAGAAAATATAAACTTGTACGTGTATAATCGGCTGGGTCTAGACACGCTGAGATCAAGAAAGGAGGCGCATGCCTGTATTTGCCATTTGCACTTCAAGCATGGGAGGGTCTAGCAGGCTGGTAGGTGTATAGACCTCTTGCCTTTGTGTCTCACGTCATTTTCAAAAGGAAGCTCGAACAATTATGGAAACTACATGGTGTCGAGTGTAGATTTCAAATAGTCTTAAAATGAAAATATGCAACGTCAAAGTGCTTCTCCAGGTAATGCTTTCGCCGAATAATGAAACAGTGCCTCTATTTTGCTATAAACGTGAATTTTTAAAACGTGTAATCGGTCCCCATAGCTAATTCCCGTGGGCTCCGCTCCTTGTACATTTAACTTTTGATGAACTCGCAATATGCGAAGCTCGTTCTCAATGGATAATGGGGAAAATGCATTAAATTATGCACCATGCATGATAATAAAAATAATTTGTACATTGTCCACGTCTGAATTTTTGCAGGTAAATCGGACATGAATTCTTGTTAAAAATAATAATAATAAACTTATATAATAAAGAAGGGAGAGAGCCCCAGTCAATTTGGTCATTTTTCTAAAGGACCCGGTCCGGCCCACATCAGCTTAACCTAGCCCAATTCACTACAGCCCATTACTTCGACCCAGTTCATTAAACCCATGAATTGATCAGGTCCAAGTGGATTTCTTCATCTTCGTTCTCTCTCTCTCTGTTTTTTTTTTGGTCAAATCTTCGTTCCCTTCCGTCTTCGCCTGTTCTGCCACAGCGGTGGCTCCTCTCCTCGCCCCTGTTTCTCGGTCAGGGAGTTTGAAGTGCTTGAAGCTTATTCGTTGATCTGTCATCATCTCCGATCCTCAGCCTCGTCGTTATGGATGATCTCTCCCTTTGATTCGATCTCTCCCTTGCGGTGGACATCAGTAATTTCAAAGTAATTATTGCCTATGCTCTGTTTCGGTTGGTCTTCATGCGAAGCAGAGGCCTAGAGCTATATAGATATATTTTTGTGAAAATCGAGTGCGATTGAAGTTTACTTTTTCATAATTTGAACTTTAATTGTTGCTGATTTGATGATCTTAAGATGAATCATTGCTTTGATTGGGCGTCAAAGCTCCTTGACCATAATGTGTATCGCATGTTTGATGTTTACCTCAGTGAATTCAGGATTGATTTACTCTTGCCATTGATCAATTAGAACGTTAATAGTGTGACTTGAATGTTATCTCAGGACACTGACCTTGCGACATGATTTCCATTGAGTTCTATAGAGTCAATCAAAAAACGGTATTGCATTTAGCTTAAAATCAAATCTAAGGGCTAGGTATAATTCATACTTAGTCGCATTCACAAGTGTCAAGTACATGCATGATTAGATTAGATCTTAGTTCATGGGAGCTTCTCAAGTCTTTATAATGAGGCAATGTATATTATTTGCCTGACTCGTATTAGGTTTATTTTCTTATACTTTACTTTTGTGGTCTTTACTTTAGTGCCTTATATTTTTTGATGCGTGGCTTTTCATCATCATGACTTTATTGATTTTTTATCTCTTATGTTTGATTGAGTTGTGCTTTTGCAAATACATCCATGAGGATTTAGGATACGCCAAGGATAGTATTTTAAATGAATAAGACCGTATGATTCATGTCTTCTTTTGAAATAAAAACGATTTCTTGATACCAAAAGAGGTTAACTAGACGCTAGCGCAATCAAACCTTTCTACCCTAAATCTCTTCTTGTTTTATGTGATAAGATTTCAATTTGACTTCAAATCGACTTTAATAGATTAAGGTCGACTGCTGTGTGTAAAATATCTCGTTAATCATTTGAATACGCTTTGTACCAAGTTCATGTAATAGGGCTCTGGAGAACCCATGCCAAAAGATTGAGCACCTAATT
>CM024697.1:32834620-32995070 GCA_014182845.1 Corymbia calophylla | reverse complement strand
GCTAAGTGAAGATATTTCTAGGAAAAAGTGAAGATATAAATAGAAAGTCATCCAATTCTAAATAAGAATCGACTCCCAAATTTCTTGTCTATTCTATTAATTCAATCTATAAATTCAACCCAAAAGGGAGTTAAGTATAAGATCCACCGGTCTTAGATTAACCATTTAGATCTATATTAAGCAAGTAGCATGTGCACATCTTAAAAGAGGTAGAAAAATGCAGTTGATATTTCCTTCTCTCTCCTGAGCTGCAGAATTTCTCATCAATTAAAATTTGAAATTTTTAGCCTTTAAAAGAATTGTACAGGCCTTTCTAGGCGGTGACAACATTGTTGAAAGCACTACACAAATTTTCAAAAGAACGATGATAGCATTAGAAGCAATCTAAGAACCAAAAATGTCAACAAATACTGAGTTTGATCGACGGAAATGGATGGAGTGCAAATTCTCAGGAAGGACAGCACACCAAATTCTGATGAACACTCATGATTACAGACAGATCACAAATTATGGAGTCTAACCTGGAAACCCCTTTCCAAGCAATGACTTGTAAAAATCATCCAAGTATGTCCAATCTTCGGATCATTCGTTTCCTTCGCTTGGGTACTTCTTATTTGCTTCAAACGTCTGCAGAAAGATTTCTCAATTACTTCTGGCTTGAATGATTACGAAGCCTATTGACACTTCCCCGGTCTTTCCATTGCTTGTACGAGCTGACTACGCCTCCATACGAAGGATCTACTAACTTCGAGCAGTTGAGAATGGTTACGCAGCACCTGTCTCGTATTTTTGAGTTGAAGACATTAGTGAAACTTTCCAGTGACCTGCAACGGTTGAAATCCAATCTTTTGAGAGTCTCTAGTTCATCCAGTCCCACAACCGCTGGAAGCTCCTCGCATCCTCGAATTACCAAGTACTCCAGCCTTGTCAAATCCGATAGATCATCTAGACTTTTAATCTTAGGACATTCTTTATTTCCAATTGTTCCAACAACTCCATTGAACCAAGACCTTGGATCGTAGTTAGATTTGGGCAACCAATCAGCTTCCACAGCTTCAACCTCTTCAACCTCGAAAGGCCGGCAAATCTCTCGAGGAGTTTTGACCCTCCACTTCGAATTCAATCAACTGCTCAAGCCCATCGAGTTGAACTTCCTTCCAATGACATTGATAAATGCGCAAACGTGTCAAGTTTCTCAAGTCGCAATGAAATGACAAACTGGTTATTGATTCATGATATTCAAGTGACAATTTTGACAGAGATGGTGGAAGGAACATGAGAGATTCTTGGTCTGGTCCATCTTGCAAGAACAAAGGATGGTAGTTCTCATCATGACCACCATAGCTCAATTCCGCCAAATCAATTAGGTTTGAAAGATCCGACCCATTGCAGCAAACTCGATCCAAAGCTTAGGCTGATCAAGCTTGTGGGAAGCTTAGGCAATACTTCAAGTTTCCCGCAACACCATAAACTCAATTTCTCTAGGTGAGGAAGTAGTTGGATCGTTGCTGGAACATTTCTAATACAGGTTGCTTGCAAGTCAAGGACTCTCAAAAGCAACAATTCAGAAATGCCCTCAGGAATTTCCCACTTAAGAGATGGGCAATCCCCTCGCCGTGTAGCTCTTCCAACTCTTTTAGCATGAAAATACTCCTCGGTAACTCCCTTATACAAGAATTCGAAATGTTGATGACTTTCAATCTACTTAGGCCTCCAATAGATTCGGGTAACCGCAAACATTGTGTTCCCGAGACATCCAACTCAAGTAGCGATTCCAAGTTCCCAATCGAGATAGGAAGTTTCTTTATATTAGTACGCGATAGAAAGAGAGACTTGAGTTCCCTTTAGATTTCAATAGAACTAGGAAGTTCATCGATTTGTGTAGATTGTAGTTTAAGTACGGATAAATGCTTTTGGTTGCCAATGGAGATAGGTAATCTTGTGATGGCTGTATATGAGAGATCCAGCTCTACCAGTGATGCCACTCTTGCAAATGATTCAGGTAGCTTCCTCAACTTTCTGCAGTTTCCTAAGTACAAGTACTCAAGCTTCTCTAGCTGCCCGATTCCTTTAGGCAACTCTATAAGATTTGTACACCCATCCACATTGAAGAAAATCAGACGCTTAAGCTTTTTCGAGGGAACCATCAACCTCAATCAATCCTCTGCAATTTTTTAGGATCAATCTCTCTAAACTCAAATAACCAGAAAAGTTTGGGAGTCCTGGTCATGTTGTTGCAGTTTGTGAGATCCAAAACTTTCAGCTTGTTGGCAACCTGTTACAACAATTAAAAGAGAGTAATGGGGAAATTCCATGCAAGTTAGAGGCAACGAAGGGTTACGTTGGAATTGTGTTGTACTTTGGTGACTCGTTTTCGTCATTTAACCCCCATAGACCCATTCATTTTAGTATGAACTCCTATCCAACTTGATTCACATATATCCACCTATATATCAATTCAACTTCTTTCCCATAATATATAATAATCTTAAATGGCCTTGATTGTGAGTTCAGCTTTTAGTGTTAGTCGTGAAAGTCCTTGATTACTCTCCTCACGACTCATTTTATTTACAATAGGTTATTGCCTATATAGTTATTTTATAGTCAATAAGAGTTCCAAAAATAAATAAAATAAACTCTACGAGAGACATTCAATTAAGAACTAGATAAACAAATAGCAACGTATTGTACCTTAATTTGACTCCATCCAGCCCAGTCCTGTGATGGCACTATAAGACAGGTTGAGAACTACAAGATTGCTTGGATAAAAATTGATGGCCAAGAGCTCATGAGGACACCTATTCCAGGACAAGTATCTTAACCTTGAAAGCTGCTTCCTAAAGTCTCCAACAAAGCATCCTCTGCGTAATTTGAGGAACCTTATATTTGGAAGCCTTGAAAATCTTCGCTTTTATAGATTTCTAGTGCATTTCCATCCAAGCAAACTGCTTCAATGGCCTCCTTTCTCTCGTCGGAGTCAATGGTTAATTAGCATAAGAATAAATGAAAATTGGCTTCATTCTCTCTCTCCCTCTTAAAAAAGGGCTCCTTATTAATAAATGAACTATTGAAAGAAGTATGGAATATGACACATAAACATATGGTTTCACCTCTTCCGTTCTAATGATTTTAACGGCTGTCTCAGAACCCACAACCTACTATGCTTTCTTGGATCCATCAACTTTGTATCTTCACGATGATTTTCCTCCCTAGATTTCTCAATTGGTCATGCATCCAAAATCTGTTGTGATTAGTTATCTTTATCAAGGACATGCAGACAAGCACTTGAGTTGAATAATTCGGGGAAAACCTACAATCTTTCCACATGTAGAATGCATTCGTTGTGTCTTCATCCACAAAAAGACATGCAATGTCGAGAAAGATTTGTTTTTGCTCAAGACTCAAGGCATTGTAGCTAATCTTCAGCATTTCTTGACCTTTTGATGAGTTATTTCCCTTAGATTGTGCAATACACCTATCCATAAGCCTTTGTTTTGGCGACGAAGTAATGAGCCTATGACTTCGAGAGCCAAGGGAAGTCCTCCAGTAGTAGAAACTATTTGTCTCGAAAGACTGACATAATCATCTGGAGGAGGATTTCTTCCGAATGCATGTCTATTGAAAAGCTCAAATGATTGAACAGAATTTAATGGCTTCACTTCGTACTCTAAGGTTCGGCCGCTTCTATGATGCTTCGTTCCTAGTCGTCATAATAACTCTACTTCCGAGCCGAAGGAAACATGCTTGATGGCTAGTTTCTCGATTTGGTCCTCGCTCACATCATCGAGAACAATGAAGACTTTCCTGTTGGAAAGTCGATGTGCAATCAACTTGATCCCATCATCAATGTCATTGATTCCATCATGAAAGCTTGAACCAAACACGTTAGATAATAGTTGTTTTTGTAAAGTTACAAGGCCAAAGCGGAGCGACAATTCTCGAACATTTCCCAAGAAGCAGCAATGACTAAAGAGGGGATTTAGTTTGTTGTAGACAACCTTAGCAAGAGTTGTTTTACCGATTCCGCCCATTCCATGGATTAGCACAAATCGCATGCCCCCGGAGCCCACATTCAGCAACTTTACTACTGCGTCCACTCGATCGTCCATTCCGACTAAATGTCCAGCGACGTATTTTTCTTTATCTTCAGCTTCATAAGAATTTCTCGGGTCACCGATTTAATGAATTTCCAAAACCTGCAATGCTAGTGAGTCATCTAATTCGATATTGTAAAAGAAAACCTTAATACACTCAACAAGTGTTTGCGATCAACACAGCTAGTAACTCTTTCTAGATGAATGACATGGTTAATTATGTTACTAGAAATAGTTTTCAAAATGCACATGATATTCTTTCAAACTGCCTAAACGAAAACTTATCCAAGAAGATACGTAATGAAAGTCCAAAACAATAGTTATCAAGTGCTTGACACTTACGTACCCTTGCCTTTTCAACTCCCATCCTTTGATCTGGGCAACACTTTTGAGGGCATCCTCCCACTTTTGCCTCATCTGGGGGCCGAACCTCTCCTCATGCTCCTCCAAAGTGCTGACATATAGTTGAGACTTAAGCTTAACATCACAAGGTTCCACGTCATAGAAGATTGGCAAAATCTCTTTCTCTGATGGTTTGTATTTCTTGCACTCCACCATGCATGCAAGCTCGCGAAGGCACCATGGACTCGAAACATACCCTTTAGAGAAAATAGGTATGTAGATCCTCGACTTTTCGATGGCCATAGATAGTTCGTCACCTATTTCTTTACCAACATGGAGCTCTTCCTCATCAAAGAAAACACGGATGTTCGCTTCTAGCATTTCATGATAAAGACAATCTGCAAATGTTTGGCGAGTGTCTGGCCCCCTAAAACTCAAGAAGACATCATAGTCAATTGCCGACGACTTACTGCCACTGGATTCAGCCTCCGAGCTCTTTGCCATTTCCATTCTCACAAGTATTTTCCCTGAAGGGTTTTCTTCTCTCAGAGCACTTGATCAAGAAAGGCTTGTTCACTTTGCGCTTGCATAAAAAGTGGACTAGGCCACCGGTGAGTTTCTTTCGTATTTCGCTTGAGACCTCTATTCCTAGAACTTTCCCTGGTTGAATGGTCTTTGAATAGTCCCAACGATTTTTTTTACTAATCAAGTCTACGTCAACTCTACAATGGCGTAACGAATCCGCCTAGCTTTTTCTCCCAGCTGGCTCAGCTTCTAGAAGGCTTGACTTTTGACGAACTCATTATACGCAAGTCGTTCTCAGTAGATATAAAATATTGAGGAAATTACAGTATTAGTCCTTGGTGTTCTCGAGAATTCCTTCAGTCCCTGGCTATGCTTTGTGCTTTGACAGGCACAAAACAAATCGAGATTACAATTTTATTTTACTTCCTTAACTCCAGGATTTTTTCAGATACTGCTTTCAAATTTAGGTGATGTTTTTAAAATAGATTTATAAGAAGCTTTCTTTTACTTCAACAGTAAATTTTCCCATTTTATTCGATAATTCATTTCCTAAATCTATTTGAGGCGACTTTATCTTTCACTTTTTTTGTTTATTTTTATTTATATTTTGTGGTGCTCGCACTCTGACTTTCTTTAATCTTAAGCAATTAAAACATTCTTGTTGACAAGTTAATTCACCTAAATATTATTCATTACTTTCTAAAATTTGAATAATATTTTAAACTTTGGCTGGAAAGCTAAAAAGATGTTCTTAGTTTTTATTAGGCCAAACAAAAAGGCCCTGATGTTTTGGTTGTATCCTACTTTGTCTTCATTTATTGATTTTTATGATTTGATTTCTAAGAAAGTTTGCCTCTATGAATTTTTGGGAGGAGAACATTAGAAGTACCATAAGTTATGTATGTTGCTCACTTTTTCGCCGATCACTTAAGATCAAATTTTTGAAAAACAATATTTTCAGTGCATACTCCAATTTGTTTGGTTAGAAATTTGACGCGATATTTTTTTATTAATATTATAAGCTGACGTGACTCACTGGAGGTCTGAATCAGCATAAAAAGCCTAAAAAGACATTGTGTAGTACGTTAAAAAATTATCACTTCAGTCTAATTGTTGTTAAAAAGTAATCATTTCAGTGCCAAAAAAGCCACCTCAGATAAAATTTTTAAATATGAAAGCCGCATAATTTCTCTAGCCGGATTTCTCACCGGAGGCACTTAAGTAATCGTTTTTCTCTGATTTTAGGACTTAAGTAAGCCAGCGAAAACTTTTGGCACTAAAGTGAGTGAGCGCCGTACACAACTTACAGCACTTCTAATGTCCTTCACCCATGAATTTTCAATGCGAAATTAGGATTTTTCTTTTTTCATTTAGCAATATGTCATATGAATTTAGTGGTTGAGTTATATTCGTTTTCATTTTATTAGTTTGGTATCGGAACAAGTAACTCGTTCCCGCTTGAAGCATTGCCAAAATGTCCCTGTACTTATTGGTCTAAATATTTCATTGCCACTCGTTCCAGCCTCCGAGCTCTTTCCCATGACCATTCTCACAAGTATTTTTTTTTTTCCCTGATGGTTTCCTCTCTCGGAGCACCTGATTAAGAAAGGCTCGTTAACTCTGAATTTCGTTTATATTACTCCTCAGACCTCTATTCCTAGAAGTTTCTCTAGTCGAGTCAACGTCAACTCTAAAATGGCGGAGCAAGTCCGCATAGCTTTTTCCCCCCGGAGGCTCTGCTTCTTTTAGACTTGACTTTCGACGAAGGCACATTATGCAAGTCGTTCCCAATGGAAATACAATATTGAGGAAATTAGAGTAGTAGTCCTCGTTGTTTCCATGATTGACTTATTTTTCTTTTGGGCTTTTGCACCCAATGACTGGTTTCTAGGTGAATAGGTCCCCATCTTGAAACCTGAAATCTCCCTAATCAGGGCTAGAGACAACCTTGTTGACCTGGTTCCAGGCCAGTTCCAGCATTGAGCTGGTTGAGTTTTTTTTTTTTCCCATTTTTTTAAACTTCAATGAAGTTTAATTCCTCTTATGCCACGCCTTTATTTAAGCATTCCTAGTTTTGCAGCTACAGTTAAAACACTGAAAAATATTATTCCTAGAAACACTTATAAATTGAGTAATATTTGCAATTTCAGTACATTTTAAGATGAGAGAAATAAGATTTAGTATCATTCTATGTTCCACTGATTTGGTGCGATTCTATGTTGGAAAGGCGATATTTGGATAAAATCGACAACTCAGCATGATGAATTGGGCGTCGAACAAGTTATTGCTGGTTACAAATTGGAATAAGACCGCATTGAACTGGGATCAGTGCTCGTTCCTAATTTTAATTGTATTAATTGGGTACTAGAGAAGGTAACTCCTTTTCTTTTGCATGACCATTTTAGAGTGGACATAGTTTTTTTTGTCTAGCGTGTTTTGACTCACTTTTCTCTTTCAAACTTTTATTTTTCCTTTTTGTTCAGTATGAGAGTCAAATCCAATGCCTGAAATTAAAGGAAATGGACATAGTTGGCCCTCCCAACAAATGAAGAAGTCGCTAGTTCCACCAAGATTTTTTCTTAGCCCGCCTCCCGCCTCTCGCCTGTCTCTCTCTCAAACGTTGGATTAACAAGTTTTCCTTTTTTGTCTATTGCTTTTATGTTAGCATTAAAAGTTTAATTTTCTAGATATCTTAACTCATCAATTCATGGATGATTTTTTTAATAGTCGAAATATTCTTCATTTGCGAGCACTTAAATCAAGCACTTTCTTAAGTTTCTTGAACTTAAATACATCTTTAACCTTGCTGCAGAAGAACTTAATATTAATCTAAGAGCCTCGTGGTCATTTTTTAAAAGCAAAAGTAATATTTCAAATTCAGCTTGATCAATCTATCTAAATGAAATAAACTATGACCAGACTATTAATGTCAACAATTTCCAATCAAAGTTGGCCAGAAGAATTAAATTGACAAATCTTTAAAAAGTTTAGGACTAAATTGACACAGTTAAAAAGTTTAAGACTAAATTGGCAAGTCGTTGAAATGTTTAGGACTAAGTGAGCATAACGAAAGTTTGGATTGAATTGGGATTTAGGACTTTTTGGACAATTTTCCCATATGCTTCCTATATGGGCACCAAGATTTTCCAAATGTGTCACTTACATTAAAAAAAAAAAAATCATTATAAAAAAAATTTAAAGAAATAAAAAATAAAATTAAATGAGGGGAAATGGTCCGCGTATCTCGTTTCCCGTTTTCTCATTTAATTAAGTTAACTTAGTACTTGGTTTTCTATTTAATGCATTTTTTTGTAAATATCTCAAATCTAATGTTTGTATAAAGATTCTGCATAGGGATTGCATTATATGCATATTTGCGCAATTAGGCATTGATAATCGAATATTTGCATAATTATAATTTTTATGTCAGAAGAATTGGAGTTCTCTTTGAATTAGTGTAGATGCATACTTAGGACATTAGGATCGCATGTTTTTTATAATTTTAATTGCTATCTTGGATGGGTCACATGCTATAAAAGTATAAAAAATAATTACATCATGCATGTTGGTAAATTAGATTGCGTCTTCATTAAAAAAATCACAAAAAATATGTTTAGGAGTTCATTTGGGGAAATTTAGGTTTATTTGCATTATATTTGTATTATTCTCCGTGGTCCATTTAGATTACCTTACGCTAAATTTTCATACTTATCAGAAGGTCATTTTGGGAAAGCAACTGATTTTGGGTGTGTTGTCGCTTAGCAAGTTACATCCGCATATTTATATCCTTTGATACATTAGTTTATCTAAGAAAACTTGCATAGACTTTCCATTTATCACTCACAGGGTCCTATCCTAAAGCTTAATAACGAAGCCTTATTTTATTTTATCAAATGCGGCCCGAGTTTTTATTTTACTCGTATTTTATTTATTTTAACTGCTTTGTTTATTTTCATCCTATTCCCAGAACTTTCCCTAGTTGAATGGTCTTTGTATGGTACCAATGATTTTTTCCCTTGTCGAGTCTACGTCAACTCTAAAACGGTGGAACCAGTCCGTGTAGCCTTTTCTCCCGGCGAGTTCCGCTTCTAGTAGACTTGACTTTGTCTCCTGGTGAGCTCCATTTCTAGTAGACTTGATTTTTTGCCTAGTCAAGTCTACATCAACTCTAAAGTGTTTCGGACTGATTTGTCTGATTAAATGCATAATCCAACTGTGTTTCGTGAACTTAACCGGCTCTCAAACACATTTCATTCGAATTTCCCAACTCACTCTTGAACATCCGAAGTCGAACAACATGAGATGCGTATTGGTCTCTCGAGCATGGCAGTTCTTTCTTCTTTGTCACAGTTTTAGCAAGTGATCCTCAACATGAGTGATCATCAAATAGCGACAAGCAAATATTTCATGGCCTGGGGCAGCAACTTGTTCTGAAATCCCAACTACGCAAGATCAAGTGATAACGGCTCGTGTACTCAAATTTTTGCCTAAGCAAATCATGGGAACACTATACCCCAAGAGCTCCGGAAGGGAACATTGACTCTACTCGCTTTTCTACTATACTTTGCCAATGTTCATCTATGGTTTTCGCGGTCTCTATGGAATCAGGATGACTTCTCCATCAATTGTTCCCCTCCAGCTCATTCCATCCATCGAAACACCCAGCATGCAAAAATCCACAGTTAATGATAGACGAAAATCCTATTCAATCTCTGAATCCAGCTTATTCTGCCTAAGTGCAACGGACTTATAATCCTTGAATAAAGCCGAGGAAGATGCCAACAGATGATCATTATCAGGTTTCAAGTAAAGCAATTCCTCTTGAGGCATATCATTAAACAGTTAACGTGCATCAGACATTTGGCCGCACTGGATCAATAGATAAGAAAAACTTCCTCACACCTCAAAACAGAGATGACAGAGACAATGTCAGAATAAGTGATTTCGACTTCTTCGATGAAGATCCTAGTTGTATCGATCGCGCGAGGAGTGAGTCACGGATCAGTTCCTGCTGTTGAGCTTAAGTCTGCGATGGGGACGAAGTGAAAGGAGCTTCGTCCATGGAGGTTGCGGTTTGCGGAGGAGAAGATGGAGAAGCAACTGAGAGAGAGCGACGGATAGAGAGCTTGGCGGGCCGAGCCCAACTGGAGTTGAAGTGATCGGGCTTTTTGGATGGGCAGTATTAGTGACCCTATGGGCTGGGTGCTTTATTCATTTATCTTTTATTATTTCTTCGTTAACTAAGCCGACCAATTCGATCGATAGTAATAGACAATGGAGGTGGGACGGATTTTGTTCGGTTCAACGTGTAAATCCTGTGAATTGACATCAATAGTCTGGTAAAACAAATCGCATCAAAGTGGAGCGCAATCTGGCATTTTTATCTTGCACACTCCAATACAAATGTTACGTAATTTCTGCTCCACAAGATGTATAACTTCCATATTTTTCATATGGTTTGTTTCATTAATACCCTAACCTTCTAAAGAAACATGAGAAGTAATCAATTCGGGTGATTGTCATAGTGGATAATCATGATATTGTTGCTAGACTATTGTTTTGTCAAACTTGGCAGGATCTGTCAGGTACATTGACCTTGTAATATCACTTGCCTATTATATCGAGTTTCTGATGGCCCTCAATTTCCAATGCTCCAGATTCATCTTATGAGTGATTCAATTTCAGATGTGATTCGAAATTTGAAAACCAATCCAAGAATGGACCAGGGACAATATAGATTGCCAAATGGATAACAAGGAAAATGTGTTAAATTGAGCACAATGCATGATCCAAAAAATATCTTCATATTATTACTACGATGCATATATTTTTGGGAAAAGCACTTCTCTGTGAAGTTTCTATGAAGCATTACTTGTAGATTCATTCGGGGTCTTTAATACCAAATTTGCCCAGTTCGTTTCTCTTGACCAACGTCCCGCCAAAAGAAATCCATAAACAGATTGTTGATGGCAAACTTAAAATTATCTATAGCATGAGCGCATAGTCGTAGACTTGCAGTAGAAGCTTTTCATTTTGATCATGATGCTCCCATTGTCTGCAGTCATTTTGAATGCCATTCTGTGGCATTCCTTTAGTAGTTTAAAGTCATTTAGCCCCCAAATATCTCAACTCAAGTCGAAAACCCTCTGTCGTGCGACTAGCTATGAGTTGCAACCTACCATTGTTCATTCTCATCTCCCCTAGTTTGAATCAAAGTTGTGCACCAACCAAGGACAAATTCCCTTCAACTAATAAAAGAAAATTTTCCACTTCAACGGTTAGGAGATCCAACAGGCATGTGCAAACAATTTAGTATTGCTTATTTTTGTTTATCATCTAATTGGGCAATTAATCTTATCAGTCTTTCATGAACACATCTTGTCCCGAATGAACACTTCCCCAAGATTTTACAGAATGTTCAACACTGATAATGACATTATGAGGAAAACAACAGGAATCAATTGTCCGTTTTACCATGTTTTGATAAAAATGTGATAACTAAAGAAGTTATGAATACAATAGGACCGATAGAAGTGATATTGACCTTATTTATACTGACATACCACAAGTAAAGATATAAATTAAAAGTCAATTAATTCTAAATTTTGTGTCAACTATATAAATTCAATGTGAAAAAGGTGTTAAAATACAGTATTCACGAATCTTGCATTTGTCACTGATATCAATATCAAGCAAATAGCATGTGCATATGTTATTAAGAGGTAGAAGTAATGCGGTTGATATTTCCTTCTCTCTCCTCAACTGCAAATAGAAAGCGAAATTGAAAAGGCATTAGGGTAATATAAGTCGCTATCAGGGTTCCCCTAACTCAAGGCTCATCAATTAGATTTTTAATTTTACCATTTAAAAGAATTTGGACAAATTTTATGGATTAAAACAAGAACTAAAATTGTACCGATACAAGAAATGGCCGACTAATCTCATGCTCTCTTTCTTTTTTTCATCCTTTTTAGGCTGGTTACGAACAGTGCTACCGATCCTAAGGATCTCCACTGCCGGAACAACTCAAGTCCGCATAGAGCCGAACGAGGATCTCGTTCCAACTTTGAGCATTTGCAAATGAATATGCGGCCATCTGGTATTTCCGAATTGAATATATTACCCCAACTTTCCAATGATCCGCAATGGTGAAAATGCAATCTTTTTTGAGAGTGTTTAGTTCATCCATGCCCTTAACCGCCCGAAGCTCTTCGCATTCTAAAATTTCCAAGGACTCCAGCTTTTTCAAATCTGATAGATCATCCAGACTTTCAATCTTAGCCCAATTGCGTATTTCCAAATGTTCCAAAGACTCCATTGAACCAAGACCTTGGATCGCAGTTAGATTTGGGCAACAAATTAGCCTCCACAGCTTCAATCTCCTCAATCTCGAAAGATATGCAAATCCCTCGAGGATTTTTAACTCTTCCACTTGGAATTCAATCAATTGCTCAAGCCCATCAAGTTGAACTTCCTTCCAACTACATTGATAAATGTTCAAATGTGTCAAGTTTCTCATGTTGCAACCAAATGACAAATTGGCGATCGAATCATGATATTCTAGTGACAATGTTGACAGAGACGGTGGAAGGAACATGAGGGATTGTCGGCATGGACCATATTGGAAGAACAAAGGACGATAGTTCTCATCATGACCACTGTACCTCAACTCTACCAATTGAGTTAGGTTTGAGAGATCCAACACCCATTGCAGTGACCTTGATTCGAAGCTTAGGTTTATCAAACTTGTGGGAAGCACAGGAAGTCGTTCGAGTACACTGCCACCACATAATCCCAATTTCTCCAGGCGAGTAAGTAGTTTCATTGTCATCGGAACATTTCTAATAGGGCTCATTTCCAAGTTAAAAACTCTCAAAAGCGATAATTTCCAAATGCCCTCAGGAATTTCCCACTTTAGATGTGGGCAATTCTCCGCGTGTAGCTCTTCTAACTCTTTTAGCTCGACAATGCTCTGCAGTAGCTCCCTTATTTTACTACATGATAAAACGAGAGACTTAAGTTCATGTAGGTTCCCAATAGAACTAGGAAGTTCATCGATTTCTGTAGATTGCAATTTAAGTATTGACAAATACTTTTGGTTACCAATGGAGTCGGGTAATCTTACAATAGCCGTATTCGAGAGATCCAACTCTACTAGTGTTGCCACTCTAGCAAATGGCTTAGGCAACTTCCTCAACTTTTTGCAATTGCCTAAATACAAGTGCTCGAGCTTCTCTAACCCTCCAATTCCTTTAGACAACTCTCTAAGACTTGTACACCCATTCACATTGAAGTAAATAAGGCACTTAAGCTTTTTGAGGGAATCATCAACCTCAATTAGATTCAAGCAGTTTGCAAGGATCAATCTCTCTAAACTCAAATAATCAGAGAAGTTTGGAGTCCTGGTCATGTTTTTGCAATCTGTGAGACTTAGAACTTTAAGCTTCTTGGCAACCTGTTAAAATAGCTAAAAGATATGAAAAGAAAATTCCGTGTGAATGTACAAGAAATATATCTTTGTGTTGGGACTGACTTGCAATTGGGTTAACTCATTTTCCTCATTTAACCCGTGCAGATCCGTTCATCTTGTACAAACACCCACCGAATCGGCTCCACATATATCCACCTATATATCAATTCAACTTCTTCCTTAGGATATGTTTTCCAATACAATCTAACTGTAAACGGCCTTGGCTACGAGACCAGCTTAGTTCAACCTGTGAATGGCCTCGATTAATCCATTTAGGAGCCATTTTATTTACAATTGGTTATTGCCTACATAGTTATGGTACAGTCAATTTTAGTTAAAAACATAAAAAGGAGACAATGCAATTGAGATAGAGATAAACATAGACAGAGACGGATGGTACCTTGATTTGACTCTATCCAGCCCAATCCTCCATGATGGAACCAAAAGACAGGATGAGAACTACAAGATTATATGGATGGAAATTGATGGCTAAGAGATCTCGAACACACCAACGCCAAGACATGTATCTTAACACTGAAAGATGATTCTTAAAGTCTCCATCTAATTGTCCCTGAAATAAATTGAGGAACCTTATGTTTGGAAGCCTTGAAAACTCTTTGCTTGTATAGATTCCTGATCCAATTCCACTTAAGTAGATTGCTTCAATGGCCTCCTTTCTCTGCAATAGAATGTCAAAGTTGCATAAGAGTATGAAAATGTTTTTAGATTCTCCCTCTCGATTAGAAAATGTGTGACATCTTGAATTTCGACCCATCTTGAGGTATATGAAATGGTTATTTATCAATGCGATGTTAGTTACGTTTACTTTGAGCTGGCCTCTCATGAGTTAACTAACTAGTTGAAAAGGAAATTAAGAATCGATACGCGTACGACCAGTGAATTCAATTAGGGATAGGCCACTTGACCGTAACGATTAAAGAGGGATGATACCACACTATTGCATGCTAATTAGCGAACAGAAATAAGTCGATTCGGTAGAAATATTATGTCGGATTGCGGGTGATTTCGCACGACTTCGATACTGATTGCAAACGACGTTAAACTGATTTCCTTTTGGCTCTGTACTCAGCGTGAGCAATAAATCTCTCATGATTACATGACAATCGAGGATTGCCCTGATTTGAATAGGTACGATTGTAGATTGAAAAGCTATCAACCACGGGTCAAACGCACGAGAACCCCTAAATGCTGCCCGATAGTTAGGTCGTACTAAAGTCGCGATTGATCAATTTTAACAACGAATTTCAATCCGGTTTCGGGTATCAAACTTTCAAGGATGTTGAGACTAAAATATTGGACATTGCCTCATTGATTCTTGAATTTATCGGTAAGCCCGAAAATTATCGGAAAAGGATTTAACGGGCCGAAAAATTGGAACTAAGTGGACTTGGACCGACCGAAGGCCCAATAGGCCTTGTGCCTTTGAGACCGGAAGTTCCTTTATATCAGTTTCCGATAGAACAAGAGACTAAAGTTCTTGTAGGTTCCCGATAGAACTAGGAAGTTCATTGATTTTTGTGGATCCCAATTTAAGTACTGACAAGTGCTTTTGATTACCAATGGAGTCATGTAATCTTGTAATAGCTGTATACGAGAGATCCAACTCTACTAGTGATGCCACTCTTGCAAGTGATGCCACTCTTGCAAATGATTCAGGCAGCTTCGTCAATAGTTTGCAATTGTATAAATACAAGTACTCAAGCTGCTTTAACCCTCCGATTCCATCAGGCAACTCCCTAAGTTTTTTACACCCATTCGCATTGAAGTAAATTAGGCACTTAAGCTTTTCGAGGGAACCATCGACCTCAATCATAATATAGCAATTTTTAAGGATTAATCTCTCTAAACTCAAATAATCAGAGAAGTTTGGAGTCCTGGTCATGTTGTAGCAATGTGTGAGATCTAGAACTTTAAGCTTCTGGGCAACCTGTTACAGTAGTTAAGAGAGAGTAAAGGGAAAATTCCGAGCGAAATCAGAGGCAATAAATGATTGTGCTGGAACTTAGATGTAATTGAATTGACTCATTTTCCTCGTTTAACCCACCTAGATCCTGTCTTAAGTACTACTGATCCACATATATCCACCTATATATCAATTCAATACAATCTAATTTAATGGCCTTGATAAGGAGACCAGCTTAGGTTTACTTGTGGAATGGTCTTGAGTAATCCAATATAAGCCATTTTATTTATAACAAGTTATTGCCTATATAGTTATGGTATAGTCAATTGCAGTTGAAAACATAAAAACTCCGTGAGACAATCCAAGTTAGATAAAGATAAACAAATATAGTGAAGGTGGTACCTTGATTTGACTCCATCCAGCCCAGTCCTCATTGATGTAACTATTAGACAAGTCCAAAACTACAAGATTTATTGCATGGAAATTGATGGCCAAAAGCTCTTGAGAGCAGCCACGCCAAGACATGTATCTTAGCTCTGAAATCTGGTTCTCAAAGTCTCCATCTAATCTAAGTTTCCCCCAAATAATCTGAGGAACCTTATGTTTGGAAGCATTGAAAACTCTTCGCTTGTATAAATTCTTACCGGTAAGCTAATTGCTTCAATGGCTTCCATTCTCTGCCATTTAATGATAAAGTAGCGTAAGAGTAAATGAAAAATGTTTTCAAATTCTCCCCCCCAATTAAGAAAGGGCTCCTAATTAATAATGAAACATGGATAAAAATTTAGAATTCAATGGTTGTACGTATTGTTTCACCTCTTCTATTCTTATGATATTATTGGTCGTCTCACGTAGCCACAACCTGCTTCGTTTTTTTGGATCCATCGGCCTCATATCTCCACAGACAATCTTCCTTCTGAGATCTCTCAATTGGTCATGCATCCAAAATTTATCGTTGTGAGTTATCTTTATCAATGACATGCATACAAGGACTTGAATAGAATAATCCGGGAAAAACCTACAATCTTTCCATATGTAGAATGGATTGATCTTGTCTTCATCCACAAAGAAACAAGCAATGTCTAGAAAGATTTGTTTTTGCTCATGACTTAGCACATTGTAGCTGATTATCAGCTTGTCCTGCACTTTCTCATGAGGTATTTCTCTTAGTTTTTCCAGTATATCTATCCATATGGCTTTGCTTTGACAATGAAGTAATGAGCCTACAACTTCAATAGCTAATGGAAGTCCTCTAGTTGCAGAAACTACTTGTCTTGATAGACTAACATAATCATTTGGAGGAGGATTTTTTCCGAAAGCATGTCTATAGAAAAGCTCAAGCGACTGAATGGAAGCCAACGGCTTCATTTCATACTCCAAACTATTCTCGGCTTCCATGACTCTTCTGTTCCTAGTTGTCAAAATAACTCTACTTCTTGAGTAGAACAAAACTTGCTTGATCGCTAGTTTGTCAAGTTGTTCCTCATCATCTGCATCATCGAGAATGATGAAGAGTTTCTTGTTAGAAAGTCGTTGCACGATCACCTTGATCCCATTGTCAACATTGTTGATTTCATCTTGAAAGGATGGACCCAACGTAGACAATAGTTGTTTTTGTAATTTTACGAAGCCAAAGGTGACCGACGATTCTCGGACATTTCCCAAGAAGCAACAATGACTGAAGTGGGAATTTAGTTTGTTGAACACAACCTTAGCAAGAGTCGTTTTACTGATGCCTCCCATTCCATGGATTAGCACAAAGCGCATGCCCCTGGAGTCCATGTCCAACAACTTCATAATGGCTTCCACTTGATCGTCCATTCAAACTAAATGTTCAGTGACATGTTTGTCTTTTGTCTTCAGCTTTATCACAATCTCTCGTATCACTGATTTAATGAATTTCCAGTGCCTACCACATTAATAAATCAAACAAGTCAAAATTGTAATCAAATATGGCTAATACCGCTTAGTGGATGAATTACGCGATTGACTATTACCAAAAATAGTATTCAAATCACAGATGATATTCATTCAATTTCAAGTAGCCTAAACGAGATCTTATCCATGTTTGGATACATAATGAAAATCCAAAACATAAGTTATGGAGTACTTCAGGACACTACATACCCTTGCTTTTTCGACTCCCATCCTTTGATTTTGGCTACATTTTTTAGGGCATCCTCCCACTTTAGCCTCATTTGGCGGCCAAACTTCTTCTCATGCTCTTCTAAAGCGCCGATGTATCGTTGAGACTTAAGCTTAATGTCACGAGGCTTCACGTTGTAGAAAATCGGCATAATCTCCTTCTCGGATGGTTTGGATTTCGCGCACTCTACCATATGTGCGAGCTCGTGAAGGCACCAGGGACTACAAGCATAACCTTTAGAGAAGATAGGTACGTAGATCCTTGACTGTTCGATGGCCTTTGGTAGCTCATCAGCTATTTCTTTACCGACATGGAGTTCTTCCTCGTCGAAGAAAACACTGATGTTTGCTTCTAGCAAATCGTGGTAAAGGAAATCTGTGAATCCTTGGCGAGTGTCCGGCCCTCTAAAACTTAAGAAGACGTCATAGTCAATTGCCGATGAGACAGCGCCACTCGTTTCAGCCTCTGAGCTCTTTCCCATGTTCATTCTCACAAGTGTGTTTGCTTGAGGGTTTCCTCTCTCAAAGCACCTGATCAAGAAAGGCTCGTTCACTACGTTTGCATAAAGAGTAGACTAACAGGTCACAACTAAAATTAATTTATATTGTGCTTGAGACCTTCATTCGTATAATTTCCCCTAGTTGATTGGGACACTATTAGTGCCAAAACTTTCGTACGACGCTCACTTTCATATCAAAACTTTTTTTTTTTTTCACTCACTTGAGTGTCACAAATTTGAAAAATCAATTACTTGAATGTTACTTTTAACGTGGCCGCCTGAAAAGCTATCGTGGCTTTAAAATCCTTACCCACAATCTTCACGTATAAAAGCGGTTGGGTCTAGACAGGCTATGATTGAGAGAGGAACCACATGCCTAGATTCGCCCATTGGCGCCTTTGAGTTAGTCAAGGTCTAGTGGGCTACTAGGTGTATTTGCACTTTGAGCCTCGGAGCGTCTAGCAGGTTTCTAGGCATATATTTACCTTTCTTGTTACAATTTCACACCTAAATTACGCTTTAAAGTTTCAAATTAAAAGTACAGATTTTATACCTTTGAGTCTAATATCATTCCCATAAGCATGAGAAAATTATAGAAAGTAAATGGTACCAAGTACAAATTTTTATGAAGAGAGTCTCAAATTGAAAATACAAGCAAAGAAATAGTGACTCTCCAGATAATGTTTCCGCCAAAGTAGTTTATCCCCTTTGTTATATAGGCCACCTCTAAAATGGTGTAATCGGTCATAGGTGGATGTTTAAAATGTATTTCTAATTTGCAATCTCAATGAAGAAATTTTCTGTAGTGCCTCCCCTTAGATACATTCATCCTTCCAATAAAATGGGTTGACAAGCATTATATGGTCAAAAACAAGTAGGGGTAAGTGGTTTCAAGTTTCATGTAATGGTTCCAGGTTTCATACAAGTTTCATCTAAAATTTAGAATCTACCCGTTAGAACAGATTCCTCATTTTTTGAAACTTAGAACATATCATGTATACCTTGAAACCTAAAACCTAGTATGTCACTAGGGTTTATCTAGGTTCCACTTGTATAATTGATTGAACGATTGTCGTAAATTATCACATTTAATGATCATCACTTACTACTATAATTTATTGACCACAACTTATATTTGACACATGAAAAATATGAAACATTAACAAAGCAAAAGTTTTAGGTATAAAATGGAAACTCAAACTAGTGTTTTCAAGTTATACACTCATTATTGAAACGTTATGGAATATCGTAAGATCGCGTAGAGACATAATTCAAGAAAAACACAAAAACCTTATTCAAGGTTCTAAAGTACAAGTTCTAGGTTCTAGGTTCCAAGGTCCAATTTCCACTAACTTAAAATCTAGAACTTATTTGTCAAAACAGGTTCCTCAATTTACCCGACAAGTACCCATTGGTCTAGTTCTCAGGTTCACTGCAACCATGCTCACCCCTAGAAATAGGCTCCTCATGCATGTCATTCCTATTTTAGCTCAATCATGAGATCTCTTGACTTCAAATTTAGTCCCCATGACCATGCTTTTTGGTTCGGTGCCTATTTTGATGGTATTTAATGCTATTCTTATAAATAGACGACATAGTTATAATTGGCGATAGTCATATTGTCATTTCAAAACTCAAGTAATATCTTAATTAACAGTTTAATGAAAAAAAAGATTTAGGTGGCTTGGCTACTTTTTAGGCTTAGATGTTAATTCAAAATCCTCCCCGTTATTATCTTTCACAAGCAAAATAAGCCAATGATCTTCTAAGCTAGACTCATTGACAAGAAGGCCGCTACAACTCCTATTGAGACAAATGCCAAATTTGACGCAAAAGATGAGTCCTTTTTTAAATCCTACAATCTATCAATACCTAGTTGGCAGTCTTGTATATCTCACTATTATTCGGCCTAACATCATCTATGTTCATAATGTTTGTCAGCACATGATCACACCCCATATGACTCATTTTAGTGTAGTCCTTTGAATTCTTCACTACATCAACGGTACATTTTTTAAAAGGTTTTCACTTTGCTACTCCTTTTGCCTTGGAGTTGACAACTTATTTTGATTCTAACTAGGCTAGTAACCCCGCATGATTGCCACTCCACTATGAGCTACTATTTCTTTCAAGGCAACACACTTATTTTTGGCCTAGCAAGAAGCAGAACACTGTCTCTTGTTCTAATTCGAAGCAAAATATCAAGATGCTTCGATACGCCATCAAAGCTATTATGGTTGCGATGTATATTAAAAGATATTGGAGTGCATTATCATAGCAATACAATCATTCATTGTGATAAATACAATGCTATCCAAATAGCAAATAACGGTAATTTTCATGAACACGCCGATCATATTGAAATAGACTCTCATTTCATCATATACCATGTTTGTCGTGGTATTGTTTGACAATATGCAATCAGTGGTGGGCTTAGTCCCTTGTAAAGTTGACTTTTGACTGCTTCACAATATGCAAGATTCATTTTACTTGCCCTTATAATGTTTTCATCGAATAATAAAATAATGTCTCCTCTTTCCTATATACATCAATCCTAAAACAAAGTGTAATCGGTGCTCGCTTGACTCGGCCCCTTATAGAGTTGACTTTTGTTCCACTTTCATAGATAATGTTTTCACCAACCAATGAAATAGTGTCTCCTCATTATGCAACATTCATTTCACTTCAACCTTAAAATGGAGCAATTAGTAGTGGGCTTAGCCCCTTGGAGAGTTGACTTTCGACTAATTCACAATATGCAAGATTCATTTCACTTCTTCTTATAATATTTTCACCAAATAATGAAATCGTGTCTCCTCTTTCCTATAAACATCAACCCTAAAATAGCGTAATCGTGCTCGACTCGGTCCCCTATAGAGTTGAATTTTGTTCCACTTCCCTAGATAATGTTTTCACCAACCAGTGAAATAGTGTCTCCTCATTATGCAAGATTCATTTCACTTCAACCCTATAATGGAGTAATTAGTGGTGGGCTTAACCCCTTGTAGAGTTGAACTTTGACTACTTCACAATATGTAAGATTAATTATACTTTGACTACTTCACAATATGTAAGATTAATTATACTTTGACTACTTCACAATATGTAAGATTAATTATACTTCCCCTTATAATGTTTTCACCGAATAATGAAATAGTGTCTCCTCTTTCCTATATACATCAACCCTAAAATGGCGTAATCAATGCTCGGCTCGACTCCTTATAAAGTTGACTTTCACTCCACTTTCATAGATAATGTTTTCACCAACCAGTGAAATAGTGCTTCCTTGTTATGCAAAATTCATTTCACTTCAACTCTAAAATAGAGCAATCAATGGTCGGCTTAGCCCCTTGTAGAGTTGACTTTTGACTAATTCGCAATATGCAAGATTTATTTTACTTCCCTTTATAATGTTTTCATCGATAATGAAATAGTGTTTCCTCTTTCCTATATACATCAACTCTAAAATGGTTAATCGGTGCTTGGCTTGGCCCTTATAGAGTTACTTTTGTTTCACTCCCTAGATAATATTTTTACTAACCAGGTGAAATAGCGTCTCCTCGTTATGCAAGATTCATTCACTTCAATGCTAAAATAGAGTAATCAAGGTGGGCTTAGCCCTTTGTAGAGCTGAGTTTTGACTAATTCACAATATGCAAGATTCATTTCACTTTCCCTTATAATGTTTTTGCCAAAAAAAATGAATTAGTGTCTCCTCTTTCCTATACACATCAATCCTAAAACGGTGTAATTAGTGCTCGGCTCGGCCTCTTATAGAGTTGACTTTTGTTCCACTTCCCGAGATAATGTTTCACCAACCAGCGAAATAGTATCTCCTCGTTATATGAGATTCATTTCAATTCAACCCTAAAATGGAGCAATCAGTGGTGGGCTTAGCCCCTTGTATAGTTGACTTTTGACTAATTCACAATATGCAAGATTCATTTCACTTCCTCTTATAATATCTTCACCACTCTCTTCTTTCCTATATATATCAACCCTAAAACCACGTAATCAGTGCTCAGCTCAGTCCCTTATAGAGTTGATTTTTGTTCGACTTCCCTAGATAACGTTTTTACCAACCAATGTAATAGTGTATCCTCGTTATGCAATATTCATTTCACTTCAACTCTAAAATTGAGCAATCAATCGTGGGTTTAGCCCCTAGTAAAGTTTACTTTTGACTAATTCACAATATGCAGGATTCATTTCACTTCCCCTTATAATGTTTACACCAGATAATGAAATAGTCTCTTTTTTTTTTCCTATATACATCAACCCTAAAACGGCATAATGAGTGCTCGCTTGGCCCCTTACAAAGTTGATTTTTGTTCCACTTCCCTAGATAATGTTTTCACCAACCAGTGAAATAGTGTCTCCTTGTTATGCAAGATTAATTTTACTTTAACCCTAAAATGGAGCAATCAGTGGTGGGCTTAGCCCATTGTAGAGTTGACTTTTGACTAATTCACAATATGCAAAATTCATTTCACTTCCCCTTGTAATGTTTTCACCAAATAATGAAATAATGTCTCTTATTTCCTATATACATCAACACTAAAACAGTGTAAACAGTGCTCGGCTCAGCCCCTTATAGAGTTGACTTTTATTCCACTTCCCTAGATAATGTTTTTACCAACCGGTGAAATAGTGTTTCCTTATTCCTATATACATCAACCCTAAAATGGCGTAATCAGTATGGGCTCAGCCCACTGTAGAGTTGACTTTTGACTATTTCACAATACGCAAGTTTCCTTTCACTTCCCTAGATAATGTTTTCACCAATTAGTTAAATAGTGTCTCCTCTTTCCGATATACATCAACCATAAAATGACTTAATTAGTGGAGGGCTCAGCCTCATGGAGCTGACTTTTGACTATTTCACAATTTGCTAATTTCATTCCTCTTCCCCAGATAATGTTTTCACCAAATAATTTATTAGTATCTCCCCTTTCCTATTTATATCAAACCTAAAATGGTGTAATCAGTGATGGACTCGACCCCTTGTAGAGTAGACTTTTGTTCCACTTTCCCATATAGTGTTTTCACCAAATAATAAAATGGTGTCTCCTCTTTTCTTTATACATCAATCCTAAAATGACAATCAATGGTGGGCTCTACCCCTTGTAGAGTTGACTTTTGATTTATTCACAATTTTCAAATTTTGCAGCCTTCAAATCAGCAATCATTTTTCTTTTTAGGAAAAATATCACCAAAATCCCTAAACTTTGCTTAGTGTGACAAATTTACCCCAAACTTTTTTTTGTGACACAAAAAATCCGAACTTGCACCCGTGTAACACATTTAGTCCAAACCTTTTTCTATGACACCAAAAATTTCAAATTTTGCCAACTGTGACACATTTACTATAAAATTTTCTTTGCGACACAAAAAACCACAAACTTATACCCGTGTGATATATTTATGTCAAACTCTTTAGCCAAGGGCATTCTTATCTTTTACGTTTTAAAATTTTTCCTCTTTTTCTTTCCTTTTTAATTTTTTCTTTTCTGTTTCTTTTTTTGGTGGAGAGAAGAGAGAAGAAGCCAAGAAGAAAAGAAAAAAAGAAAAAGAAAAAAAGAAAAGTGAAGAAAAAGAATTTTTTTAAAAAAACTAAAAGACAAAAAGGCCCTTCAGCTAAAGAATTTGGGGTAAATGTGTCACTCTAGTACAAGTTTGGGATAAATGTGTCACAGTTGGTAAATTTTGGGATTTTTGGTGTTACCATAAAAAGTTTGGAATAAATATGTCACAGGGGTTCAAATTTGAGATTTTTTTGTGTCACAAAAAACGTTTAGGACAAATTTGTCACACTTGACAAAGTTTGGGATTTTTGATCACATTTTCTCTTCTTTTAATAAGGCACCGATCTGTCTAAACTTCGAGGCGAGTGAACACCCATCATTGACCTCATCAACACTTTGCGTCTGCAGAATATCAATGGGTAATTTGATCATAAAAGTCCTTGCCCAAGATTGCTCAGGACTAAGAAAATATAAACTTGTACGTGTATAATCGGCTGGGTCTAGACACGCTGAGATCAAGAAAGGAGGCGCATGCCTGTATTTGCCCATTTGCACTTCAAGCATGGGAGGGTCTAGCAGGCTGGTAGGTGTATAGACCTCTTGCCTTTGTGTCTCACGTCATTTTCAAAAGGAAGCTCGGAACAATTATGGAAACTACATGGTGTCGAGTGTAGATTTCAAATAGTCTTAAAATGAAAATATGCAACGTCAAAGTGCTTCTCCAGGTAATGCTTTCGCCGAATAATGAAACAGTGCCTCTATTTTGCTATAAACGTGAATTTTTAAAACGTGTAATCGGTCCCCATAGCTAATTCCCGTGGGCTCCGCTCCTTGTACATTTAACTTTTGATGAACTCGCAATATGCGAAGCTCGTTCTCAATGGATAATGGGGAAAATGCATTAAATTATGCACCATGCATGATAATAAAAATAATTTGTACATTGTCCACGTCTGAATTTTTTGCAGGTAAATCGGACATGAATTCTTGTTAAAAATAATAATAATAAACTTATATAATAAAGAAGGGAGAGAGCCCCAGTCCAATTTGGTCATTTTTCTAAAGGACCCGGTCCGGCCCACATCAGCTTAACCTAGCCCAATTCACTACAGCCCATTACTTCGACCCAGTTCATTAAACCCATGAATTGATCAGGTCCAAGTGGATTTCTTCATCTTCGTTCTCTCTCTCTCTGTTTTTTTTTTTTTGGTCAAATCTTCGTTCCCTTCCGTCTTCGCCTGTTCTGCCACAGCGGTGGCTCCTCTCCTCGCCCCTGTTTCTCGGTCAGGGAGTTTGAAGTGCTTGAAGCTTATTCGTTGATCTGTCATCATCTCCGATCCTCAGCCTCGTCGTTATGGATGATCTCTCCCTTTGATTCGATCTCTCCCTTGCGGTGGACATCAGTAATTTCAAAGTAATTATTGCCTATGCTCTGTTTCGGTTGGTCTTCATGCGAAGCAGAGGCCTAGAGCTATATAGATATATTTTTGTGAAAATCGAGTGCGATTGAAGTTTACTTTTTCATAATTTGAACTTTAATTGTTGCTGATTTGATGATCTTAAGATGAATCATTGCTTTGATTGGGCGTCAAAGCTCCTTGACCATAATGTGTATCGCATGTTTGATGTTTACCTCAGTGAATTCAGGATTGATTTACTCTTGCCATTGATCAATTAGAACGTTAATAGTGTGACTTGAATGTTATCTCAGGACACTGACCTTGCGACATGATTTCCATTGAGTTCTATAGAGAGTCCAATCAAAAACGGTATTGCATTTAGCTTAAAATCAAATCTAAGGGCTAGGTATAATTCATACTTAGTCGCATTCACAAGTGTCAAGTACATGCATGATTAGATTAGATCTTAGTTCATGGGAGCTTCTCTCTCAAGTCTTTATAATGAGGCAATGTATATTATTTGCCTGACTCGTATTAGGTTTATTTTCTTATACTTTACTTTTGTGGTCTTTACTTTAGTGCCTTATATTTTTTTGATGCGTGGCTTTTCATCATCATGACTTTATCTGATTTTTATCTCTTATGTTTGATTGAGTTGTGCTTTTGCAAATACATCCATGAGGATTTAGGATACGCCAAGGATATTTAAATGAACAAGACCGTATGATTCATGTCTTTGAAATAAAACGATTTTTGATACCAAAAGAGGTTAACTAGACGTTAGCGCAATCAAATCCCTACCCTAAATCTCTTGTTTTATAGGATAAGATTTCACTTGACTTCAAATCGACTTTAATAGATTAGTGTCGACTTCTGCTAGGTAAAATTATCTCGTTAATCATTTGAATACGTTTTGCAACGTTGCTCACAGTTAGGGTTTTGGAGAACCCATGCCAAGTAAGATTGAGCACCTCAATTAGAGTGATTGCCCGTTCCTATCCAACAAGCTGCTAAACTCGCTTCCCTCGCTTAGGAGGGTCGCGAGTTTTATAGTTTAATATAAATATATCACTTGTAATGGTTCATTTCAAAGTCCTGTATATTAAACTTACCCAATTCGTTTCTCTCAGTAGAAGTTCTTTGAAAGGATTTATCATGATGTTCCCATTGTCTGCAGTCATTGAATACGATATTGACCAACATAACTGATATTAACCTTGATTTTGCTAAGTGAAGATATTTCTAGGAAAAAAGTGAAGATATAAATGGAAAGTCACTCGATTCTAAATAAGAATCGACACCCAAATTTCTTGTCTATTATATCAATTCAATCTATAAATTCAACCCGAAAAGGGAGTTAAGTATAAGATCCACCAGTCTTAGATTAACCACATAGATCTATATTAAGCAAGTAGCATGTGCATATCTTAAAAGAGGTAGAACTAATGCAGTTGATATTTCCTTCTCTCTCCTGAGCTGCAGAATTTCTCATCAATTAAATTTGAAATTTTAGCCTTTAAAAGAATTGTACAGGCCTTTCTAGGCGATGAGAACATTGTTGAAAGCAGCACTACACAAATTTTCAAAAGAACGATGATAGCATTAGAAGCAATCTAAGAACCAAAATGTCAACAAATACTGAGTTTGATCGACGGAAATGGATGGAGTGCAAATTCTCAGGAAGGACAACACACCAAATTCTGATGAACACTCATGATTACAGATAGATCACAAATTATGGAGTCTAACCTGGAAACCCCTTCCCAAGCAATGACTTGTAAAAATCATCCAAGTATGTCCAATCTTCAGATCAATCTTCGCTTGGATACATCTTATTTGCTTCAGACGTCTGCAGAAAGATTTCTCAATTACTTCTGGCTTGAATGATTACGAAGCCTATTGGACACTTCCCGGTCTTTCCATTGCTTGTACGAGCTGACTAGGCCTCCATACGAAGGATCTACTAACTTCGAGCAGTTGAGAATGGTTATGCAGCACCTGTCTCGTATTTTTGAGTTGAAGACATTAGTGAAACTTTCCAATGACCTGCAACGGTTGAAATCCAATCTTTTGAGAGTCTCTAGTTCATCCAGTCCCACAACCGCGGGAAGCTCCTCGCATCCTCGAATTACCAAGTACTCCAGCCTTGTCAAATCCGATAGATCATCTAGACTTTTAATACTAGGACAGTCTTTTATTTCCAATTGTTCCAACAACTCCATTGAACCAAGACCTTGGATTGTAGTTAGATTTGGGCAACCAATCAGCTTCCACAGCTTCAACCTCTTCAACCTTGAAAGGCCGACAAATCTCTCGAGGAGTTTTGACTCCTCCACTTCGAATTCAATCAACTGTTCAAGCCCATTGAGTTGAACTTCCTTCCAATGACATTGATAAATGCGCAAACGTGTCAAGTTTCTCAAGTCGCAATGAAATGACAAACTGGTTATTGATTCATGATATTCAAGTGACAATTTTGACAGAGATGGTGGAAGGAACACGAGAGATTCTTGGTGTGGTCCATCTTGCAAGAACAAAGGATGATAGTTCTCATCATGACCACCATAGCTCAATTCCGCCAATTCAATTAGGTTTGAAAGATCCGGGACCCATTGCAGCAAACTCGATCCAAAGCTTAGGCTTATCAAGCTTGTGGGAAGTTTAGGCAATACTTCAAGTTTCCTGCAATGCCATAAACTCAATTTCTCTAGGTGAGGAAGTAGTTGGATCGTTGCCGGAACATTTCTAATATGGGTTGCTTGCAAGTCAAGGACTCTCAAAAGCAACAATTCAGAAATGCCCTCAGGAATTTCCCACTTAAGAGATGGGCAATCCCTGCCGTGTAGCTCTTCCAACTCTTTTAGCATGACAATACTCCTCGGTAACTCCCTTATAAAAGAATTCGAAATGTTGATGACTTTCAATCTACTTAGGCCTCCGATAGATTCGGGTAACTGTAGACATCGTGTTCCTGAGACATCCAACTCGAGTAGTGATTCCAAGTTCCCAATCGATATAGGAAGTTTCTTTATTTTAGTACGTGATAGAAAGAGAGACTTAAGTTCCCTTAGATTTCTGATAGAACTAGGAAGTTCATCGATTTGTGTAGATTGCAGTTTAAGTACGGATAAATGCTTTTGGTTGCCAATGGAGACAGGTAATCTTGCGATGGCCATATACGAGAGATCCAGCTCTACTAGTGATGCCACTCTCGCAAATGATTCAGGTAGCTTCCTCAACTTTCTGCAATTGCCTAAATACAAGTACTCAAGCTTCTCTAGCTGTCCAATTCCTTCAGACAACTCTATAAGATTTGTACACCCATCCACGTTGAGGAAAATCAGACACTTAAGCTTTTCGAGGGAACCATCAACCTCAATCAGTCCTCTACAATTTTTTAGGATCAATCTCTCTAAACTCAAATAACCAGAAAAGTTTGGAGTCCTGGTCATGTTGTTGCAGTTTGTGAGATCCAAAACTTTCAACCTCTTGGCAACCTGTTACAACAGTTAAAAGAGAGTAATGGGGAAATTCCATGCAAGTTAGAGGCAATGAAGGGTTATGTTGGAATTGAGTTGTAGTTGAGTTGACTCGTTTTCGTCATTTAATCCTCATAGACCCATTCATTTTAGTATGAACTCCTATCCAACTTGATTCACATATATCCACCTATATATCAATTCAACTTCTTCCCCAGAATATGTAATAATCGTAAATGGCCTTGATTATGAGACCAGCTTAGTGTTAGTTGTGAAAGGCCTTTATTGCTCCCTTCATGACTCATTATTTACAATATTTATTGCCTATATAGTTATTTTATAGTCAATAGGAGTTCCAAAAATTAAAATAAAAAAAAACTCTACAAGAGACATTCAATTAAGATCTAGATAAATAAATAGCAACATATCATACCTTGATTTGACTCCATCCGGCCCAATCCTCCGTGATGGCACTATAAGATAGGTTGAGAACTACAAGATTGCTTGGATGAAAATCGATGGCCAAGAGCTCATGAGGACACCTATTCCAGGACAAGTATCTTAACCTTGAAAGTTGCTTCTTAAAGTCTCCAACAAAGTATCCTCCGCATAATTTGAGGAACCTTATGTTTGGAAGCCTTGAAAAGTCTTCACTTTTATAGATTTCTGATGGATTTCCATCCAAGCAGACTGCTTCAATGGCCTCCTTTCTCTGTCATTCAATGGTTAATTAGCATAGGAATAAATGAATATTGTCTTCATTCTCTCTCTCCCTCTTAAAAAATGGCTCCTTATTAGTAAATGAACTATTGAAAGAAGTATGGAAAATGACATGCAAACATATGGTTTCACCTCTTCTGTTCTAATGATTTTAATGGCTATCTCAGGAATCCACAACCTACTATGCTCTCTTGGATCCATCAACCTTGTATCTTCACAGATGATTTTTCTCCCAAGATCTCTCAATTGATCGTGCATCCAGAATTTGTTGTCATCAGTTATCTTTATCAAGGACATGCAGACAAGGACTTGAGTTGAATAATCTGGTAGAAACCCACAATCTTTCCACATGTAGAATGCATTTGTCTTGTCTTCATCCACAAAAAGACATGCGATATCGAGAAAGATTTGTTTTTGCTCATGACTTAGGGCATTGTAGCATATCTTTAGCATTTCCTGGACCTTCTGATGAGTTATTTCCCTTAGATTGTGCAATACACCTATCCATAAGCCTTTGTTTTGACGATAAAGTAATGAGCCTATGACTTCGAGAGCCAAGGGAAGTCCTCCAGTAGTAGAAACTATTTGTCTTGAAAGACTGACATAATCATCTGGAGGAGGATTTTTTCCGAATGCATGTCTATTGAAAAGCTCGAGGGATTGAACGGAATCCAATGGCTTCATTTCGTACTCTAAGGTTCGGTCAGCTTTTATGATGCTTCTATTCCTAGTCGTCATAATAACTCTACTTCCGGAGCCAAAGGAAATGTGCTTGATGGCTAGTTTCTCAATTTGGTCCTCGCTTACATCGTCGAGAATGATGAACACTTTCCTGTTGGAAAGTTGCTGGGCAATCAACTTGATCCCGTCGTCAATGTCATTAATTCCATCATGAAAGCTCGAACCAAACATGTTAGATAATAGTTGTTTTTGTAAAGTTACGAGGCCAAATTGGAGTGACAATTCTCGGACATTTCCCAAGAAGCAACAATGACTAAAGAGTGAATTTAATTTGTTGTAGACAACCTTAGCAAGAGTCGTTTTACCGATTCCGCCCATTCCATGGATTAGCACAAATCGCATGCCCCCAGAGTCCACATTCATCAACTTTACTACTGCATTCACTCGATCGTCCATTCCAACTAAATGTCCAGCGACGTATTTGTCTTTTATCTTCAGCTTCATAAGAATCTCTCGGGTCACCAATTTAATAAATTTCCAATACCTGCAATGTTAGTGAGTCATCTAATTCAATATTGTAAAAGATAACCTTAAGACACTCAACAAGTGTTTGCAATTAACACGGCTAGTAACTCTTACTAGATGAATGACATAGTTAATTCTTTTACTAGAAATAGTTTTCAAAATACACATGATATTCTTTCAAACTACCTAAACAAAAACTTATCCAAGCTTGGGTACATAATGAAAGTCCAAAACAAAAGTTATGAGGTGCTTGACACCTACGTACCCTTGCCTTTTCAACTCCCATCCTTTGATCTGGGCAACACTTCGCACGGCATCCTCCCACTTCCCCCTCATCTGGGGGCCGAACCTCTCCTCATGCTCCTCCAAAGTGCTGACATATAGTTGAGACTTAAGCTTGACATCACAAGGTTCCACGTCATAGAAAATTGGCAAAATCTCTTTCTCAGATGGTTTGTATTTCTTGCACTCCACCATGCGTGCAAGCTCGCGAAGGCACCATGGACTCGAAACATACCCTCTAGAGAAAATAGGTATGTAGATCTTCGAGTTTTCGATGGCCGTAGATAGTTCATCACCTATTTCTTTACCAACATGGAGCTCTTCCTCATCAAAGAAAACACGGATGTTTGCTTCTAGCATTTCATGATAAAGACAATCCGCAAATGCTTGGCGAGTGTCTGGCCCTCTAAAACTCAAGAAGACATCATAGTCAATTGCCGACGACTTACCGTCACTAGATTCAGCCTCCGAGCTCTTTCCCATGTCCATTCTCACAAGTATTTTCGCCCGAGGGTCTTCTTTCTCAGAGCACCTGATCAAGAAAGGCTTGTTCACTTGGCCATTGGTGAGTTTCTTTCATATTTCGCTTGAGAGCTCTATTCCTAGAACTTTCCCTAGTTGAATGGTCTTTGAATAGTCCCAACCATTTTTTAACTAATCAAGTCTACATCAACTCTAAAATGGCGTAATGAATACGCGTAGCGTTTTCTCCCAGTAGGCTCGGCTTCTAGAAGGCATGACTTTTGACGAACTCATTGTATGCAAGTCGTTGAAATTACAGTATTAGTCCTTGGTATTCTCAAGAATTCTTTTTCTGTCCCCGGCTATGTTTTGTTCTTTGATAGGCACAAAACAAATTGAGATTACAATTTTAATTTTCTTTCTTAACTCTAGGATTTTTTCAGATACTGATGTTTTTAAAATATATTTATAATGTGACACCCTGACCCTCATGCACGCGACAACCCCTATTCTCTTTAGTCAAATGAATGCAACGTCCCTAAACGCATTGCCGACCTTTTTTTAATCTTTTAGTTAAGTGCGGGTGGAAGCAATAAACAATCCCCAATCAACACAACAATAAGGATAGTTGGGAAAACCACAACAACAACATCATCAAAGCACAAATTTAGTTTAATTACTAGTTAACCTTAGGAAGTTTACATGTACAAACCCTTCCAATAGCAACTTCCTATTAAGCCAACAAAAGGAACTAGCAAGGCCAAAGTTAATCTACTCCTTCCAAACACGATCACGAACTACATCACTTGTCGGTTTCCCATTTTATGGACCTAAAAATGGTTAAATAACAATGGATGATATATAAATCTCAGTGAGTCAACAACCTAAGCCTCGGTTAGGAAGTTAACTCGCCTCGGGATTACCTAAACATACAACCATATATTGACGGTAGATCAATAGAAAAGCGACCATTGCTTTGCCTTAACTATATACATGCCTAGGTAGTCTAACCTCATAATCAACAATCGACAGCCAAATCAATTCGTGGAAATTATTACCTTACCTTGGCACATACCCTACACAATATAAACTCACACATGCTAGAAAAAATGCAATTAGGCATTCACATAATCAGAGCACAATTCATATTTCCTCATGCGCAATGCATTTACGTGTGTTCCGATTATTATGAACCCTAGGGCCACGGCACAATTTAAAGATTAGCCGTCTTCCGGCATAATCGAGCATTTATCAGGGCCACTCAAGGCACGCCTGTCTCGAACACACCCGCAATCATATGAGGTTGTTATCACAACCATGCAAGGCACACCCGTAATCATACAGGAGTTTTGTCACGGCCATTCAAGGTACACCCGTAATCAGGCAGGGTTTCATCCCAGTCACAAATGGCACACCCATCCTTGAATAGAGGTATTATCACGGTCACGAATGGCAAGCTTGTATCATACGGGGGTAATGGGCTTTTTTATTATGCGATCACGCAAGCACTTTAACCACTCAAGCCAATTTCATTTTTTCCTCATTTAGTCAATATAGACGTAGTCGTGCTCACATATCAAAATATTGTAACTTTCACATGTAAGAATGCATTAAAATAATCACACGTGATCACCTGTGCATATTTAACTCGTCAAACCTTGCATGCTTTCTTTTTAAAACATACTCGCCCCATTTAACTTATAAAACACAAAATATAAACTCGATACCTCGGGGATTTACATTTATGTGTCCATAAAACCTTCTTTAAAAATTAGTAAACGAGGTTTTCACATTGAACAAATATTTTTCAAGTCAGGCAAGTATTCAATCAACATAGAACGTGAAGAAAATTAATCTAAGGTTCAAGCAGCAATCAAGTATAGAGCAACACATATCACCCTATCGTAATAGCTTAACAATTTAATTATGAATAATAATTAATAATTAAAATTATCCATAATTAAATATAATTAATTAATTCCAAAAATAATTAATTAATTAAAAATAGAATTAATTACAAATAATTAAAAATAAAATAGTTAATTATAATTAACTATTATTAATCAAGATTAAATAATAAATCACCATTTATCCTAGTTAACCCCAGTTAATTAACACTAAGTAGGATTGTGAAATTAATTAATGTTAATCATAGTTAACTAAACTAACCACATATCAATCATGATTAATTAGACTAATCACACATTAACCATAGTTAATTAACTAATTATATATTAACCATAGTTAATCCTAACTAATCCCTAATCTAGATCAACTATAATCTAACTATTCTTAAGCAAGTTTAACGGACTAATCGAGGGATTAGAGCATTAACTCACCTAATAGGGATTCCAACGACATAGGCACAATGGTGGCGATGAGGACAACTTGTGGCTATGTCCAGAATGGTGAGGGGTGGCAATAGGAAAATCAGTCTCAGCGGTGGGGGTGCTCAGTGGCGGTGGAATCTGAGAGAGGGGGAGGAGTGGATGGTGGCACGGTGACTTTGGGCAGCTCCTCGGTGGGCGGATGGGTGGCAGTGGCAATGGTAGGGACGGCGGGTGGTGGCGGTGTGAGACAAATGAGGTGGCAATGGATGAATTGGGGGTGGGGGAAGATGAAGACCGAAAGGGAGGAACGAAGGAAAGAAAATGAAGAGGGAGGGGCGGACGTGGGAGGAAACGAGAGAGAGAGATACCGTGCGTGGGGGAGGGGAAAAAGTGAGTGGGAGGAGAGAGAAAATAAAATAAAATAAAATCCTTTTTTTTTTTGGCAAGCTTTCTTGGCAAATTTGCAAAATCCTTCTAGAAAGTGTATTTTGGTCAATTCCTCTTTTGGCCACAAATTTCTGAAATTGCCCTTGGGTCAGAAATCAAGAAGTGGGCCTAGGAATCGGGCTCAATGAATAGAATGACTCGCAAATTTATTAGGTTCAAAATGGGCTAGAATTGGAATTGGACTCGAAAATAGGCTTGAAAATTGATTTGGGTTTGGTGGGCTTGGGTTGGACCCACATGGTCGAACCTCAATGGGCTTGAGGCCCGTTGGGCCTTCGTTCAGCCTAACTCCTTTTTCGGCTCTAAATCTTAGCCTGAAAATCCCTTTTCTGCTAATTTCATGCAAACTAATGAATTCAGGGATTAATGAGGTGATATCCAACATTTTAGTCTTGACGTAACTGAAAGTTCGACACCCAAAATCGTATTAAAATTCACAGCTAAATTCGATCAGCTACAGCTTTAATAAATTTCAAACTAACGGATGGCTTTTAGAAGTTATGCGTATTTGATCCGTTGTTGAAATATTATTAATCCATGTTTATGTTTCCTCGACTCATGGATGACCTTGGTTTTCATGTAATTGTGAAGAATTGATTGCTCATTTCAAGGTACATGATCATTTGAAATCAATTTACGATTGTTTGCAAGCTATATAATGGTAATACGAAATCACTCATAATCCAATTATATTTTTTCTGCGAATCAACCTACAATCGTTCCTTGATCAGTCTATATAGGCACGAGATCATCCCTCGTCAATCTTTATAGTCGAATCATCAATCCATGGTCAAGTTCTTTTGTTGTGCGTGCTTGAATTTTTAATAGTCTTTTTCTTTTGATTAGTATCTTATGAATGGCCAACTCCAAGTAAATATAACTAATAGCGCATTGGCAAAATAATTATTTTATATATACTGAAATAAATTGAATTCAAGACGTCACATATAAGTAGCTTTTTTGTACTTGAACAATAAACTTTCCCATTTTATTAGCTAATTCATTTCCTAAATCTATTTGAGGTGACTTTATCTTTCACTTGTTTGCTTATTTTTATTTTTATTTTGCAACGGTCGCACTGTGACTTTCTTTAATCTTAAGCAATTAAAACATGCATGTAGAATTGTTGACAAGTTAATTCACCTAAATATTTTTCATTACTTTCTAAAATTTGAATAAAATTTTAAACTTTGGTTGAAAACTAAAAATATGTTCTTACTTATTATTAGGCCAAACAAAAAGAACCTGATGTTTTGGTTGTATCCTAGTTTGTCTTCATTTATTGATTTTTATGATTCCATTTCTAAGAAAGTTTGCCTCTACGAATTTTCAGGATAAGGACATTAGAAGTGCCACAAGTTATGTACATTACTCACTTTAATGCCATAAGTTTTCACCGGATCACTTAATTGCTAAATTTTTTGAAAAATGATTTTTTCAATACCAATTCTGATTTGTTTGGCTAGAAATCTGACGTGGTATTTTTTTTATTAATATCATGAGCTTACGTGGCTCACCGAGGTCTGAATTAGCATAAAAAGCTTAAAACGATATCGTCTAGTAGGTTAAAAAATTATCACTTCAATGTCAGTTGTTAAAAAAATGATCACTTCAGTGTTGATCATTGTTAAAAATAATCATTTCAGTGCCAAAAAAATGCTACATTAGACAAAATTTATAATTTATAAAAACCACATAATTTCTCTAGCTGGAATTTCTTGTTGGAGGTACTTAAGTTATCGTTTTTTTTCGATTTTGACAACTTAAGTGAGTCGGCGAAAACTTTTGGCACTAAAGTGAGCGCCGTACACAATTTATAGCACTTCTAGTATCCTTCATCCATGAATTTTCAATGTGAAATTAGGATTTTTCTTTTTTCGTTTTAGCAATATCTCATGTAAATTTAGTGGTTGAGTGTCACGACCTCACCTCGGGTGCACCACCTAGGGTTTGGCTAATGGATTACTAAGCCTAAACTTAGCTCGGCTCTCCCAAGCCCATACCAATTCGCGACTTAGGGTTTAAGTTTTTAGCATGCAAATAATTTTTACTTGGAGTCGCCACTAATCTACTTTTTAGTGGGTCGATTAGAAACCCAAGTAAAGTAACGGGAGAGTTACTTCACTCCTACAAACCAGAGATTATGGGATCGGGGACTTGATTACGTTAGATTTCTCTAACGCCCTTTCGATACCTTTTCTCTTTTATTTTAAAAAAATGATTTGCAGGCAATTTGGATTGATTTTAACTTACTCCCTAACATACAATGTGATCATGCAAGTGCGCAATCATTATTTAACACTCAATTATCAAAGCATTAAATAAATTGCAAGCATAAGGAAGAAATACTTACCTCGAAGCAACGAAAGCATATGCAATATTAGTTAGAAAATCACATCAACCTAAAAGTGATTTCTAATTAATACGCAGTCACTCGAATTTTGTATTTTCTCTTATTTAATGAGGCCTAAAACTAACGTGCAATGCATGTAATGACGTACAAAGGTGTCTAACTATACTAGCATGCAATGTGCAACATAATATGCAAACAATATGTCACACGACATTAATTATTTAACTTAATCTAATGCCAGAAAATACTTAATGCAACTATCCTAGTATGTCACGCATTCGAATGACCCTAAGCATGTAATTGTTAGATGACATGCAATGGATGATGTGCTAGATGACATGCAATAGATGATATAATTCTATGCGACGTATAGATAATACGATGCGACCTAGACTACATGACATGCAAGTGATATGTTTTTTTTTCATGAAATTAAAATAAACAAATAAATTTCCTATTTCTAGAAATTATCCAATTCAATCTAAGGGATTAGTCTTGCCCGAATCCTAGTTTATATTATCTCTAACTAAATAAACCCTATCCTAACATGCAATCATATTCTACGAATAAAATCAATCACTCAAGAAACGAATAAAATCGGCGAATCGTATCTCGGGCATGAGATCGAATTGGCCGATTTTCCATGCAATCGCGAATCGTATCTCGGACGTGAGATCGGATTGACGATTATGGCACGTTAAGAAATTAGAGAATAATCTCTAATTTAAAAGGCTACTTGGGAAATATTGGATAAGATAGTAGGGAGTTCTATCAAATATATCTGCAATATTTCAAATAAGGAAAATAAAGTCAAACGAGATTTTACCTAGTCCGTGACACGGTAGTGCTCGCGATGGGGCTCCTCGGTGAAGGAACTGCGCATGATTTTTTCGAAAGATTCGTGTTCTTCTTTTCAATGGCTTTAGCTCTTGTTCTCCACGTTTCGCTGTCTTCACCCAATTTCGTCCAATTGGCACTATGTTGACGATGGTGATGGTGCTCGTAGATTTGACCTGTCAAAGGGACAAGGACGTGGCTGCTTTCTTCTTGGCAATCAATGAGGAAGCCTCGGGATCGCTTTAGAAACCTGCAAAACAGAAGGGACGTGTCGCAACAAGGATTCGACTGGGCTGAAACTTCTCGTCACAGGTGGCGTCAAGCGTGACTCAGTGCGAGCAGCAAGGACCTCGCAGGTCAAAGGTCACAGAAGCTTGACGTTGTCGTTTGGGCAGCAGCAATTTGGCTTCAATGGCGGAGGGTGAGGTACTGCTTCGGCGGTGCGTCGTGGCACAAGAGGGAGGCGCGTCCTATGAGAGTGCGGCGGCGGCGGAGACGCGGCTAGTTTCTCAACCAAGGCTGACTAAGAACTCTCTCTCGTCCTCTTTCTCTGCGTAATTTTTGTGTCCCCCTTTTTCAGTGTGTCTGTCCCCCTTTTATAGGCAAGACAACACGGTGCCCTCAAAAAAATAAGATAAGGACATGATGATTTGCTTCCTTATTGCGGATATATCTTTTTTACTCTCTTCCTATCTTTAACCATGCAGATATACTTTACCTTTGAACCGACCACATCCATTCCTTTTCTTGACCATGCAGATATACTCTACCTTTGAACCAGCCACATCTCTGTAGATATGTTTTACTTTTGAACTAGTCACATCCCTACATATATGTTTTACTTTTGAATCGCCACATCCCTGCCTTTTCTTGATCATGCAAAAATCGGCCGCCGCAAAATTCTTGAAAGATTATGCTCCTAAAACTATATGCTATGCAATATTAAATTACGAATGATCGATCACAATTTAGGTGTCAACATTGAGTTATATTCATTTTCATTTTATTAGTTTGGTATTGGAACAAGTAACTCGTTCTCGCTTGAAGATTGCCAAAATGTCCCTGTACTTTTTGGTCTAAATATTTCATTGCCACTCGTTCCAGCCTCCGAGCTATTTCCCATATCCATTCTCACCACTTTTTTTTTCCTGATGGTTTCCTCTCTCGGAGCACCTGATTAAGAAAGGTTCGTTCACTCTGAATTTCATTTATATTACTCCTTAGACCTCTACTCCTAGAAGTTTCTGTAGTAGAGTCAACGTCAACTCTAAAATGGCGGAACCAGTCCGCTTAGCTTTTTCCCCCGGTGGGTTCTGCTCCTTGCAGACTTGTCTTTCGACGAAGGCACATTATGCAAGTCGTTCTCAATGGAGAGAAAATATTGAGGAAATTAAAGTATTAGTCCTTGTTGTTTCCATGACTGATTTATTTTTCTTTTGCCCTTTTGCACCCAATGACTGGTTTCTTGGTGAATAGGTCCCCATCTTGAAACCTGAAATCTCCCTAATCAGGGCTAGAGACAACCTTGTTGACCTGGTTCCTGGCCAGTTCCAGCATTGAGATGGTTGAGTTTTTTTTTTTTTTCTTTCATAATGAAGTTTAATTCCTCTTATGCCACGCCTTTATTTAAGCATTCCTAGTTTTGCAGCTACAGTTAAAATACTGAAAAAAAAATTCTTAAAAGCACTTAAAAATTGAGTAATCTTTGCGATTTCAGTAAGGTTTAAGACAAGAGAAATAAGATTTAGTATCATCGTATGTTCCACCGGTTTGCCGCGATTCTATGTTGGAACGGTGATACTTGGATAAAATTGACAATTTAGCACGATGAATTGAGAGCCGAACAAGTTATTGCCAGTAATCAATTGGAAATAGACCGCATTGAATTGAGATGAGTGCTCATTCCTAATTTTAATTGTATTAATTGGGTACTAGAGGAGGTAACTCCTTGTCTTTTGGCATGACCATTTTAGAGCGGGTATAGTTTTTTTTTTCTAGCCTGCTTTGACTCTCTTTGCTTTTTCAAACTTTTATAAGAGTTAGACCCCACACCTAAAATTAAAGGACATGACCATAGTTGGCCCTCCCAACAAATGAAGAAGTTGCTATTTCTGCCGAGAATTTCGCTTAACCTCCCCCCCTCCTCTCTCTCAAATGTTGGATTAAAAAGTTTTCCTTTTTTAGCTATTGCTTTTACATTAGCATTACAAGTTTAATTTTCTAGATATCTTAACTCATCAATTCATGGATGATTTTTTTTAATAGTCGAAATATTCTCCATTTACGAGCACTCAAATTAAGCAGTTTCTTAAGTTTCTTGAACTTAAATACATCTTTAACCTTCTTGCAGAAGAACTTAATAATTATCTAAGAGCCTCGTGGTCATTTTTTAATAGCAAAAGTAATATTTCAAATTCAGCTTGGCCAATCTATCTAAATGAAACAAACTATGATCAGACTGTCAATGTCAATAATTTCTAATCAACATCGGTCAGAAAAATTAAATTGATAAATCGTTTAAAATTTTAGGACTAAATTGACATGATTAAAAAGTTTAAGACTAAATTGGCAAGTCGTCAAAAGGTTTAGGACTAAGTTAGCATAACTTGAAGTTTGGATTGAATTGGCAATTAGGACTTTTTGGACAATTTTCCCATATGGCTTGCTTTATGGGCACCAAGATTTTCCAAATGTGTCACTTACATTAAAAAAATCATTATAAAAAATTTTAGAAAATCAAAAATATAATTAAACGAGGGGAAATGGTCCGCATATCTTGTTTCCTGTTTTCTTGTTTAATTAAGTTAACTTAGTGCTTGGTTTTCTATTTAATGCATTTTTTTGTAAGTATCTCAAATCTAATGTTTGTATAAAGATTCTGCATAAGAATTGCATTACATGCATATTTGCCCAATTTGGCATTGATAATCGAATATTTGCATAATTATAATTTCCATGTCAGAAGAATTGGAATTCTCCGTGAATTAGTATAGACACATACTTAGGACGTTAGGGTCGAATGTTTTTTTTTGTAATTTTAATTGCTATCTTGCATTGGTCACATGCTATCAAAAGTATAAAAAAATAATTACATCATGCATGTTGGTAAATTAGATCGCGTCTTCATTAAAAAAAATCACAAAAACATATGTTTAGGAGTTCATTTGGGGAAATTCAGGTTTATTTGCATTATATTTGTATTATTCTCTGTGGTTCATTTGGATTACCTTACGCTAAATTTTCATACTAATTAGAAGGTCATTTTGGGAAAGCAACTGATTTTGGGTGTGTCGTGGCTTAGCAAGTTACATCCGCATATTTATAACCTTTGATACATTAGTTTATCTAAGAAAACTTGCATAGACTTTCCATTTATCACTCACAGGGTCCTATCCTAAAGCTTAATAACGAAGCCTTATTTTATTTTATCAAATGCGGCCCGAGTTTTATTTTACTAGTATTTTATTTATTTTAACTGCTTTGTTTATTCTCATCCTATTCCTAGAACTTTCCCTAGTTGAATGGTCTTTGAATGGTACCAATGATTTTTTCCCTTGTCGAGTCTACGTCAACTCTAAAACGGTGGAACCAGTCCGCGTGGCCTTTTCTCCCAGCGAGCTCCGCTTCTAGTAGACTTGACTTTGTCTCATGGTAGACTTAACTTTGGCTGCATTTGGTTTAGCATTTCTAAGAGGCTTTCAAGCCTGAAAGATGCTTCAGCTTTGGAGTCGACTTTCAACTGAAAGCCGGCCTTCAAAATGCCAAAAGCCCAAAGCTAGTAGGAACTAGCTTTGGGCTTTCAGCATTTGGCAGAATGCTAAAATTAATTGTTCCCTTCTGAAACTATCCTCACTAATTCTTTATATTTTCGATTTTGCCCCTGATTATTATTTTTAATTGAAAAAGGAGGCAACTCTTCATCGGACCTACGAAGGGTTTAGTTCAAATATATATATATTATACCTTTCAAAACCCATTGCGAAAGTTCTTTTTACCAAATGCACATTCAACTCAAAGTCCATTTACAAAAAAATTTTACCAAACACAATTGCATTTGCTCAAGTAGTTTTAGGCTTTCAGCATTTACATTAGACTCAAAATCCATATGTAAAGCTGAACCAAATGCACCATTTGTCTCACTCGTCAAGTCTATGTCAACTATCAAGTGTTTCAGACTGATTTGTCTGATCAAATGCATAATCCAACTGTGTTTCGTGAACTTAACCAGCTCTCAAACACGTTCCATTCGAATTTCCCAAGTCACTCTCAAACTGATTTCATATCCGAAGCCGAACCACATGAGATGCATATTGGTCTCTCAAATATGGCAGTTCTTTCTTCTTTGTCACAGCTTTAGCAAGTGATCCTCAGCATGAAAAATCATTAAATAGTGACAAGCAAATATTTCCCGACCTCAGGTAGTGACTTGTTCTACCTCCAAACTGGGTCTCATCTCCACCTTATCGCCTTTGGGACTTACTCTGTACTGAAGCCCATCTCCCGGGCCTTTCTTCGTCGATTTAAATTAATGAAGTGTTTGTTTCGACCAAAAAAAAAGGTAGTGACTTGTTCCGAAATCCCAACTAAGCAAGATCAAGCGATAATGGCTTGTGCACTCAAATTTTCGCTTAAACAAATCATGGGAACACTTCACCCTAGGGCTCCGGAACGGAAACATTGTCTCTACTCACTATTCTACTATAATTTGCCAATGTTCATCTTCGGTTTTCGCGATCTCTATGGAATCAGGATGACTTCACCATCAATTGTTCCCCTCCAGTTCATTCCATCCATCGAAACACCCAGCATGCAAATCCACAATTAAGTGGTAGACCAAAATCCTATTCAATCTCCTTATTCGGCTTATTCTACCTAAGTGCAACGGACTTATAATCCTTGAAATAAGCCGAGGAAGACACCAACAGATGATCATTATCATGTTTCAAGTAAACCAATTCATCTTGAGGCATATCATTAAACAGTCACCGTGCATCGTCCACTTGGCCGCATTGGCTAAATAACTAGGAAAAGCTTCTTCACACCTCAAAACAGAGATGACGGAGACTATGTCAGAATGAATGATTTTGAATTCATCAATGAAGATCCTAGTAGTATCGATTGTGCGAGGAGCGAGTCATGGATCAGTTCCTGCTGTTGAGCTTGAGACTGGCGGGGGCGAAGCAAAAGGAGCTTCGTCCATGGAGGTTGTGTTTGCGGAGAAGAAGACGGCTCCATATAAAGGAAGATGGCGAAGCAACTGCGAGAGAGCGACGGAGAGGGAGTTTGGCCGGCCGAGCCCAACTGGAACTGTAAGTGATCGGGCTTTATGGAAGGGCTGGATTAGTGACCCGATGGCTGGGTGCTTTATTTGTTATTTATTAATTTTAATTGTTAATTTTTACAAAAAAATGCATGTTTGATTTGCTGGAAAAATTCAGATGTCAACAAACTTAGCCTTTTATATTCCAGCAAATTCACTCTTTCAGCACTTTTGAGTTACTGCATCTTTATCATCCTCGTACCCTCTAAATTCCTAGTAATTGCACTCTAAATACCTCTACTTTCGAAAGGCATTTAGTTTCCTTTCAAAAAGCAACAACAAACCGACGTTCGCTGAAGTACTCCAGGAATGCAATTGTCTTCATGGTTAGCGAGAGAGGGATGAGATTTGAGGAATTTATGGTCACTCTACCTTTGACACTAGAAGTGGGTAATTAGTGATGTTGCTTTCTTTTAACTCAGGAATGCAATGGGTTACCTATCTTTTTACTGCTTGTTTGTTAAGTATTGAAATGGCTTTGAATTAGGAACAGCAATTGGATGAAGCTCATCCGGTAAAATGTCCCAGATTCTTCAAGTTGCCAGACCCATACTTTTATCCAACACCTTATGTGTAATGCGAGTATTAAGCTAGAAGATGCGGCACATATTGAATATCAAAAGTTCACCCCAAAAATAAAAAGGTTTTTAGAGTCACAAATGTAACTTGCTGCTAATATTATTGGCCAACATTAATTAATGATAGCCTGCTGATATGATTGTACAAGGAATGGTTTCAAATTGTGGAAATGCTAGAAAACTACCAAGCATGTTGTACACGAAAATAGGATCAGGTTACTTCAACTCTCCTTGTAGCCAAAACTAATTCACCATGAGTCTGTGATTCTTTGCACTCCTGACAACGTTCGTACCTTTGTTATTGACTGACTAGAGTATTGCAGCAAGATTTTGAGCTAATTTTGTAATGTGGTAACGAAAGAAGAGAAGAATTTGATAGACGGAGAAAACCTGGTTGAAAAACAATTCTACGGATACGGAAAGATGAAAAAGAAGTGTATATTCCTTTCTAGGTGGTGAAAACATTGTGGAGAGCACTTCAGAAGGTTTTATAATAACGGCGAAAACCTGCGAAGCAATCATAGACTACATGGCGAAAATGTCAGCAAATATCGTGATTGATTGACCAAACTTGGTCGACCTAACATGCGGGGAATGTAAACTGCAAGGAAGGAGGATACTCTGAATCATGACAAACCCACATTACCAAAAACCTAGTACGCATGAATATTACACCCGGATCACAAATTATGGTGTCTAACTTGAAAGCCACTTCCAGAGCAATGGCTAGTGAAAATAGCACGGGTTGATTAATTGGGGAAGCTGAAAATTCTTGAAATTGAACTTGAGAGAATGGCCGCCTCATCATAGTGACAGGCGAGGCGTGAATTTCAAATGTTTCCATTGCTTGTACATGCTCACAGTCTCTTCAAACTAATCATCTCTTAAATTTGGGCAGTCGAAAATTGTTAGTGAGCACTCGTCTGATAATTTCCAATTAAGTACATTAGGAAAACTTCTCAGTGATATGCAACCTATAAATTCCAAATGTTTGAGAGTCTCTAGTTCATCCAGGCCCTTAACTGTTAGAAGCTCTTCGCATCTTCGAATTACCAAAGACTCCAGCTTTTTCAACCGATAGGTCGTCTAGACTTTCAATCTTAGGACACTTGTCTATTTCCAAGTGTTTCAAGGACTCCACTAAACCAAGACCTTGGATCGTAGTTAGATTTGGGCAATCGATCAGCGTCAACAGCTTTAACCTCTTCAAACTCAATAGACCCCCAAATCCCTCGAGGTGTTTTAACCCTTCCACTTTGAATTCTATCAACTGTTCAAGCCCATCGAGTTGAACTTCCTTCCAAAGACAGTGACTAATGTGCAAATGTGTCAATTTTCTCAAGTTGCAACGAAATGACGAGCTGGCTATCGATTCATGATATTGGGCAAACAATGTTGATAGAGATGGTGGAAGGAACATGAGGGATTGTCGGCATGGACCATCTTGGGAGTAAAGACGATGCCAGTTCTCATCATGACCACCATATATGAGATTTACCAATTCAGTTAGGTTTGAGAGATCCGAGATCCATCGCAACGAACTTGATCCCAGGCTTAGGCTTATCAAACTTGTGGGAAGCTCAGGCAATAATTCAAGTTTGCTGCAACCACATAATCCCAATATCTCTAGGTGAGGAAGTAGTTTGATTGTCACCGGAACATTTCTAATAGGGGATAATTCCAAGTGCAAAACTCTCAAAAGTGATAATTTCCAAATACCTTCGGGAATTTCCCACTCCAGATGCAAGCAATTCCCAACATGTAGCTCTTCCAACTCTTTTAGCTTGACAATGCTCAATGGTAGCTCCCTAATCAAAGAATTTGAAATGTTGATGACTTTTAATCTACTTAGGTCTCCAATAGATTCTGGTAATTGTAAACATTCCGTTTTTGAGACATCCAACTCAAGTAGAGATTCCAAGTTTCCAATCGACACTGGAAGTTCCCTTATTTTAGTACTTGATAGAAAGAGAGACTTAAGTTTCTGGAGGTTCCCGATAGAACTAGGAAGTTCTTTGATTTCCGTATATTGTAGTTTAAGAACTAACAAGCACTTTTGGTTACCAATGGAGTCGGGTAATTTTGTGATAGTTGTATTTGAGAGATCCAACTCTACTAGTGATGCCACTCTCGCAAATGATTCAGGCAGCTTCCTCAACTTTTTGCAATTGCCTAAATACAAGTACTCAAGCTTCTCCAACCGTCCAATTCCTTCGGGCAACTCCCTAAGACTTGTACATCCATCCGCATTGAAGTAAATCAGGCACTTAAGCTTTTCAAGGGAACCATCAACCTCAATAAGTCGTCGGCAATCTTCAAGGTTCAATCTCTCTAAACTCAAATAATCAAAGAGGTTTGGAGTCCTGGTCATGTTGTCACAACATGCGAGATCAAGAACTTTAAGTTTCTTGGCAACCTGTTACAATATCTAAAAGTGAGTAAAGGGAAAATTCTGCGTGAAATTAGAGGCAATAAATGATTATGCTGAAACCTAGATGTAATTGGGTTGACTATTTTTCTCATTTAACCCGCATAGATCTGTTCATCTAGTACTAAAACCTATCCAACCTTATCCACGTATATCCACCTACATATCAATTCAATACAATCTAATTTAATCGCCTTGATTATCAGACCAGCTTAGTCCGCTTAGTTTTACTTGTAGGATAGCCTCGATGAATCCATTTATGGGCCATTTTATTTACAACAGGTCATTGCCTACATAGTTATGGTATAGTCAATTTTAGTTAAAAACATAAAAACGGCATGAGACAATTCAATGGAGATAAAGATAAATAAATATAGCAACAGAGTACCTTGATTTGACTCCATCCAACCCAATCTTCCGTTATGGAGCTATAAGACAGATTGAGAACTACAAGATTGTTTGGATGAAAATTGATGGCGGAGAGCTCTTGAGGACACCCATGCCAAGTCATGTATCTTAACTCTGAAAGTTGATTCTCAAAGTGTCCATCTAATTGTCCCCAAACTAATTTGATGAACCTTATGTCTGGAAGTTTTGAAAACTCATCGCTCGTATAGCTTCCTGGTGCATTTCCATTTAAGCAAACTGCTTCAATGTCCTCCTTTCTCTGCCAGTCAATGGTAAAGTAGCATAAGAGCAAATGAAAAATGTCTTCATCCTCTCTCTACTATAATAAAATGGCTCCTAGTTAATAAATAAACTATTGAGAAAAGCATAGATTTGGATGGTTGAACATATGTTTCACCTCTTCTGTTCTTATGATATTAAAGGCGGAAAAAGGATCCCACAACCTGCTCTGTTTTCTTGGATCCATCAACCTCATATATCCACATACAATTTTCCTCCCGAGATCTCTTAGTTGATCATGCATCCAAAATTTGTTATCATCAGTTATCTTTATCAAGGACATGTGAACAAGGACTTGAATCGAATAATCCGGGAAAAACCTACAATCTTTCCACATGTAGAATGCATTTGTTTGATCTTCGTCCACAAAGAGACATGCGATGTCGAGGAAGATCTGTTTTTGCTCATGACTTAGGGCATCATAGCTGATCGTCAGTCTATCTAGAACCTTCTCATGAGGTATTTTCCTTAGATTGTCCAGCACATCTATCCATGAGGCTTTGTTTTGGCAATGAAGTAATGAGCCTATGACTTCAAGAGCCAATGGAAGTCCTCCAGTCGTGGAAACTACTTGTCTTGAAAGATTGACATAATCATTTGGAGGAAAATTTCTTCTAAAAGCATGTCTACTGAAAAGCTCGAGCGACTGAACAGAATCTAACAGCTTCACTTCATACTCGAATGTTTGGTTGGCTTTTAAGACACTTTTGTTCCTAGTTGTAATAATAATTTTGCTCCCTGAGCTAAGTGAAACATGCTTGATGGCTAGTTTCTCGAGTTGTTTCTCCTCATCCACGTCATCCAAAACTATGAAAACTTTCCTATTAGAAAGTCGTTGTGTAATCACCTTGATCCCATCGTCGACATCATTGATTATGTTGGGAAAGCTCGAACCAAACATGTCAAATAATAATTGTTTTTGTAAAGTTATGAGGCCAGAGCTGTGTGATGATTCTCGGACATTTCCCAGGAAGCAACAATGGCTAAAGAGGGGATTTAGTTTGTTGAACAGAACCTTAGCAAGAGTTGATTTACCGATTCCCCCCATTCCATGAATTAGAACGACGCGCATGCCCCCGGAATCCACGTCTAGTAACTTCAGAACAGCTTCCACTTGATCATCCATTCCAACTATATGCTCGGCCACGTATTTGTCTTTTGACTTCAGCTTCATCACAATCTCTTGTATCACCGATTTAATGAATTTCCAGTGCCTGTCACGTTATGGAATCATCTAAGTTGAAAATTGTAAAAAATAAGGACACTTGGCAAGTGGTTGCATCAACATGGCTACTAACGCTTACTAAATGGACTACACCCAAAAGGAAGAGACGTTTTAGGTGCTCTTGGAACACTGCGTCTCTATGATTTAAACAAATAATCATGTAGCGAATATCATGAGCTTTTTACTTTTTATTTGCTTCCGAAACGGCGACACTTTGAAAGGGTGATTGACATAAATAGATGGGAAGCCTGCTTCGTTACCATGTAAGGAGAGAAGGCAATTTTAAGGAGGTAATCCACAATTTACGAACACAAAGATATAATAAATTACATCTATAAATGAAAAGAATACCAGGTTCTTGCCTTATTTGGTTTGGACGACTGACATGGTTACCAAAAATAGTTTTCAAAACACACATGGTATTCATTCAGTTACAGACCACCTAAACGAGATCTTAAGCAAGCTTGGGTATACATTGAAAATCCTAAACAAAAGTTACGGAGCACATTAGGAAACGTACATACCCTTGCTTTTTCAACTCCCATCCTTTGATTTTAGCTACGCTTTTGAGGGCATCCTCCCACTTTAGCCTCATCTGGCGGCCGAACTTCCTCTCATGCTCCTTCAAATCACTGACGTACCATTGAGACATAAGCTTAACATCACGAGGTTTCACATTGTAAAAGATTGGCATAATGTCCTTCTCAAATGATTTGGTATTTGTGCACTCCACCATGTGTGTGAGCTCCCGAAGACACCAGGGACTCGAAGCATAACCTTTAGAGAAGATTGGTACATAGATCTTCGACTTTTCGATAGCCATCGGTAGCTCATCAGCTATTTCTTTACCGATGTGGAGCTCTTCCTCATCAAAGAAGACACGGATGTTCGCTTCTAGCATTTCATGGTAAAGACAATCTGTGAATCCTTGACGAGTGTCCGGCTCTCTGAAACTCAAGAAGACCTCATAGTCAATGACCGATGATTCACCACCACTCGTTCTGGCCTTCGAGCTCTTTCCCCGGTCCATTCTCACAAGTATTTTCGCCTGAGAGTTTCCTCTCTCAGAGCACCCGATCAATGAAAGGCTCGTGCCCTTTGCGCTTGCAATTAAGGAAAAAAAAAGAAAAAGAAACTGGCGGAGACCTCTATTCCTCGAACTTTCGTTTGCCTTATCTTTAACCGTCCAAAAGTGAAATAAATAAATAAAAAGATATTTCGAGTCTACGTCAACTCTAGAAAGGCGGAATCAGCCCCCAGAGCTTTTTCCGACATTTGGCTCCGCTCCTTTAGAGTGACTTTTGACGAACTCGCAATAATGCAAGTTTCGTTCTCATTGGAGAAAAAGTAGAAATATATAGGATTATGTGATATTTTCAAAAAATATTCGAGAGTACTTCAACTCTAAAAATAAACTTTGTTTTTTGATGGGTCACAGACAAATCAAGATTGTAAATTTTTTTTATTTACTTAGCTCTAGGATTCTTATCAAATACTATTTTCAGAATTAGGTGATATTTTTAAAACAGATTTATGACTGGAATTCTTTAACTTGAACTGTATATTGTTTGCGTTATTTGCTAATTTATTTCCTAGATTTGCCTGGGTGAGGCTAACCTTTGCTGGGGCTTTGCCTAGCCAAGGCTTGCCCTTGCCAAACCGCACCTCGCCTTGGTGGGTGAAGCTAGTTGACTTGCCATGGCTGGTGGCTGGCCACCAGCAAAAGGAAGCAGAAGAAGGAAAAAAGAAAAAAATTATAAAAAAAGAAAATTAAAAAATTATTGAAATATTATTAAAAATTATTCACGTTAGTGTCGATAGTCCTATGTGACGTTGTTGTATCTATATTAGTGATTTCTAGTCAAAATTGATCGGATGGACTCAATTGGCAATAAATAAAAATGTTTATGATTAAATTAACAAAATTGAAAGGTGTAAAAACTCATTTGGAAAAATTGCAATAGATTTAAAAATTTTTGGATAATGTTCCCTCTTTGAATAGTGCCAACGAATTTTCCCCCGGCAGAATCAGTCAGCGTTGCAAGTCTTTCTCGATGGGCATCAAATATTGAGGAAATTATCCTGTTAGTCCTTGGCTATGCTTTGTTTTTTGACCCGCAAAGACAACTTCAGATTACAATTTTATTTTACTTTTTTAACTCTAATATTTTTTTCAGATACTGTTTTCAAACTTAGGTGATATTTTTGAAATAGATTTATGATTATATTTCTTTTATTCAAGCAGTAAATTTTCACGTATTATTAGCTAATTTGTTTCCTAAATCTATTTGAAGTGATTTATCTTTTACCTTCTTGTTTATTTATTTTTTTATATTTTGCAGCACTTGCACTATGACTTTCTTTAATTTTAAGCAATTAAAATTTTAATTAAAATTATTTTTTGTTTTTGGACCCTATATATAAATGTTGACCTGTTCATTCCACCTATATATTTATCATGACTTTCTAAAATTTGAATAAGATTTCAAGCTTTGGCTGGAAAGCAAAAAAGATGTTGTTACTTTTTATTAGGCCAAAAAAGAGAGGCCCTGATCTCTTGGTTCTGTTCTAGTTAGTCTTCATTTATGGAATTTTTATGGTTTGATTTGTAAGAAAGATTGTCTCTATGAATTTCGATGTCAAAATCAGGATTTTTTCTTTTGGCTTTCATGCTTTTTACGTGTGGTTCAATTTTCTTTATTTTCATTGTATCGGATTGAAAATGGAGCAGGTAACTCATTCACTTGATAAAGTATTGCCAAAATGTCCCTCCACTTTTGACCTGAAAATTTCAATAAATCAGTTTTTCTTGGATATTTTCTGCTAAGAGTTGGCAAATGACCTATTTAGACGGTTTCCAAGCAACTTCCCTCGTCCACAATTCAAAGATGACAACTGAGTGATCGATTTGAAATGTCCAATCTTCCCTTAGTTGAATGGTCTTTAAATAGTACCAACGATTTTTTTTTCCCTAGTCGAGTCAATGTCAACTCTAAAATGGCTAATCAGCCCGGGTCGCTTTTCTACTGGTGGGCTCCGCTTAGACTTTGACTTTTGACAAGCTAACGTTACGCAAGTCGTTCTCAATGGAGGAAAGATTATGAGGAAATTACAAGATTTCATTTTCGGTCCCAGTTATGCTTTGTTTTTTTTTTTTAGAAATTTTATTTTACTTCCTTAACTCTAGTATTTTTCCAGATACTGTTTCCAAACTTAAACTTACGTGATATTTTTAAAATAGATTTATGATTAGATTTCTTTTACTTGACAGTAAATTTTCCGTTTTATATATTAGTCTCCTATGTTTGTTGGGATTGATATATATATATTTTTGAAGAGTTAGTCTTTCGTTGAGTGTCGTTGGTTCTTCCGACTTCTATCTATAATGTATTTATCTTTTCAACGTTTTTTGTATTTAATTAGAGAATAGAGGTTGCGTCCTTCATTTTAAAACTTCAGTTCATAACTACTTTCACCCTATCGGTTGTCTAATTGCTGAAAATTTTTATTCCATGCATGTGCACTTCTTTCAAAGGTGATAATGATCCAATAAATGGGGGGACACGCGGCAAATAGCTGTAATTGGTCTTGTTTTACCCCACTATTTGGTTCTTCATACAACAAAGGCTTTTCTTTGTTATAAATAAATTGATGGAAGCTGATATGTGACCACACGACATGAACATAGTACAAACATATCCCTATTGAGCGTCAACATATTGGGTGTGACATTTGATGTCAATTGGGTCCATATTATTGTCTTATTTTCTATGTCGCCACCTAATCTACTCGAAGTATTGCCGCCCATTTGGCAATATCTATTAATCCATGATGTCATTTATTTATTTATTTACGACCCTTCATTAGAATGGATTCTCAAGAGTATCACTTAATAACATGTATTTTATCCAAATCGCAACACCAAAAAAATAGCCCTCGTAATATACAAGCCCCTGCAAATTTCAGATGAATGATTAATAATTAGGCTGTTCGTGGTTGAACGACCGTCAAATGTCGACAATAGCCTCCGCTAGTGTAGAATGAGCTGCTCAATCACGTCGGCAACTCGATCAAGGAAACCAGCCACAAGACTATTTGGAAGACCGAAGCCAGTCGGTGGCCGAAATTCAAACGGATTTTCACCGATGGGAGGACGAGGGAGGAAGGGAGGGAGATTTTGTAATTTTTTACTCCATCCAGCCCAGTCCTCTGTGGTAAAACTATAAGACAGGGTGAGAACTACATGACTGCTTGGATGGAAATTGATATCCGAGAGGTTTTGAGGAAAATGATACTAGACATGTATTTTAACCTCGAAATCTATTTCTTAAAGACTCCTCTGAGTGTCTGCCGGCTAATTTGAGGAATCTTATGTTTGGGAGCCTTGAAACTCTTTGCTTGTATAGATTCCCAATCCATCTATGCAGACTGCTTCAATGGCCTCCCTTCTCTACCATTCCATGATGAAGTAGGATAAGAGTAAATGAAATGTACAGAGAAAAGTACAAAGTCCAACGGTTGAACATATCGATTCACTTCTATATTTACGATATTAATAGCCATCTCAAGAACCCACAACCTACATTGATTTCTTGCATCCATTAGCCTCGTATCTTCAAGGACAATTTGCCTCCCGAGATCTCTCAGTTGGTCAAACGTTGTTAGTTGTCTTTATTAAGGACATGCAAACAAGGACTTGAATCAAATGATCCAGGAAAAGGCTACAATCTTTCCAAATGTAGATTGCATTTGTCTTGTCCTAGTCCACAAAGAGACATGCGATGTCGAGGAAGATCTGTTTTTGCTTGAATCAAGGCATTGTAGCTGATCGTCAACTTGTCCTTGACCTTCTCTAGAGGCATTTCCCTTAGATTCTCTAGTACTTTTATTAATGAGGCTTTGATTTAGTGACAAAGTAATGAACTTATAACTTCTAGAGCTAAGAGAAGTCCTCTGGTCATAGAAACTACTTGTCTCGAAAGACTGACATGATCATCTGGAGAAGGATTTTTTTTTGAAAGCTTGAGCCTGAGGGAATAGCCAACTCATTTTCTTTTCCCCTCTTTCTTCCCGGACTTTCCTTTGCTTGTACACTTTGACTGTGCCTTGAAGCACATCATTATCTTCTAAATTTGGGCAGCTGAGAATTGTTAGTGAGCACTCGTCTGGTACTTTCCAATTTAATACATTAGGGAAACTTCTCAATGATCTACAACTGATAAACTGTAAATATTTGAGTGTGTCTAGTTCATCCAGGCCTTCAACTGCCAAAAGCTCTTCGCATCCTCGAATCACCAAGGACTCCAACTTTTTCAAATCCGATAGATCATCTAGACTTTCAATCTTAGGACACCATTGTATTTCCAATTCCTCCAACGACTCCACCGAGCCAAGTCCTTGGATAGCAGTAAGATTTGGGCAGTTGAAGAGACTCAACCTCTTCAAACTCGAAAGACCGGCAAATTTCTTGTGGAGTTGTAAGCTTTCCACTTCGAGTCCAATCAACTGTTCAAGCCCACACCTGTCTATTTCCAGTTGCTCCAATGACTCCACCAAACCAAGTCCTTGAATAGCAGTAAGATTTGGGCAACTAGTCAGCCTCAGCAGCTTCAACCTCTTCAAATTCGAAAGACCAGCAAATCCCTCAAGGAGTTTTAACCCTTCCATTTCAAATTCAATCAATTGATCAAGCCCATTGAGTTGAACTTCCTTCCAACGACATTGATAAATGTACAAACGTGTTAAGTTCCTCAAGTTGCAATGAAATGACAAACTATGTTTTGATTCATGATATCGAAGTGACAATGTTGACACAGACGATGGAAGGAACTCAAGGGAGTGTTGGCATGGACCATCTTGGGAGAACAAAGGACGACAATTCTCATCATGACCACCATAGCTCAAATCCACCAATTTGGTTAGGTTTAAGATATCTGGGACGTACCGTAGCGAACTTGATCCGAAGTTTAGGCTTATCAAACTTGTGGGAAGCTCAGGCAATAATTTGAGTCCACTGCAATGACATAATCCCAATTTCTCTAGGCGAGGAAGTAGTTTGATTGTCATCGGAACATTTCGAATGGGGGTAAATTCCAAGTGCAGTATTCTCAAAAGCGATAATTTCCAAATGTCTTCAGGAATTTCCCACTTTAGATTCAAGCAATGCTTGGCATGTAGCTCTTCCAACGCTTTTAGCTCGACAATGCTCTGTGGTAGCTCCATTATCAAAGAATACGAAATGTTGATGACTTTCAATCTACTTAGGTCTCCAATAGATTCAGGTAACTGTAGCAATCGTGTTCCAGAGACATCCAACTCAAGTAGTGATTCCAAATTCCCAATCGACATAGGGAGTTTTCTTATGTTAGTATCTGATAGAATGAGAAACTTAAGTTCCTGTAGGCTCCCAATAGAATTAGGAAGTTCATCGATTTTTGTAGATCGTAGATTAAGTACTGACAAGCACTTTTGGTTACCAATTGAGTTAGGTAATCTTGTGATGGCTGTATTTGAGAGATCCAACTCTACCAGTGATGCCACTCTCACAAATGATTTAGGCAGCTTCCTCAACTTTTCACAATTGCCTAAATACAAGTACTCGAGTTTCTCTAACTGTCCAACTCCTTCGGGCAACTCCATAAGATTTGAACACCCATTTGCATTGAAGTGAATTAGACACTTGAGCTTTTCAAGGGAGCTATCAATCTCAATCAAACTATAGCACTTTTTAAGGATCAATCTCTCTAACCTCAAATAAGCAGAGAAGTTTGGAGTCTTGGTCATGAGGTGGCAATATGTGAGATCCAGAACTTTAAGTTTCTTAGCAACCTGTCACAATAGCTAAAAGAGAGTAACGGGAAAATTCCATGAAAATTTAGAGGCAATAAATGGTTTTGTTGGAATTGAGTTGGAATTAAATACACTCATTTTCCTCATTTAATCCACATAGACCATTTCATTTTAGTGTTAACAACTATCCAACCTAATCCACATATATCAACCTATATATCAATAAAGTTCTTCCCAGAATATGCAATTAATTATAAATAGTCTTGATTACAAGACTAGCTCTGTTTTACCTATGAATGGCCTTGATTACTCAATTCATGACCCGTTTTATTGACGACCTGTTACTACCTATACCAATATGGTACAAATAATAGGAGTTCCAAAGAAAAATTTGTAACAAAAAATTTAATTGAGATCTAGATAATCAAATAGCGAGAGATTGTACCTTGATTTGACTCCATCCAGCCCAATCCTCTGTAATGGAACTATAAGATAGGTTGAGAACTACTAGATTGATTGGATGGAAATTGGTGGCCAAGAGTGCACAAGGACACCTATTCCAAGACAAGTATCTTAACCTTGAAAGTTGATTCTTGAAGTCTCCATCTAAGTGTCCACCATCTAATTCAAGGAACCTTATGTTGGGAACCCTTGAAAACTCTTCACTGGTATAAATTTCTTGTGCAGATCCCTCTAAGCGGACAGCTTCAATGGCCTCCTTTCTCTGCCATTCAATGGCAAAGTTGGATAAGAGAAAATGAAAAATGTTATCAAATTCTCTCTCTACCACGCGTAACGAAAAAAGGGCTCCTAGTTAATAAATGAAATATTGAGAAAAGTTTAGAATTTGATGATCAAACATATCATTTCACCTCTTCTGTTCTTATGATATTATTGGTTGTCTCCGAAACCCACAACCTACTCCACTTGCTTGGATCCATCAGCCTTGTATCTTCACAGACGATTTTCCTACCAAGATCTCGTAGTTGGTCGTGCATCCAGAATTTGTTGTCATCAGTTATCTTTATCAAGGACATGTAGACAAGGACTTTAGTCGAATAATCTGGTCCATATCCACAATCTTTCCACATATAGAATGCATTTGTCTGGTCTTCATTTAGGAAGAGACATGCGATATCGAGAAAGATTTGTTTTTGCTCATGACTCAAGGCATTGTAGCTGATCTTCAGCTTCTCCTCAACCTTCTCATGAGGTACATCCCTCAACTTGTTTAGTAGATCTATCCATGAGGCTTTGTCTTGGCGACGAAGTAATGACCCTATGACTTCAAGAGCCAATGGGAGCCCTCCGGCCATAGAAACTACTTGTCTCGAAAGACTAACATAATCATCTGGAGGTTGGTTTCTTTCGAAAGCACGTCTGCTAAAGAGCTCAAGTGATTTAACTAAATCCAATGGCTTTACTTCGTACTCTGAAGTCTGGTCAGGTACAACTATGAGGCTTCTGTTCCTAGTTGTCATAATTACTCTACTTCCTGAGCCGAATGAAACGTGCCTAATGACTAGTTTTTCAAGTTGTTCCTCATTATCCACATCATCAAGGATGATGAAGACTTTCCTGTTAGAAAGTTGCTTCATGATCACCTTGATTCCATCGTCTACATCGCTGATTCCGTCGTGAAAGCTTGAACCAAACAAGTTTGATAATAATCGTTTTTGTAAAGTTTCAGGGCCAAACCTGAGCCACGATTCCCTGACATCTTTAAGAAAGCAGCAATGATCGAAGAGGAAATTTAGTTTGTTGAAAACAAGTTTAGCAAGCATCGATTTACCGCTTCCACCCATTCCATGGATTAGCACAAAGGGCTTGCCCCAGAGTCCACATCCAACAACTTCTGAACGGCTTCCACTCGATGGTCCATTCCTACTAAATGCTCCGGGACCCATTTGTCTTTTATTTTGAGCTTCATCAAAATTACTTGTGTCACCGATTTAATGAATTTCCAGTACCTGCCACATGGTGAATCATCCAAGTCCAAAGTGTAAAATATAACCTGAGGACATTCAGCAAGTGGTTGCAATCAACATAACTAATACCCTAGGGATGTGAATAGGCCCATTCACTTCGAGTCCCACTAATACCCGACCAAATCCGGACACTAAGGGCGTTTGTTTTTGATGATACAACTCAAGATCGGACCTGCATAGAACCTGAACCTACAAAACGGTTTGGATTGACTCGGGTCAGGTCATTTTTTCCCTAGAAAATGCCTCGCTCAGCCTCCACAGCCTCACGCAGCCTCACCTAACCAGCCACCAAGGTCTCCGACCAATCTCCTAGCCCCCTCCATCATCGCTACCAAACATTTTGACCCAAGCATGGCCGCTGTGCTCCTTCCTCTCGAAGTCGCTCGTCGAATCGCACTTCTCGGCTGAGGCGGAGGATTCTCTCGCTCAGCGGTTCTCCTTGAAACGTTACCCTTGGCCCACCATCGTGGATTTTGAACATGGTGTCGAAAATCAGCAACAATTCGTGATGGAAATTCCAGGACCTTCGAGAACCTTCCCTACCAATTCGCAAGACCTTGGTGAAGGTGTTGAAGAAGTTCCGGAGCAAGATCCTTTCGACAACCATGTGCTTCATGGCACAGCCAATGAAGACTCGGTTGCTTAGCTCTGTCACCGTATCGTCTCTCAGTGTCCATGGTAGCTCAATGTCTGGATGAGGGGGAAGGAACGGATGCGCTCGGGGACACAGGGCTGCAAGAGGAGGTCAGCAGCTGAAACGTGGAGGAATTGGGCACTGGCGTCATCTCAAGAGATGAAGACATGGCCGGAGGCGTTGGGGGAGAGGCGGCTGGTGAGGGGAGGGAAGAGAGAGCGTGTGGGTGTGAAAGAGAATAGCCAAAACCAAACCGAACTAAATTGTCTGAAGTTCGTTGCTATACTTGCTATCTAAACCTCAATGAACCCTGACCGGAAAAGACCAAAAACCTTTTGCCCATGTCGGTTCTCTTCGGTTTAGGCGATTTTTATTTATATTACACCTTTACTACCGCTTACTCCAATGCCACGTCTCATGAATTAAACAAATAATCATATATCTAATATTATGAGCTTTTTTTTTTATGTATTTGGTTTCGAAATTGTGACACTTCCAATAAGGGCGATTGACTTGAATGGATGGAAGCCTACTTCAATACCATGTAAAAAATATCTTGGAAAGGAGAGAGAAGGTAACTTTTTAGGAGGTAATCGACAACTTACAAACATAAAGATAAATAGAATTAGATATATCAATGAAAGAATTTGAGTAAAAAACAAGAAAATACGAAAGGAATACTCCTTTCTTATCAACCCATTCATCTCCGCTCTAAGCTTTCCAAAAAGAGCAGAATTTTGGCTGAATACTTACCCGGTTCTTGCTTATTTGGTTTGGATGAACGACATGGTGGATTCTGTTAGCACAAATATTTTCTTCAAAGGCACATGGTATTCATTCAATTTCAAACCGCCTAAACGAGGTCTTACCAAGCTTAGGTATATAAGGAAAGTCAAAAACAAAAGTTACGGAGTAGTTTAGCATAACTACATACCCTTGCTTTTTCAGCTCTCTTCCTTTGATTTTGGCAACACTTTTGAGGGCATTCTCCCACTCTCGCCTCGTCTCACAGCCAAATTTCTTCTCATGCTCCTCCAAAGCGCCGATGTACTGTTGAGACTTAAGCTTAACATCGCGAGGCTTGACATTGTAGAGAATTGGTATAATCTCCTTCTCGGATGGTTTGGATTTGACACAATCCACCATCTGTGCGAGCTCACGAAGACACCATGGACTCGAAGCATAGCCTTTAGAGAAGATAGGTACATAGATCTTTGACTTTTTTATGGCCATCGGTAGCTCATCAGCAATTTCTTTGCCAACATGGAGCCCTTCCTCGTCAAAGAAAACACGGATATTTGCTTCTCTCATATCGTGGTAGAGGCAATCCGCAAATCCTTGACGAGTGTCTGGCCCTCTAAAACTTAAGAAGACCTCATAGTCAATCACCGACAACATGCTACCACTCATTTCAGCCTCCGAACTCTTTCCCATGTCCATCCTCACAAGTGCTTTCGCCTTAGAGATTCCTCTCTCAAAGCACTTGATCAGTGAAAGGAACGTTCACTTAGTGTTTGCATAAAAGAGAGGCTGAGGAGTCACTACTGACTTTCATTTATATTATGCTTGAGACCTCTTTCCTAGAACTTTCCTTTGTTGAATTATATAACGCCAAACATTTTTTGCATAAAAAATAGACTGAGAAGTCACTACTGACTTTCGTTCAAATTCAGTCGGCTACTGGCAGTCGTCTGCTCTATCTTACGCGTCTACATCCGACTGGAAAAGTAACGTTTGTAATTTGAAATTTGTTCTTTTGCCGGTGACATAAAGAAAATAAAGAAAGAAGACAGAGTTCGAGGGTCATGCGAGGAGCTTTTTAGAGGAAAAAACACTAAATTAACACATCGGGAATCAGGTACACTGATCCTTCTTCCTTTTAGCAACAAAAAAGGAAATGCTTCATGACACACTTAACGAGATTCGTTTTTCGACATTCAATGTGCATTAACATGTACTAAAACTATTTCGAATTATTCTTAGAACCCTATTCTTTCCCATGCGCCATTGGGGCACTAGTTATAACAAGATTTGTAATATTGAAAGAATTTTAATTTATGCTTATATTATATTGGACAATGCATGATTGCTTTGCGTTGGTATCACGTGAAATAGTTATTTTTGCTATTTCCGTCAATTTTTATGAGGAACAACAAGAATGTTTTCCCAGATAAGGAAATAGCATCTCCCCATATAATGTTTTTGCCAAATAATAAAATAGTGTAGACAAAAAAAAAATTTGTTTAGTCGACAAAGAAGCTAGTTTTAGCCAACGAGAAATATAAAGGGAATTAATCAAGTCTTGAAGCATGGGTGTCCATAAATGAGGCTCGACCTAATAGACAAAGGGCCATGACTACATGATTTGCAATGAGCCGGACACAAAGTAGTTATCTAATTCATGAAGTCAACATTTTTGGATGCAACCATTAGTACTCGTAAAAAATGAAGATCAAAGTAGCAGTGGAGAATTGAAACCAATGTGAAAAATCAATTAATAAACACCAGTTATTCAGTTTCTTCTTATTTATCTTTACATTCCGTATACCTTTATATTGTTAGACACGATTATCTTCAGTGTCAATACTTTTAATTTCTCATCAATTATGTTTTCTATCCAAGAATCAATAAATGATTATTCATAACCTTTGCCAGGTGCGTCAAACTTTGAAATGCCGTAATCAATCCCTATAGCCCTTTCTCCCGGTGGGCTCCGCGTCCTGTAGACTTCTCTTTTTTAAGTCAAGACCTGTAGACTTGACTTTTGAGGAACTCATCATGTGCAAGTTTGGTTCTCAATGGAGAGAAAATATTGAGGAAATTACAACATTTCTTGTTGCTTCCGAGGATTTCATTTTCGGTCCCCGGCTATGCTTTGTTTTTCCGATGGGGACAAATTGAGATTGTAATATGGTTTTATTCCTTAACTCTTGAACTTTGTCAGAATTAGGTCATATTTTTCAAATAGATTTATGATTGTTTTCCTGCTTTATTACCTAATTTTTTTATTTAGATATGTTTGGAGTGACTTTTATTTTTTTTAAATGAAACAAATAAGTCAGTCTTTATTTAGCCATCATTCCTGTACTTGATTCTTCCCCAACGTCTTCCATCTAAAATCTTTTCATTTCTTTCCACGTTTTTCAGATTTGATTAGAGAAAAGAGATCGCCAACCTCATTTTTAAACTCGAGCTCATAATTGACTCTAGTTAATTGCTACCCTAACCACTTTTGATCTATGCACGGGCACTTCTTTCTAAGGTGATTGGTCGTGGCAAACGTCGGTGCTTGGTCTTCGCATAGTGTTTTATAACCGGAGGTATTGAGCCAACGAGTCAGTTACAACCTCTATTCGATTCTTTCCATGTTTATCAGATTTGATTAGAGAATGGAGATCACCATCTTCATCTTTAAACTCGAGGACATAATTTACTCCAGTTATCCTAGTGATAGTCTAATTGCTACCCTAACAACTTTCAATCTACGTACGCGCACTTCTTTCTAAAGTGATTGGTCCAATGGATTGGGACCACGTGGCAAATCCCAGTGTTCGGTCTTGGTTTAACGAAACAAGAGGTGGTTGTCTAACGTAATTCCTTCTTTTCTTTCTTATTCAATGGTTTTTGTTATCACTATAATTGAAAAATATTTATAAAAATTTTATGGTGTGTTTAGGTTGGTGAGAATATGCAATGTAGGTGCGATTCAAATGTTATCGTCTTCAAACGTGCAAACCTTTTCATTTTAACTAATTTGTCTTAACCTTAATGCCATGAAAATCCCCTCATTGACCTCACCAACAATTTGCATAAAATTTAGACTGAATTTCGTTTATATTACGCTTCAGACCTTTATTCCTAGAGCATGTCCTAGTCGAGAGTCTACGTCAACTATTGAATGGCGTAACCAGTCCGCATAGCTTTTTCTCCCGGTGGGCTCCGCTTCTCGTAGACTTGACTTTTGACGAACTAAAGATTCTCAATTGATATCAAATGTTGAGGAAACTACAGTGTTAGTCCTTGGTACTCCCACGATTTCATTTTCGCCTTGGCTATGCTTTGTTTTTTAACGGGCACAGACAAATCGAGAGGACAATTTTGTTTTACTTACTTGACTGTAAGGTTTTTTCTTTTTTTCAGATACTGTTTTCAAACTTAGGTGATATTTTGGAAATAGATTTATGATTAGATTTCTTTACTTGAACGGTAAATTTTCACGTTTGATTAGGTATTTTGCTTCTTAAATCTGTTTGAAGTGACTACGTTTATTTTTTTATATTTTGTAGCGTTCGCACTATGACTTTGTTTAATCTTAAGCAATTAAAACATTCATATAAAAATGTTGACATGTACATTCACCTACATATTTATCATAACTTTCTAAAATTTGGAAAATATTTCAAGCTTTGGCTGGAAAGCGATAAAGATGTTATTTCTTTTTATTAGGCCAAACAAAATGGCCCTGATCCCTTGTTTGTTTCCTAGTTTGTCTTCATTTATTTTTATGGTTTAATTTGTAAAAAGCTTGCCTCTATGAATTTCAATGTGAGAATGGGATTTTTCTTTTATCGTTTTTCGCTTTTGCACGTTAAGCGATATGTCATATGAATCTTGTGTTTTAGTATCTTCCTTTTCATTGTATAAGTTTGGTATTGAAGCAAGTAACTCATTTTCGCTTGATGAAGCATTGCCAAAATGTTCCTGTACTTTTGGTCTAAATATTTCAATGAATTAGATTGTCTTGGACATTTTTAGTTGATAGTTAGCAAACAACTTATTTGGATGGTTTCTAAGCAACTCCCCTTGTCCACAATTTAAAGATGGCAACCATGTGAACGATTTCAAATGACCCGATGAGCCGACACCACCACCCACCACTGCCACCACTTGTTCTTATTGGAGAAATATCTCAAAATGATTTTGATAATGTCCAAACTATCCGTAGTATAAATTATGGTATGTGCAAATGTTCATAACAAGGACCACGTGATATCCATGGTATAATCTAGTGGATAAAAGAATGCGATGTGTCTTGATAAGGATTTTTCATAAATAGAACCAATGCATCTAAAAGATTAGCCATTTCTGATGTCTATGTTAATGCTGTGGCAACAATGTTCATTTGATGATGTTCATCGGTTAAGCAAACTAATTGTTGGGGCAATGAATTAGCATAGCAGCTGAATTTAGATGGTAATAGTAATCGAGAAGCTTGATTGTCTGATAGGTTTGTCAGAAACTATAGTGAAAGGACAGCAGCATAAACTACTTCTAAGCAATCTGCAAATGTTTAGGAATAGAATTGTATAAATAGTTCTATCTTCGGAAAATAACACCAATGATAACTTTAACGGCTCTTTACTTCTTTAATCCACCTCCAACTGATAGATTGAAAATGATTATAAAAAAGAAGACCTTAGAAGCCAATTGTTAGAGAGCGACATGTGCTAAAGTCTGAAAATTTGCTACTCGCTATGTTCAAAGCGAAACTCTCTTTTGGTTGTTTGTTTGAGTATTTTATTCATGTTGTCTGAGTAATTTTACTAAAAATTAAATGTACAAGAGTAAGCTTGAACTCAAGTTCTTCAAGAATTTTTCTTAACCAAATAGCTTGACAAGTGCATGAAGTTGCAACTACGAACTCAACTTTGATTGTTGATAAAGTAACAATTGGTTGCTTCTTTGAGGACCACGAGGTAGCTCCTAAACCCAACAGACTGTCATGATAATTTTTTTTAAACCGAGTCCTCTCCGTTTGTAATTTGTGGAGACTTTTTAAAGAGGCAACATCATGGTTCGGTCCTTGAGAAACTTTCTAAATTTTGGGCTTTTGGCCCCCTCTTTTCCCGGAAAAATAACAACATTGCTATTGTGTGGTGAAGGGCTAAATTTCTGGCCTTTGCCTATGTGGGAAATAGATGCAAAGAAAATTGGAAGTAACGAAACAAGTGGGTGGTTGTCTTAAAAAAATTAGAATTCTTTTTGTAAGGTATGATTATGTTGGTGAGAATATGCTATGCAGGTGCCATTCAAATGTGCAAACAATTTTCTCATAATAAGGTGCTAATTATCTTATCCTTGATGCGAGTGAGAATTCATCACTGACCTCGCCGACACTTTGCGTGATCTAATTCTAAGTGGCAGAAGATCAATGGGCAAGTTGAGCCTAATAATCTTCACCCAAGATCGATCATGATTAAAGAAATGTCAATGTTTCAAAATTTCACCCCAAATTGCGCCTTGATGTTTCAAGTTAAAAGTATATAGTTCTTGCCTTCGAGTGTAACATCATTGCCGTGGGCTTGGGACAATTATACAAAGCAAGCGGTGTCGAGTGTAGATTACATAGAATAGAATCTTAAAATGAAAAAATGGAGGATGAAATAACGTCTCTCCTTTACTATATACGTCAACTCTAAAATGGCGTAATTAGTCCTTCAGCCTTGCAATAGACAAGTTTAGTTCTCGACAGAAATCAAATATTGAGGAAATAGTGATATTACTTTCATGGTGTTTCCAGGATTTCATTTTGGTCCCCGACTAGCTTTGTTTTTTAGCGGGTCAACAAACAAATCGAGATGGTAATTTCATTCCTTGACTCTAGGATTTTTTCATACACCATTTTCAAAACGAGGGGATATTTGTTACATAAATTTATGATTAAATTTCTTTTGCTTGAACAGTAAATATTCCCTTTTTATTAGCTAATTTGTTTCCTAAATCTGTTTGGAGTAAGTTTTATATTTCGTGTTTTTGTTCTTTTTTTATAATTTTGCGGCGTCCACACTTTAACTTTGTTTAATCTTGAGCAATCGAAACTTCCATATAAAAATGTTAACATGTACATTAACATATAAAATTTTTCATAACTTTCTAACATTTGAACAATATGTCAAAATATGGCGGGAAAGCAGAAAAGCTGTTCCCACTTTTTATTAGCCCAAAAAAGAAGAAGAAAAATCCTGATCTCTAGGTTGTTTTTTAGTATTTATGTATGGATTTCTACCGTTTGATTTGTAAGAAAGTATGCCCCTTTGAATTTCGATGTGCAAATTGAGAGTTTTGATATTTTGTCCTCGTTTGGCGCTTTTGCGAATTTAACTAGTTTTTGCTTGATTAAGTATTGCCTATATGTCCCTTCGTTTCTGGACTTATTCAATATGGAGTTGGACTATACCAAACTCAAAGATTGCAAATGTCTGTATTGTTAGCGAGGGAGAGATGAGATCTGGGTAACCATGGGCCAATATATGTGCATCTATTCCTTAAGAAGTGGTCATTATACCTTTGAAACAGGAAGTTGGTAATTAGTGATGTTGTTTTCTTTAAACTCAGGAATGCAATGGGTTGCCTTCCTGACAACATTGATGTATGTGAATTTTTCTTTCTTGGATCAACTATGTATGTGAAGTTTGCATGCCGCAGGATTCTCTTTTATTTATATCTTTGGACAGATGGTTGTGTAATGCAAGTTTCCTATTTTTTACTGCTCGTTTCTTAAGTATTGAAATGACTTGAGTTAGGAACAGCAATTGGATGAAGCACGTCCAGCAAAATGTCTCGGTTGCTTTCTTGTACCTTATGAGCGGTACAACATTGATTGCTCGAAGGTGGACTACATGAATTATTTGGAATCCGGGATCCCTTCAAGGAGAAAGTGTTCACCTTTTCATTTTTCATCAAAACATGTAGAGGCTAGAACTATGATGAGTTAACATGTTCATGGGCCTACTTATTCGGTCAGTTTTGGAATGCTAGTTTGACTGTTCTTTCCTTTTAACTTGGAAGTCTGACACTGTTTTGCTTTACCTTGGCCAAGCTGCAGTTTTCGCCTAGAGAACTGTCTTTGATACCCAATGTTACATAGTTTGGCACTAGATTTCTCACTCCTGACCAATTCAATGGACGATTTACATCGCCTCGGGTCTCGTGACCTCAGGTGGCGTCGTATTCTTCTATATGGTGGGGGACCCACCCAAATGCCTGCCGCCGGGGGCGGGGGGGGGGGTTTGATTTCATGTAAAGACGAGGCAGTCTACTACATGAAACGAACTTTTTTTGCTGTTGAAATGAATGTGCGGGATGACAAGTATGGAAATTTCTTGTCACTTCAAGTTGCTTGTACCCATGCTTATGTCAAACACTTTATAATGATCCTGTTAATCTAGAAAATCTAGAAGATGTGGCACATATTGAATATCAAAAGGTCACCCCAAAATTGAAAAATTTTTAGTAAGTCAAAAACATTCTGCCAATTATCAACTCACATTACTAAATGATAACTTGTTGATATAATTATAAGGAGATTCTTTTCCATTTGTGAAAGTGCCTGAAAACTGCAAGCATGTTGAACTTCAAAACAGGCTCAGGATACTTCGACTCTCACCATAGGCAAAGCTAATTCGCTTTGACTCAGATTGTATGCACTCTTGAAAACACGTTTGCAGTTCTGTTATTTATGGTACCATATGTATTACAGCATGAGTTTGTGCTAGTTTAGACAAGCGTATCCCCCAATGCTTGCGGGATTTCAGAAGCATTGCCCATCAACCTTTCCTATGTACAATTAAGAAACTTTCATAGTAAGGTGCTTCCGCATGCCCCCATGGAGTGGACGATATGTTTGTGTGTGTATGAGAGAGAGAGAGAGAGAGAGAGAGAGAGAGAGAGAGAGAGAGAGAGAGGGGGGTTAATTAGGGTAACACCAGCTCAAACCCCTCCACCATGGTCGAAGGTTGAAGAAGCTGATGGAAAGAGAAGACAGAGACAGGAACAATGCCCCCTCTGCCTCAAGCTTTCATCTGCTGTCAACGTGCTCAGAGTAGTTTGAGTTCTCTGGCTAGACTGAGTATGAACCCTGCTGGATATTTCCTGGACTTTCCATTGCTTGTACGAGCTGACTAGGCCGCCATACGAAGGATCTAACAAGTTTGAGCAGTTGAAAATGGTTATGCAGCATCGGTCTGGAATTTTCGAACTAAATACGTTAGTGAAACTTTCCAATGATCTGCAACGGTTAAAATCCAATCTTTTGAGGGTCTCTAGTTCATCCAAGCCCTTAACCGCTGGAAGCTCTTCACATCCTCGAATTACCAAGTACTCCAGCTTTTTCAAATTTGACAGATCATCTAGATTTTCAATCCTAGGACATTCTTTTATTTCCAATTGTTCCAATGACTCCATGGAACCAAGACCTCGGATCGCAATTAGATTTGGGCAATCAATTAGCTTCCAAAACTTCAACCTCTTTAACCTCGAAAGATTGACAAATCTCTCGAGGAGTTTTAACCCCTCCACATCGAATTCGATCAACTGTTCAAGCCCATCGAGTTGAACTTCCTTCCAACGACATTGATGAATGCACAAACGTGTCAAGTTTCTCAAGTCGCAATGAAATGACAAACTGACTATGCATTCATGATATTCAAGTGACAACATTGATAGAGATGGTGGAAGGAACACTAGAGATTGTCGGCATGGCTCATCTTGGAAGAAAAGAGGATGACAGTTCTCATCATGACCGCCATAGCTCAAATTTGCTAATTTAGTTAGGTTTGACAGATCCGGGACCCATCGCAGTGAACTTGATCCGAAGCTTAAGTTTATCAAACTTATGGGAAGCTTAGGCAATACTTCGAGCTTGCTGCAACGCCATAAATTCAATTTCTCTAGGCGAGGAAATAGTTGGATCGTTGCCGGGACATTGCTAATACAGGTGGCTTGCAAGTCAAGGACTCTAAAAAGCGATAATTCTGAAATCCTCTCAGGAATTTCCCACTTTAGAGATGGGCAATCCCTGCCATGAAGCTCGTCCAACTCATTTAGGGTGACAATGCTCCTCGGTAACTCACTTATGCAAGTATTCGAAATGTTGAGGACTTTCAATCTACTTAGACTTCCGATAGATTCAGGTAACTGTAGACATGGTGTCCCTGAGATATCCAACTTGAGTAGTGATTTCAAATTCCCAATCGAGACAGGAAGTTTCTTTATTTTAGTACACGATAGAAAGAGAGACTTGAGTTCTCGTAGATCTCCAATTGAACTAGGAAGTTCATCAATTTGTGTAGATTGCAGTTTGAGTACCGACAAGCACCTTTGGTTGCCAATGGAGACAGGTAATCTTGTGATAGCTGTATATGAGAGATCCAACTCTACCAGTGACACTACTCTCGCAAATGATTCAGGCAGCTTCCTCAACTTTCTGCAGTTGCCTAAATATAAGTACTCAAGTTTCTCTAATCGTCCGATTCCTTCAAATAACTCCACAAGACTTGTACACCCATCCGCGTTAATGTAAATCAAGCAATTAAGCTTTTCAAGGGAACCATCAACCTCAATCAGCCTTCTGCAATTTTTTATGATCAATCTCTCTAAACTCAAATAATCGGAGAAGTTTGGAGTCTTGGTCATGTTGTTGCAGTTTGTGAGATCCATAACTTTCAGTTTCTTGGCAACCTGTTACAACAGCTAAAATAGAGTAATGGGAAAATTCCATGTGAATTTAGAGGCAGTGAATGATTGTGTTGGAATAGAGTTGTAATTGGGTTGACTTGTTTTCCCCATTTAACCACCACAGACCCATTCATTGTGGTACTAACACCTATCTAACTTGATCCACTTATATCTACGTATGTATCAATTCAACTTCTTTCCCATAATATTTGGTTAATTGTAAATGGCCTTGATTACGAGACTAGCTTAGTTTTATCAGTGAAAGGCCGTGATTACTCCATTCATGGCCCATTTTATTTACAACTGGTTATTGCCTATACAGTTATGTTATAGTCAATAGAAGTTCCAAAGTTTTACATGACATTCAATTGAGATCCAAATAAATAAATAGCAAATTGTACCTTGATTTGACTCCATCCAGCCCAATCCTCAGTGATGAAGCTATTAGATAGGTTGAGAACTACAAGATTGCTTGGATGGAAATTTATGGCCAAGAGTTCATGAGGACACCTACTCCAGGACAAGTATCTCAACCTTGAAAGCTGATTCTTAAAGTCTCCAACAAAGCATCCCTTACGTAATTTGAGGAACCTTATGTTTGGAAGTCTAGAAAACTCTTCACTCGTATAGATTCCCCGTGCATTTCCATCTAAGCATATTGCTTCAATGGCTTCCTTTCTCTGTCATTCAAAGGAAAAGTAGCATAAGTGTAAATGAAAAATATCTTTACTCTCTCTCTCCCTATTAGAAAAGGGTTCCTAATTAATAAATGAACTATTGAGAAAAGTGTAGAATTCGATAGTCGAACCAATCGTTTCACCTCTTTTGTTCTAATGATTTTAACCGCTATTTCAGGATCCCACAACCTACTATGCTTTCTTGGATCCATCAATCTCGTATCTTCAAGGATGATTTTCCTCCCGAGATCTCTCAATTGGTCGTGCATGTAGAATTTGTTGTCATCGATTATCTTTATCAAGGACTTGTAGACAAGGACTTGAGTCGAATAATCTGTCTCAAACCCACAATCTTTCCACATGTAGAATGCATTAGTCTTGTCTTCATCCACAAAAAGGCATGCAATGTCGAGAAAGATTTGCTTTTGCTCATGATTCAGGGCATTGTAGCAGATCTTCAGCATGTCTTGGACCTTCTCGTGAGTTATTTCCCTCAAATTGCGAAGTACACCTATCCAAAAGCCTTTGTTTTGGCCACGTAGTAATGAGCCTATTACTTCGAGAGCCAAGGGAAGTCCTCCGGTTGTAGAAACTACTTGTCTTGAAAGACTGACATAATCCTCTGCAGGAGGATTTCTTCCGAATGCATGTCTACTGAAAAGCTCAAGCGATTGAATGGAATCCAATGGCTTCACTTCATACTCCAAAGTCCAGTCAGCTTCTATGATGCTTTTGTTCCTAGTTGTCATAATAACTCTACTTCCAGAGCCAAAGGAAACGTGCTTGATGGCTAGTTTCTCAAGTTGTTCCTCACCCACATCATCGATAACGATGAAGACTTTCCTGTTAGATAGTCGTTGTGCAATCAACTTGATCCCATCATCAATGTCATTGATTCCATCATGAAATCCTGAGCCAAACATATTAGATAATAGTTGTTTCTGTAAAGTTACAAGGCCAAAGCGGCGCGATGATTCTTGAACATTTCCCAAGAAGCAACAATGACTGAAGAGGGAATTTAGTTTGTTGTACACAACCTTAGCGAGAGTCGTTTTTCCGATTCCACCCATTCCATGGATTAGCACAAAGCGCATGCCCCCAGAGTCCGCATCCAACAACTTCATAATAGCTTCCACTCGATCATCCATTCCAACTAAATGCTCAGCAACGTATTTGTCTTTTATCTTCAGCTTCATCAAAATCTCTTGCGTCACCAATTTGATGAATTTCCAATACCTGCCACATTGGTTAATCATCTAAGTCAAAATTATAAAAGATAACCTTAGGACACTCAGCAAGGGGTTGCAATCAACATGTCCAATACCACTTACTAGATGAATGACATGGTCAATTTTGTTACAAGAAATAATTTTGAAAATACACATGATATTCATTCAATTTTATACCGCATAAACAAGAACTTATCCAAGCTTGGGTACATTATGATGGTCCAAAACAAAAGTTATGGAGTACTTAACACCAACGTACCCTTGCTTTTTCAACTCCCATCCTTTGATCTGGGCAACACTTTTAAGAGCATCCTCCCACTTTCGCCTTGTTTGGGGTCCGAACTTCTCCTCATGCTCTTCCAAAGCGCCAACGTACAAATGAGATTTAAGTTTAACATCGCAAGGTTCCACATCATAGAAAATAGGCATTATCTCCTTCTCGGATGGTTTGGATTTCTTGCACTCCACCATGTGCGCGAGCTCGCGAAGGCACCATGGACTCGAAGCATAACCTTTAGAGAAGATGGGTATGTAGATCTTTGACTTTTCAATAGCCATTAGTAGCTCATCACCTATTTCTTTACCAACATGGAGCTCTCCTGCATCGAAGAAAACACGGATGTTTGCATCCAGCATTTCGTGGTAAAGGCAATCCGTAAATCCTTGACGAGTGTCCAGCCCTCTGAAATTCAAGAAGGCCTCATAGCCAATCGCCGATGACACACTGCCGCTGGTTTCAGCCTCCGAGCTCTTTACCATGTCCATTCTCACAAGTATTTTTGCCGGAGGATTTCTTCTCTCAGAGCACCCGATCAAGAAAGACTCGCTCACAATGCGTTTGTATAAAAAGCAGACTGCCTAGTATTTAATACCGACTGTCGTTTATACTACGCTTCAAACCTCTATTCCTAGATTATGCCAACCATTGTCTTTTGCGTAAATAGTCCACATAGGTTTTTCCACCCGGCGGGCTCCGCTTCTTGTAGAGCTTTGTTTAACTCACATAAGCAAGTTCGGTTCTCAATGGAAATAAAATATAGAGGAAATCACAGCATCAATCCTTGGAATTTCCAGGATTTTCATTTTGGGTCCGCGGCTCTGCATTGTTTCTTGATGCGGTACAGGCAAATCGAGATTGCATTATTATTTTATTTCCTTACTCTATAATTTTTTGAGATAATATTTTCAGAATTAGGTGATAATTTTGATGTTTATATTTGTTTTACTTGAACATTAAAATTTTCCATTTTATTAACTAATTTGTTTACTATATTTGTTAGGAGTGACTTTTATTTTTTTTCTTTTTATTTAAATTTTGCGGGCCTGCACTTTGACTTTCTTTAAAATTTAAGCAATTGAAATTTTCATATAAAAAGGTTGACACGTACACTCACCTACAATTTTTTCATAATTTTCCAAAATTTAAATAAAATCTCAAAATTCGGCAGAAATGCAAAATAGTTGTTCTTACTTTTTATAACGCCAAGCAAAAAGGCCATTTCTTTTTATTTAAATTCTAGGTTGTTTTATAATGTTCATTTATGGATTTTTATTTTTTAATTTGTAAGAAATTGTGCCTCTTTGAATTTTGATATGATAATTTAGTTCATATATTGTTCTGTTTAGCGCTTTTGCGAGTGAAGCGATATGTCATACCAATCTAACGTGATGAAGTTCATTTATCTTTGTTTCCATTTTGTTAGTTTGGTATTGGAGCAGGTAACTTTTTTTTTTTGGGTAACAATGAGGCATCACCTTAATTAGAAACTAATACCACAACCTACAGCCACCCCATTTAAATTCGAGTTCTTTGGCACAAATCGAATTCATAACTATTGGTTCTATGATATCCTTGGACCAACTTACTAAGCTATTGTCCTCTATTTAGCCTTATTATTTTGTCCTTTGGTGTATAGATTAATACTAGTTATATTTGAGATTGCATTCTTCAAGGGGAAGGACAGTCATATCATTACCACTATTCTTATAGAGTTGGGGGTGTGATAGGAATGCCTTTACCACTGGGTCAATATTACGCTGGGTGAGCTAACTGGTTTGAAGACAAAAGCTAGTGAAGTTAGTATGACCGAGTTTCGTTTAGCCTCGTTTTTCACTACATTAGTTGTTATTAGCTTGTAACTTCTCTAAAGACAATCGCTCACCACTGGAGGCATTGGCAACAATGTTTTGCCGACAAAGATCAGGATTTGCATACTTTTTGGCAATATTCTTTGAACATCTCGCTAGATCATGTCGTGAAGGCCAGATGCAATTGTTATTGGGTGGTTCGTCATAGCCGGCGGACTTTCTATATTTTTCATGTTATAGCGACGATCATCATTGTAATGGACATTTAAGCATATGCCCACATGCCCAAGAAATCCAAGAAGATAATGTCCGATGAACAAGAAAACTGGAAAGTCGATATGCCCAATACCAAAGATGCCAAACCCCCCCCAAAAAAAAAAAAAAAAAGAAAAAAAAACAAATGAACAAGTTGTTAGTAACAGCAAGTCAAAGTACAATGGGTGGCCATCTTTGCAGACCCTTTCTTGTTCTTTCAGGAATAGATATTCTCTTGTCGATGTAGTATTTGTCAAATATTCAATAAGTTTTGCAGCGAGAAAACAACAAAAGCCCAATATTCTCAACTGGCAATCCATGAACACGAAGAAATGGACCTACGTTTATTCCTTGGAATCTCCCCTACGAGATTTTTAGCCTGAATCTGTATCCAATGGATTTAATCAAGATCCTTAACCTTATTTCCCATGTGAGCCCCACCAGTGGGTCCCATGGACTCCAATCGAGGCAAATAGCCAATCATATGAAAAAATTTTCCGATTAACATGATGATCATTATTGTAACTTATATTTAAATGATATGTCGGTATGGCCAAGAAATCCAAGAAGATTTGCCCAAAGAACAAGAAAATTGGAAAGACGATCTGCCCAATAGCTTTTCTTGTTCTTCCCGGAATAAAATTTCTTTTGTAATTTGCTGACATTGCAGGATTTGTCATATATGATAATGGTTTTGCAGAGAGTCAAACAACAAAAGCACAATATTCTAAGCTGGCAGCCCATGGCATACTAAGAAATGGATCCACGTTCATTCCTCATAATCCCTTCTATGGAAATTTTTAGCCTGTATCCGTATCCAATTTAACGGATTAATGAGGATCCTTGATCTTGACTCCCATGTGAGCCCCACCAATGGGTCCCAAAAGGACAACGACCAACCATGGACCCGGACCGGTATTCAGGATAGCCATTATTTACTAAAATTAAGATTAGGGTGCTTATTTTTTATAATAATAAAAAACATATCCAGTAATTCATACTGTTCCAATTGAGCTAATATCAAAAGCTGTCCCCCCCCCAAAAAAAAAGGGATGCTAGCGGAAAAATTAGTCAAAGTTAACTTGATTCTTCTTGAATTTGACTTAGGGACACACTTCAAGCTTGAAAATATTTGACTCAAGTAGCTTGAAAACCTAACAAAATAATTGGAATTTTACATATAGGCGCTTATGAATGCTATGAACAGTCAAAGAGTATTGCTTTTAGATTTAATCTTATTTAAGATCTTGGATTTGAGCTCAAACATAGATCGTATTCAGATTTCCAAGTAGTAGAGTCAAGCTAAACTTACCTTGAGGTCAAGCTTATTACAAGATCAATCAAGTGTTGGTTAAGCTTGGGGAATTACTGAGTCAATACAACTATTGACTTGACTTAGCTTGATTCCAGAAAAGCTTGGTAAGATCCAACTATTAGTGGGGACTTGTACCCCTGCCGGATGGAAAAAATTTATATACCATGATTTAGAGCACATTTAACCATTTTGACCCTCAAATTGAAACTCATGTTATATATAGAGCAGAATCCTTGCAGCAGTCAAATTTCGTGCTTGACCTGAATATGTTTTCCATTCAAATCAGCAGCAGCAGCATCTTTTCGAAGGTCCACCATATCTGCAAGCAGGAGCTAGTCAACTCCAGAGTTAAGAGTTCAATTGCTGAAGATGATGCTGAGAAAAATGTCCAGAACGACATAAATCAGTCAGTTAATCAACATAGACTCTGGTCGATTGGAATTCTAGTAACTTTGCTGCTTGCTGCCATATATACAGTATAATCAGGAGATCTCGGCCAGACTCTACTATCTTTTGAAGCAACACGCAAGTCACGAAGCTCATATAAGACATGTCTTAGTTACCGCATAAGAGATTGCAGAAGCAGATCTCACCAAAAGTAACAGGATTGTGTTTGGCCTCTTTTTTAGGGGCACCGACTGCATTGCATCGTCTCTCTGTAATTCCAAGAAACCATAGGAAGTTTAGATGCGGCAAAATATATCGCAGTAATTGGACCAAGAAATCAAACATAAAAGCACATTAACGCCAAAACAATCTGCAAAAGTCAAACTACTGCATGGGTCTCAACTTCTTCTTTTTCTAATTGAGAGCCAGGTGTTTGGCGGTACATACCGTACACAAAACTAGATTTGCAAATGAGATGATAGGGACACTACCACTATAGTTGGATAATTTCATTTGAAAAGAAGGAGAAACGTTCGACTAATCACTCAAGAAAAGAAGAGGAGGGATTAACTAGGGTCTGTTTTGTTGATCTTGTTTTTCGAGTTCTGGTATTTGGAATTTGGGTTGTTAAAGTGTTGACTGTCATATTATATTATTGGGGATGATTGAGTTCTTTCCTGTATCTTAGTGAGCTTGGTGCGTGCTTCTTGCCTACTACTTTTTGCACCATCTGCTTTTTTATTTCTAGCTGCATCCTTACCTTTCCAGTGAATTTGACTATCTATGATGAGCTGGTTTACCACTGCTTGTTTCCTACTATCTATGATTGTAAATTGCATCAGTTTTGTCTCTCTTGATTATCAGATCGAGAGGTTTATAAGGTTGAGGATGTGCGACATATTTGTCAGCTAGGCTATATTCTTTCGGGAGTTTAAGAGTTGAAGAAATCATTTGAATCCGTGTGTTAATCCTAGAAAGATTTAATATGAATTATGCATCTTTTAACTGAACTGTAATTTCACTGAAACCAGTAAATAGTTCAACTTTCAACTCTGTTCGTATGACAACTTGATTTGCCGAGTGAGAATGATTTGGGTGTTTACTGTGCACGATGAAGGCCGAGCAATTTGACAGAAAACAGTATTTATTACTAATGGAGCTACCAAGAAATTATAGTTTGCATATGGCTGCATGACTTTCTTTTCATGTAAAGCTCGAAAGGTTTTGAGCCTACTACTGGATGCTCTCCTAGATATTCTCCTTGCTTCAATTAAACGGCAGTGGGCAATCATTCTTCTTCATTTAAGCCTTTTTGGAAGTTAACACTAGTCAATCTTTCTCTGTGATATTCTGTGTTAATGTATATTGTCAAAATTGATCACCTAAGTGCTTCAGATAATTCTCTTTTCATGACGGTCTTACATGGGATAGGGAAATTGTGTCTAAGAAATTTATAAGACAAGAACACTATGTAAAGTCCTTAAAATTATCTATCCAACATTTGGTATCAGAAACACTGTTTGGCATTACGTTCATACATGTTGCTCTGCCTACTGCCAACACATTTAGTGCACTTGTCACATCATTTCAACTGGAAGCTGAACAATTCGATTGCTTAATATCCTATTGTTTGTATTGTTGCTGACAGACTCTTCCATGAAAATTAGGAAGCCAAAACCTTGGAAGCATCCCAAACCAATTATAATGACACAACTGATGAAGATGCGTGAGGAGTTTTGGGACACTGCACCTCATTATGGTGGGAGGCAAGGTATTCTTACATTGTTAGGATAATATGGTGTTAATACATAATGGGTAGATCATAACTATGTCAGTCATAAGTGCAATTTTCGTTTAACCACATTTGAGCAATTACCTTTGGAATTGTGATGTTTCTTGCTTAAATGTACTGTGTAGCATTTTTATCATGCTGCTGTTACCTACAAAACTGTAGATAATTCCCATTGCATGAGGAATATGCTTTCCATGGATGGCTTACCTTCTTATTTTTGGGGGAACTCATTGGATATTTGTGGTCTTCTTGCAACTAGATTTATTTTCAAATGTTAAAAAGATGGGAACTGGTTTTCACTTGATTAAGTATTGCCTATATGTTCCTTTAGTTTAGGTCTGAATATCTCAATGAATCATCTCCTGTACATTTTCAGAAAGAGTTAGTATGTGCCATACTCAAAGATTGCAGCTATCTTTATTGTTAGCGGGCGAGGGATGAGATTTGAGTAACCATGGCCTATATACGTGCGTCTATTCCTTAGAAAGTGGTCACTGTACTTTGACACTAGAAGCTGGTATTAGTGATATTGTTTTCTTCAACTTAGGAATGCAGTGAGTTAGCTTAGTGACATTGTTGCTGTATGAGAAGCCTGCTTGCCTGCAAATTCTCTTCTACTTACATACAAGGAAAGGTGGTTGTGGAATGTAAAGTTTCCTATGTTTTACTGCTCATTTGTCAAGTACTAAATGACTTGAATTATGAACTGCAATTGGACGAAGCACGTCCAGTAAAATGTTTCGGTTGCCATTTTGTACCTTACGAGTGTTTCTATAGTAATCGCTAGAAGGTGGACTCCATGAATTATTTAGAATTAGGGATCCCTTTCCGGAGAATGTGCTTACCCGTTCACTTTTCATATCGAAACTTGTAGAGGCCATAACTATATGGCCTACTTATTCAATCAGGGAGAATTGCAAAGAAAGACCTAAACCTATTGTAATGCAATTATACCAATTCAATCCTGAAGCTTTTTGCAATTGAGCCAATTTAGCCTATCTAGCCAAATTGAACCGGCCAGCATTGACGTGGAGTCGGCCGGTGCCAGCCATCTAGCAAACACTGACGTGGTAATTTTTTTAATAATATTTTTTATATTTTTTTCGAATTTTTTATTTTTCTTTTTATGTTCCTTGTCTATTTTCTCTTCTTCCTATTTGGCTTCCTTACCCCGTAGTGGTTGTCGAGGGTTGCAGCCCTCATCCACCCTTGCTAGTAGCCTCACCTAGATCTGGGTGAAGCCTGGAGCCATGAGCGAGGCTAGTCTCCATCTCTCTTACCTCTTGAGGTATTCGGCGACAGTGATTTCAATTTTGTGTGTTTGGAGGAAAAAGGGACCCTTAGATGGGTAGATATGGATGTCTATTTGCTGGGTTTACAATTTGTGGGTTTCACGCGTGTTTGAGGTCGCAATCGTCAGGTCTTTGAAAATCACTTTGGTTTCGATGTGTGTGCTTGGCAAGTCTCAAAAAAGAAAAGATGGTGAAAGAGCACCGGTGCTAGGCTCTGCGCCACTGCGGGAACAACCACGGCCTCTTCAGGAGCCTCGCGACGCAGGACCTCTACTCCAAGTGCTACCACAACCTGCAGCTCAAGGAGCAACGGTCGTCCAAAGCCAAGCTCACTTTCAAGCAGACCCTAACCCCCTCATCCTCCTCCTCCTCGATCCTCGAGCTGTCTGCCAAGTCGAATCTATCACTGACTACCATGGCCTGGCCAACCGTGGGTGAAGCCACTTTTGCCCACGACCCCAGGCTTCGTCCAGATTTGGACAAGGCTATAACTGTTATAACCGGTGGTCGGGAGTTATTATTGCGATGTCCTAGGTGCATTGTCGACCCATTTCTTTTTCTTTTTTGTTTATATCTTTTTATTATGAGCATGCGGAAGCTTGTACATCAACCAACACCTAATTAGCACAAACAAACAAGTAGCCACGAAAAGACAGCACTGAACATTACTTTTATTTTGTGTCAATATATTGACAAGCCCTTTCTTTACGGGCCATTTTCTTTTTACATCGTCCTTGTACATTCATGTGGGCCAAGGGAATTTCTATCTCCTCTAGTTTAACTGTAGCTCCCAAAACTGGTGTGAGATGACCATATCTATAATTTCAAAAGATAAAGAGGTGAGTCAAGAACTCCATATGTTCATACCAACTTACCTTCAATCCATGACTTACTTTCAACTTACCAAACAAACACCCCTTGACTTACCTAACAAGTTACCTTTAACTTACCCAACAACCTACTTACCAAACAAGCTACTCTCAACTTACCAAGCAAGCTACCTTACCAAGTAAGCTTATCAAGCAACACACGACAACATGTATAAAAGGTTCATTAACCGTCTTAAATGGTTCTTCCCAATTCAACTAGGGCATCCCATGCTTTTAGGGACTTTCTGGTATCAACCAAGGCATTTGGCCTCAAGCCAGACATCACATGCATGTGAGCCACTTTAGCTTACCGTCAATGCATGCCTTACCTCAAACTTATTAAACAAACTCATTTAACAACACACATAGAAGCATGCATAAAGAAGTTCATTCATCAACCCAACTATTCGTACGGTTTATCTGGAATCCACCGGGTATCCAAAATTTACCAGGCATCTTATTCTCATGAACGAGGCATTGCCCACGCATATAAGGTCAAAGGGCGTGCTCATACAAGCATGTGCATGTTATGTTCTATAATACCATAACTACATAATATGCTGGGCAAGGCACAAGGTTTGTAGCTGACCCATTTTAGCATCGACCCTCCACCAAGAGATGCTTGGATCGACACGCTTTAATCTCAATCCAAGACCTAGCGAGGTTTGGTCCGTCACACCTCAACGCCAACTCAAGGCCAAGCGAGACCCATCCATGGTCTAGGGCATGATCCAACTTATGGACACCAAACATGAATAAATAGTACATAACTAATACTCATCATGCACAAAACTATACATAGGTGAGCACACGATTAACTCCAACAAAATAGCACATTGCCCTAGCCAAGGATTAGGAATTCTACTTACTTATGCAAAGACATGACTCACATGTTCACAATCAAGCACGGATAAGCTCATAGCTAAACCCATCAATGTAGTACATCGACCTAGCCGAAGATCAAAGATACTTACATTCGATGAACCTCAATGAAATAGAAATGACTATGCCATGAGGTGACCGTACGGGAGGAGGTGGGCGTGCGTTACCAAGAGGGAGCGAGAGATGTGAAGAGGAGAGGAGGGAGAGAATGAAAGCTAAGGGTGAGAATGAATAGGGTGGTTATCCTATTTATAAGCTCAAACCTAATCATTACTAATCCAACTTGCTTTCCAAGCAACTCGCTCTCCAAGTTTGGTATTCTAGAATCCTTCACCAAGCTGTCTTTATTTACTTAGCCAATTTGCTCTCCAAGTAATTTGCTCTCCAAGTTCGGTATTCTAGAATTTTCTACCTAGTTGTCTTTATTTACTTGACCAGCTTGCTTTCCAAGTAAGATCTTAGGTGAACTTCTAATGGCCACCTAAGTTAGTGACTCACCTTCTTCATTTAGTGCCTTATATATGGCAATCATGAAGCTTGGATTTTAGGCACATGTTTCATGCTCTTTCTTACTCATTAAGCCAAACATTTTAGGACCTTTCTACTTTACTCTCTTCCAAGGAACATAACAAATACGAAAATGAGGCCACTGGAAGCGCTAACGGGGCTGGGTAAGGGCTTTTCTTATACATCCTCAATCAATTGTCCTAACCCATCTGAAATTCATAGCTAAACCATTATCAAACGTGATTGGTCATGGCCATACTTGCCCTTCATGGCTAAGTCAGTGGCTTAGTGGGCAGCACTAGCCATGCAAATTGGGCCTAAAACTAGCCCGAGCCTTGTACTCTGGGCTTGGCCTAGTCCTTTGGTTGGACCATTGCCAATCCCTTAGCACCCTTGTGATTAGGCCGATTGGTCCATAGCCAATTCTTAGAATAGTCCATGGTCAATCTTGCCATTGGCACACCGATTTCCATGGTCATTCCTCATGGGGTCAAAATTGTTGATGTTATAGAAACCACAGGTGAGGGTGGGCGAGGGCCGCAACCCACCCTCACTGCCCTCGTCTAGTGGCAGGCAAGCCTCACCAACCATTAGGGTGTAAGAAAGCCAAAGAGGAAGAAGAACAAAAAAGGAAAAAAAAAAAAAAAAAAAGGAAAAATTTTAAAAAAAAAAATCGATAAAAAAAATACTATTAAAAAAATTATCATGTCAACGTTCGGGCGCGCATGGTAACCATTCATTTCTATTTCTATAATAGATTTTTACTACGACATGTTTTCGGAATAGAAATCCGTTTGATAAAAAATTTTACCTTTTTATTTCGAAACAGATTTCTATTCCGTAAATAGGTTTGGAGTAGAAATCGAAAGAAAAATTTTTACTTTTCTATTTCGGGAGTAAAAATCGAAATTGTTTCTCTCTTTCTTACTTCTCACCCGAAGGAGTTTCTTGCCATCCGCTGCTCACTACCACCACCACCCCCACCCATCACCGATCGCCGACACCGGTTCTTTGCCGCCGCCTCCACTTGGGAAAGTGAAATTTTTTTTATTATCAAACGAGTTTCTATTCCAAGAATAGAAATTTTTTGTTATTATCAAACGCGTTTTTGGCTCAAAAATTCATCCGAAATAGAAATAGAAAAATATATTTCTCTTCCGAAATGTTATCATTCGTGCCCCAAACGGCCACCGCCAACCGGCGTCCATGTTATTCTTCGGACGGTTAGCCCCAACCGACATCCATGTTCTTGTCGGTCGGCCAAATTTGGGGCCAAATTTGGCCATATGGATTGAATTGGCACAAATGCAAAAGGTTTAGAACTAAATTGACTAAAAAAAAGTTTAGGATGAAATTGACAAAAAAAAATAGGATTGAATTGGTACAATTATAATAGATTTAAGACTTATTTTGGTAATTCTTCCTATTCAATCATTTATAAACTTTTAGTGCGATTATACTTTTATGATGTCGGCTTAAATAGTCTTTTCACTCTTTGCCTCTGCAAAGCTACGGTTTTTTCCTACACACTAACATCTTTTGTTATCCTAAGTTATTTGAACTAGTAGGTTTCGCACTACATCTCTCATGTTTAATCATTTTTTCTTTTTACTGGTCCTACCCTACTCCTACTCTAATTTTCACTCTCAAACTATTGTCATGCCCCTTTGCACCATTCCTCTTTACAGGACGCGGGGTTAAAACCCACATCCGAAACTAAATTGTCTCCATCCCAATCTATCATGAAAATATGAAAATTCAAATTCTTCACCTCCCCCTTCTCATATGAGAATGTCCACTAGAGTCCTAGTGATTCACTTTTAACTAATTCAAAAGGGGGAATATTGGAATTTTCGTATGTGGTGTGGGCAGGAGTGGGACCCACCCACGGCGAAGGGAGGGATGAGGGGTGGTAAGGATGAGGGATTCTACATGAAACAAACTTCCATTACTGTCGAAATGATTGTGTGGGATGACAAATCTTGGGGTTAAGTCAGAAAATAACTTGCTACTAATAATGTCAACTTACGTTAATAACATGTTGATATGATTCTCTTGATGTTCTTTTCAATTTGTGAAAGTGCCTAAAAACAACCAAGCATATTATACTTGAAAGTAGGCTCAGGCTACTTCAACTCTCACCATAGCCAACACTAATTCGCTTTGAGTGAATTCTTTGCACTCTTGCAAACATGGTAATAGTTTTGTTATTGACTGACAAGATGTATTGCAGCATGAGTTTTGCTCAGCTGCGTGTGTAAATCCTGCGAATTGATCTTGATGGTTTGGTAAAACAAATTGCATCAAAGAGGAGGGCATTCAGGCATTTTAATGATGCACGCTTCAGTACAAATGTTACGTAACTTCAGCCAACTTTGACGATTTCATATGGTTCCTTCCGAAGAAATGCAAAAGGTAATCTATTTGGGTGATTGTTACATTGGAAAATCATGACTTCCTTGGTTGCTAGACCATTGTCTTCTCTTACTCGTTAGTGTTTGCCAGGCAAATTGACATCCCAATATTATTCGTCTGTTATGTGGACTCGTCGATGGCCCCTACATTTTCAATGCTCCAAATTCATCTTGTAACTAATTGCAGCTTCTGATGTGGTTGGAAATTAGAAAACCAGTCCCTATATAGACTGGGGACAATATAGATTGTCCAATGCACAATGGGGAATACATGTTAAATTGTGCACAAATCTGTGTAGAGTTTGAACTTAGCAGTATTTGTATATTCATCAGTGCCTTTGATACCAAATCTGCCCAGTTTGTTTCTCTTGATTAACATCACACCGCAGAGTGGAGATACTCATACGGCAAAACAAACCGGTCAAGGAATATAAACAGATTGCTGATGGCAAACAGCACAAAAGCATGTAGTTGTATGTTCGTCGTAGAAGTTCATCCAAACGGTTAATGATGATGTTCCATCATTGATGTGGTCAATAGGCAATGGTCAGATTGCGAATATCGTGGAAGATAGATGGTTGAAAAAAGGAGTTATTAGAGGTCCTGCCATGAGGAATGAACCCGAACAAGTAGCTCAGCTGATTACTAAAGAAGATAATAGTTGGAAAGAACCAGTCCTCCGAACCTTTTTTGATGACACCACAGCAGAGGAATTTCTGTCGATCCCAGTGCGCCCATAGGTTCCTAAAGATCTGATGGTTTAGACTGGAGCCTAATCAGGGATATACTCAGTTAAGAGTGGTTACCACAGAATTAGAGAGGAGGAAGATAGGCCTAACCCTGCCCAGGCCTCCTCCTCCTTCCAACAATCTCATGCCCGATGGAGCAGAGCATGGGGTATGAAATCATTACCAAATATTCGTATTTTCCTTTGGAATGTATGCCAAAATGCTTCACCAACAAGGGAGAATCTATTCCGAAGAAAAATAATTGAAAACCCCACCCGTTCCCTGTGCAATCAAGAAGTTGAAACTGCCGAGCACATATTCCTTCTCTAGGAATGACTTTGATTTTATCTCAGAACAAGATGCTGACAATATGGCTACAAATTCCTCACCTCGTTAACTCAGGCTTCTAATGCAGGGTTTGTCGAATATGCAATGGCTTGAGTTTTAGCCTTGTAAAACAACAAAAGCTTCGTACTCTCACCGGCCGGCAACCCGTGGATTGCAGAAAAATCCTGAGGAAGCCCCTCCATCAGGATTTTTTTGCCTGGGTTTGTATCTGGGGAGCCAAATGAATTTGGATCCTTGATCTTGGCTCCCATGTGGGCTCCATCAATGGATCCCACAAGGAGAATGACTATGATTGCATCCGGCTGATGGCCCTGATCGAGGCAAGAATTGCTGCGCTTTATCCTTTGTGGAGCAACTTATTCAAGATAACTCATTATACATTTAAATGAGTTAATTCTAACGATAAAAAACATATCCAATCATGCATATTGTTGCTAATATCTTAGGCTCCGTTCATTCCGTAAAAGATTAAATATTTCTCTAATTTTTTTAAGAATATGACGAAATTTTATGGTGTTAAGAAGAAATATGAAAATAAATCGAAAAATATTTTTCATTATTTAGTAAGGAAGACTTGCTTTTTTGTTTTTTTCCTAAAGAGATGCATTACTCATGTGCTATAGGGGAATAATTTTCTAAGTGCTGAGGACCCAGTTCAAGCGTCGGGGACTGGGCCTTGGCCTCAGGGGATTTGGGCCTAGCCGTGAGGATTCCTAAGTCAAAGTGCCAAGTTCTTGATCATAGGACCCATGATTTTTGGAACCTAGCCAATATTATATTTTTGTATTCACCGACTTTTCTTTGTATTTTATAATCATCAGTCATAATAATAATAATCTCCATGAAGGAAAATTTTTAACTGAAATAATACTAATTTGTCTAAGAAAGTAACTTCTCTCATGAGAAATTGGATATTAAATTAAGTTACAAAAGACCAAAATTAAAAATTACAAAGACGTCACTTGGAAATGCTTTTAAGGATGTCACGATTCTATCCTAAATTTTCACAAAGTTGATGGAGGACTTTTATTGAATGGTTTGGTGGGATCTTGAGAAGGAAAATTGTCCAAAAAGTTCAAAACACATTGCATTTTTACCAATTCAATCTTAAACTTTTCAATTTTATCAATTAATTCCATTCGGTCAATTTTGGCCGAAATTCATTGACGTGGACGCCGGCCGTCTTACATGGTATGACTAGCATTGTGTGGACAAATTTTATTATTTTTTAAATATTTTTCAAAATTTTTAATATTTTTTCTATTTTGTCCCTCTTTTTTTTTTTTTTTTTTTTTTCCTCTCTCTCTTCTACCTCTACCGGTTGCCCAGCCTCTAGCGAGGCCGACCCTTGCCAGTCTCAGGTGAGGTTGCCCATGCTAGGAACTGGCAAGGGACGACCTCACGAGCCTTCGGCGAGTCTCGCCCTCGCTGGATCTAGTGAAGGTGAGCCTCGCTTGCAGTCAGTGAGGCCAACCCTCATCCTCACTCAAGCTAGCGAGGGGCAACTTTGTCAACCGTAAGCAAGGCTCATCCTCGCCAGATCCGTCAAGGGCAAGCCTCGCCCAAGGCCCGCAAAGTCATCCCTTGCCAGATCCCGATGAGCGGCCCCTAGCTAGTTGCTAGAGGCTAGGCGACTAGCAAAGGTAGAAGAGAGAGAGGGAAAAGAAAAAAGAAGAGGGATAATATAGGAAAAAAAATTAAATATTTAAAAAATATTTAAAAATAATAAAATGTGTCCACATTGATGCCAGCTGTGCCAAGTCTGATGGCTAGTGTTTACGTCAGCAAATTCCAGCCAAAATTGGCCTAATAGACTTAGTTGGCAAAAAGTAAAAAGGTTTATGACTCAATTGATAAAATTGAAAGTTTTAGGACTGAATTAACAAAAGTGCGATAGGTTTAGAACTTTTTAGACAATTTTCCATATCTTGAGAAAACCATTTATAGGACCTTGAGCATGACACGTGAGCCAACTCTGTAGCAAAGACGCATTAGAAACTTCAAGCCCAATTTCAGACAAAATTGAACACACCCAAATAGAAGCAAGTAGATGGAGGGGCGGACAAGGAGGAAGCAGAACTCTTAAAAAGAGTTGATTCAACCATAAAACTTTGTTTTAACAATTCAATCCTCACCATTTTATATTTGTGTCAATTCAATACATCAGACCAATTTTGGCCAGGTTAGTGGTGCGCGTGGACATCGACCACACCGATACTATGGATAATTTTTAACATTTTTTAATTTTTTTCCTTTTTTCCTTTTTCTTTTTTATCTTCTTCCTTCTTTTGCATCTTTTCCCATAGTGGCTGCAAGGCTTTGATGAGGCTTGCAAGCCATTGGGCAAGGGCCACAAAACCCTCACCAGCCGTTGGTGAGGGTCGCGGCCCTCACCTGGCCTCACCCAAATTTAGGCTAGGCCTAGGGGTCGTAGGCGAGGTGGCTTTCCCCAAATCTAGGTGAAGCCAGCCTTGCCATGGCCTTGCCCATCGCAAGTGAGGCCACCTTCACCTTGGCAAGGCTGACCTTGCTTAGATCTGGGCGAAGGCCACAACCCTCATTGGCAACCGGCAGGGCTTTGTGGCTCTCACAAAAAAAAAAAAGAAGGAAGAAGAGAAAAAAAAAAAAAAATTAATAAAAAAATTCGAAAAAAAATATATTATTAAAAATTATCCACATCAATATTGGTCGAATGATCAGCGCCAGTCAAAGTCTCCATCGGCCTCGGTCACCCAAAATTGACCAGATGAACTGAATTTGTATAATTATAAAAAATTTAAAACTAAATTGACAAAAAAAAAATTAGGGCTGAATTGGCAATAGGTTTAAGACTTTTTTTGGGTAATTCTCCCGGTAGAGGAGGAGGAAGCAGAACTCTTTTGAGACGAAGAGAGATAAAAAGCAAATAGTTGCAAAAGAGAAAGGTGAAGGAGGCTTTTGAGGTTGTGCGCAAGACAGGAGAAGTTGAACGTTTCAAAAGGGGGAAGTCTTTTTCTCTCTATTTGACTACGCTTTTCCCATTGACTAAAAGTACTCTTCTTGACTAATCTATCCGTGCACTAAACACTTCAAAATTCGGAAGTTTGTTTTTTAAAGGTTTATTTTTTCTACAGAACAAATGGAGTCTTAAGCTGTATTTTAACATGAAAACTAGGGGTTACTCTAAATCAACTTGATTCTTCTCAAGTTTGACTAATTGACACGATTCAAATTTAAAAATATTTGACGTGAGTAGCTCGGAAACCTAGCAAACTAATTGGATTTTTACATATCGTAATTACATGTAGGCATTGATGAATGCTATGAATAGCTGAAGATTATTGTTTTTAGATTTCTATCTTATGTAAAATTTCAGGTTCAAGCTCAAGCATAGATTGATCTCACACCCAAAAATCCATCAAGTAGATGAGTGGAGCCAAACTAAGCTTGAGGTCATGCTTATTAGAAGATCAAATGAGACAAGATCAATCTCAAGTTGAATATTGAGCTTTGCAAACCGAGTTGAATCAAGTCGAGTCAACTCAACTCAACTATGACTCGACTTGGTTTGATTACACTCACATCCCTACCAAGAGGAAGAAATTTTTGTATCGTGAGTTTGGACATATATAGCCATTTTGACCCCAACCGAAACTCATGTCATTTATAAAGTAGAATCCTCGCTGCAGTTGAATATAGAGCTCGACCTTAATGAGTTTTCGGTTTGAATCTGCAACATCATCTTTTCAAACGTTCATCGTACTGAGAGCACTAAGAGCTAATCAACTCCAGAACTTGATGACATGATAAGGGCTGTGTACTTGATGACATGATTGAAGACTGCTACCCAGGTATCAGGACACATCAGACCCGACAAGAACCTAGATCATGAACTAGTTCTTCGGCCGATCATGCATCAGTGTTCTGCATTTTCTAACTATGTGCTGCAGAAATGTGATCTCGCAGAGCAACAACACGAATTCTAGAGGAAACTTCAAGACTATTCTCTATGCAGTTGTATGTCCACATGCATCGGTCATGACCCACATTGCACATCTGTACACGTCCGCCCGCCTGCCCTCACAGAGAGAGAGAGACAGAGAGAGAGAGAGAGAGAGAATTTCCCCGAGCACTGGTAACATGATCATGATCCTGAATTTCTTGATGAAATACAGGCAATGCATGTCTGCATTTGAGCATTAGACTAATCACATATTGGCATAGAATCTACCCCAGGCCAGTAACCAAAAGAAGAATGAAAATGTAGCAAGAAGGTTCCTTCTATTTCTCGCTCCTCTTAATTCCAATTCCCTCCTGTTTAGCTATTCTTGGGCATCATATTGGATAGGCAAACACAATCTCTCAGCTTATTTGAGTCGAAGAGCATATGGCGATGTTCCCAGCTGAGTAATGATAACAGAAAGGCAGCAATGAAACTACAGAAGCGTGATCTGCAGAACCCTTGCCACAATCTACAACTGAAAGAGTGTTTACCTTTTAACTAAAGATTCATTTGCAAAGTAAGCACCTGCATAGGGCGGAACATTATTTGAAATAAAGCAAACATACAAGAAATGATTGGTAACTCCTCAAAAGATGCGTGATGAAAGTCAGTACCATTGTCATGTAACACTGTATGGGATATGACAACCCTCATATAACTATGTTAACTGGAACAATACAAAATGCTACAAAACTCGATGAACAATAATCAAGAGAGATCTCATCAACGTTATCGCAGCAAGGCAGCCACCCTAATTTAGACACAATACTCAATCAACAAATTCAAGGCAAGACCAGGTTTCTGCAGAACATTACCTAAGTTAGACACAATACTCTTCTGTCCTTCTTCCATTTTCAAAAACCGCACCTTCAAATTCTGCATCTGCAGTTCAAAGCCCTTCCTCTCTTCTTCATGCATCTGTAGCTCCAACTGAAGTGATTCCTTGTCGCTTTTAAGCCTTTCTACCTCTTCCTTCAGTCCTTGTCTCTCTGCTTCAGTTAATGGAGAAGAACTTCCCTGATTTTGGAGATTCTGAAGGGAATGGCTGTGGACTGGTTTATGGCGATGGATGTTCTTCAGAAGCTGCGGCTGACCTCTTACAAAATCCTCATTCGCAAATTCCCATCGTTCTGGGTCAATCTTCCTAAAATCCTGTCCAAAAGTGAAATGTACATTCATTGCAAGTCATACGTTTGCATGATCACTACTTCCTAGAAAGCCAAATCATATCAGAAGACAAGAGCAAGCAGAAATGCAAGTAGAAAGGTCTCAGCTTACATATGTGTTTAGCTGTCTAATAAAGCTGGAAAAATTGTTATGCTTGAAGAATCTCGGCAGCAAATCACCAGGTCAGTGGAGGGGTCATCAACTATCTCGTACGTCTTCATCAGGGGAGGTGGCAGCGAATTCGAGCTGCTTGGCTTACTAAAAACTCCGAACCTACTAAATACCCCAACAATCTCATGGACCAGTAACACGTGAGCCTAAGCCCGAGAGAATGGGCGACTAATCTCACGATCGTCTTTCTTTTTTCCTTCTCTTTTTCTCCATTGCCATTGCATACGTCTCTTCATTTTCCTCCCCTTTTCTCTTTTCTTTTTTATTTTTGAGGGGAAGGGGGAGGGGCGGCGAAGGGAAGGGGGAAGGAGGGGAGGGGGAGGACGCAGGGTAAGGGAAGGGGGAAGAGGGGAGGGGAAGGGCGGGAAAGGCCAGGACGGAAGGGGAAGGTCGAGGACGGCAGGGGAAGGTCGAGGATGGAAGGGGAAGGGCGAGGGCGGAGGGGGAAGGGGTGGAAGGGGCAGGACGAGGACGGAAGGGGAAGGAGGAGGGCAAGAGGGCAAGGGGGGAACGGGGCAATTATTGGAATTGTGCACATCTCTTCAAACCTGCGGAAAGAATTCTCAATTTGTTCTGCTTGACTGATTCCGAACCCTGCTGTTGGACAAAGGCTTTCCATTGTTTGTACGAGATGCCTCGATCTAAGGCCAACCAGAATAAAATTTCCTGCTAACTTCGAGCACTTGGAAATGCTTATGCAGCACTCATCTGGTATTTTCGAATTGACCATATTAGAGAAACTTTCCAATGATCCGCAACATTTAAAATCCAATCTTTTGATAGTCTCTAGTTCATCTAGGCCCTTAACCGCCAAAAGCCCTTCGCATCCTTGAATTACCAAGGATTTCAGCTTTTTCAAACCAGCTAGATCATCTAGACATTGAATCCCAGGACAATTTCTTATTTCCAAGTGTTCTAACGACTCTACCGAACCAAGACCCTGGATCGCAATTAGATTTGGGCAATCAGTTAACGTCCACAGCTTCAACCTCTTCAACCTCGAAAGACCAGCAAATCCAATGAGAAATTCTAACCCTTCCACTTGGAATTCAATCAAATGTTCAAGTCCATCGAGTTGAACTTCAATCCATTTACATTGATAAATCCGCAAACGTGTCAGGTTTCTCAAGTTGCAACGAAATGACAAACTGCATCTTGATTTATGATATTCAAGCGATAATGTTGACAAAGACAGTGGAAGGAACATGAGGGATTGTCTGATTGGACCATCTTGGATGAACAAAGGATGCCGGATCTTATCATTACCACCATAGCTCAAATCCACCAATTTAGTTAGGTTTGTGAGATCCGGGACCCACTGCAGCGAACTTGATCCAAAGCTTAGGCTTATCAAACTTGTGGGAAGCTCAGGCAATACTACAAGTTCACTGCAACGCCATAAACTCAATTTCTCTAGGCGAGGAGGTAGTTTGATAGTCACTTGAACATTTTTAATACGGGTCACTTGCAAGTGAAGGACTCTCAAAAGTGACAATTTCCCAATGTCTTCAGGAATTTCCCATTCCAGAAATGGGCAATCCTTTCCATGTAGCTCTTCCAACTCTTTTAGTGCGATAATACTCCTTGGTAGCTCCTTTATCGAAGAATTCGAAATGTTGATGACTTTTAATCTACTCAGGTCTCCAATAGATTCGGGTAACCGCAAACATGGTGTTCCCGAGATATCCAACTCAAGTAGCGATTCCAAGTTCCCAATGGAGATGGGAAGTTCCACTATTTTAGTATACGATAGTAAGAGAGACTTAAGTTCCTTTAGATTCCCAATAGAACTAGGAAGCTTATCAATTTCTGTAATTGCAGTTTAAGTACTGACAAGTGCTTTTGGTTACCAATGGAGTCGGGTAATCTTGTGATGGCCGTATACGAGAGATCCAACTCTACCAAGGATGCCACTCTCAAAAATGATTCAGGCAGCTTCCTCAACCTTTTGCAATTGCCTAAATACAAGTACTTGAGATTCTCTAACACTCCGATTCCTTCAGACAACTCCGTAAGACTTGTACACCCATCCGCATTGAAGTAAATCAAACGCTTAAGCTTCTCAGGGAACCATCAACTTCAATCAATCTTTTGCAATTTTTAAGGACCAATCGCTCCAAACTCAAATAGTCCGAGAAGTTTGGAGTCTTGGTCATGCTGTTGCAATTTGTGAGATCCAAAACTTTCAGCTTCTTGGTAACCTGTTACAATAGCTAAAAGAGAGTAAAGGGAAAATAATATGTGAATTTAAAGGCAGTAAATGGCTATGTTGGAACTAAGTTGTAATTCCGGTGGCTTCTTTGCCCCATTTAACCCAAACAGGCACATTCATTTGAGTATTAAGACCTATCCGACCTGTACCGCATATATGCACCTACATATCAGTTCAACTTCTTCCTCACCGTATGGTATTTAATACAATCTAATTGTCAATTGTTTAATTACAAGACAAGGTCAGTTTTACTTGTGAATAAACTCGATTACTCATGGCCCATTTTATTTACGTGTTATTGCCTATACAGTTATGGTATGGTCAATAGGAGTTGAACAATTTAACTAAGAGATAAACAAATAGCGAAGGATTGTACCTTGATTTGACTCCATCCAGTCCAGTCCTCTGTTATGGAACTATAAGACAAGTCGAGAACTACAAGTTTGCTTGGATGGAAGTTGATGGCGAAGAGCTCTAGAGGACACCTATGCCAGACATGTATCTCAACTCTGAAAGCTGATTCTTCGAAGTCTCCATCTAATTGTCCCCGACGTAATTTGAGGAACCTTATGTTTTGAAGCCTCGAAAACTCCTTGCTCGTATATATTCCTGATGCATTTCCATCTAAGCAGATTGCTTCAATGGCATCTTTTCTCTGACATTTAATGGTAATATAACATTAGAATAAATGAAAAATATCCTCTATTTAAAAAGGGCTCCAAATTAACAAATGAACTTTTGGGAAAAATATAGAATTCAACAGTCAATCATATTGTTTTACCTCTTTTGTTCTAATGATATTTACAGCCGTCTTAGGATTCCACAACCTGCTTTGCTTTCTCGGATTTATCGGCCTCGTATCTTCACGAACAATTTTCCTCCCGAGATCTCTCAATTGGTCGTGCATCCAAAACCTGTTGTCATTAGTTATGTCTATCAAGGACATGTTCACAAGGACTCGAGTCGAATAATTTGGCCTAAACCCACATTCCTCCCACATGTAGAATGCATTCGCCTTGTCTTCATCTATAAAGAAACATGCAATGTCAAGAAAGATCTGTTTTTGTTGATGGTTGAGGGCATTGAAGCTAATCTTCAGCTTGTCTTGGACCTTCTCATGAGGTATCTCCCTTAGATTGTCTAGAACATCCATCCAAAAAGCTTTATTTTGGCAACAAAGTAATGAGCCTATGACTTCAAGAGCCAAGGGAAGTCCTCCAGTCGTATCAACCACTTGTGTCGAAAGACTGACATAATCGTTTGGAGGAGCATTTCTTCCAAAAGCATGTCTACTGAAAAGCTTGAGCGATTGAAGAGGATCCAACAGATTCACTTTGTACTTAAAAGTGTACTTGGCTTCCACGATGCTTCTGTTTCTAGTTGTCATAATAATTCTGCTTCCTGAGCCGAAGGAAATGTCGTCAATAGCTAGTTTCTCAAGTTGTTCCTTATCATTCACATCGTCGAGAACGATGAAGACTTTCTTGTTGGAAAGTCGTTCTGCAATCACTTTGATCCCATCATCATCATCATCAATTCCGTCATGAAAGCCCGAACCAAACATGTTAGATAATATTTGTTTCTGTAAGGCTACAAAGCCAGAGCTACGTGAAGATTCCTGGACATTTGCTAGGAAGCAACAATGACTGAAGAGGGAATTTTGTTTGTTGAACACAACCTTAGCGAGAGTCGTTTTACCGATGCCGCCCATTCCATGGATTATGACAAAGCGCATGCCTCCTGAGTCCACGTCCAACAACTTCACAACGGCTTCCACTTGCTCATCCATTCCTACTAAATGCTTAGTGACATGTTTGTCTTTTATCTTCAGCTTCATCAAAATCTCTCGTATCACTGATGTAATAAAGTTCCAGTGCCTGCCACAGTAGTAAATTATCTAAGTCGAAATCATAAATGATAACCCTAGGGACACTCAATAAGTGGCATTTTAAATTTAAATTTACTTTCTAATCCAAAAGTTAAGCTTACTGAATCGACAGTGCACCCCAAAGGAAGAGACATTCTAGGTGCTTTTAAAACGTGACATCCCTATGATTCTAGCAAATAATCATACCCTCGAGATGGTAACACTTCCAACAGGCGATTGGGAAAATTGCTCTAGCGCCATGCAAGAATCTTTTGAAAAGGAGAGAAGGTAACTTTTAAGGGGGTAATCCATAATTTACGAACACAATGACATATAAAATTAGATCTGTCAATGAAAGAATTAGAGGAAAAACACAAAAATTCGAAAGAAATACTCCTCCCATCTCCCCCGCTAAACTTACCAGAAGACAAATAGAAGTTCGACTGAATACTTACCCGGTTCCTGCTTTATTTGGTTTGGATGAATCAAATGGTTGATTTTAGTTTTCAAAACATGGCATTCATTCCATTTCAAACCGCCTAAACGAGATCTTATACAAACTCGTATACAATGAATTCCAAAACAAAGTTATGGAGTGATTTAGGACACCACATACCCTTGCTCTTTCAATTCCCATCCTTTGATTTGGGCTACACTTTTCAGCGCATCCTCCCACTTTCGCCTCTTCTGGCAGCCAAACTTTTCCTCATGCTCCTCCAAAGCGCCAACATACAATTGAGACTTAAGCTTAACATCGTAAGGCTTCACGTCGTAGAAAATCGGCATAATCTCCTTCTCATATGGTTTGGATTTCGTGCACTCCACCATGTGCGCTAGCTCGCGAAGGCACCACGCACTGGAAGCATAACCTTTAGAGAAGATGGGTATGTAGATCTTCGACTTTTCGATGGCCATCGGTAATTCGTCGCCTATTTCTTTACCAACGTGGAGCTCTTCCTTGTCGAGGAAAACACGGATGTTTGCTTCTCGCATCCTATTATAAAGGCAATCCGTGAATCCTTGTCGAGTATCCGGCCCTCTGAAACTCAAGAAGACCTCGTAATCAATCGCCGACGACTCACCGTCACTCGTTCCAGCCTCCGAGCTCTTTCCCATCTCTATTGTCCCGAGTATTTTTGCCTCAGAGTTTCCTCTCTCAAAGTCCCTCGTCAATGAAAGTCCCTGACCCATCGCCGACGACTCACCGCCACTCGTTCCAGCCTCCGAGCTCTTTTCCATGTCCATTCTCCAGCAAAGTCTTCTTATTGCCTCAAAGTCCCTTGTCAGTGAACGTCTCCGTTGCCCAAAACTCCGTTCCCGAAGTCTCCGTTCCTCATGTCTCAGTTGCTCAAATCTCTGTTTCCGAAGTCTGTGTTGCTCAAAATTAAGTCTCGATTGCTCAAGTATCTGTTCCCAAAGTCTCCTTTGCTCAAAATTAAGTCTCCCTTCCTCAAGTATCTGTTTCCGAAGTTTCAATCCCTCAAGTCCCAGTTGCTCATGTTTCTGTTTCTGAAGTTTCAGTTGCTTAGATATAAGTCTCTGTGGCTCAAGTATCGGTCCCCCAAGTCTCTGTTCCCGAAGTTTCTGTTGCTCAATTATAGATCTCTGTTGCACGAGTATCTGTAACTCAAGTATCTGTTCCCGAAGTCTCCCTTGCTCAAGTCTCTGTTCCCGAAGTCTCCCTTGCTCAAATTTAAGTCTCTGTTGCACAAGTATCTGTTCCCAAAGTCTCCCTTCCTCAAGTTCCTGTTCCTGACGTTGCTCAAATACAAGTCTCGGTTGCTCAAGTGTCTGTTCCCAAAGTCTCTGTTGCTCAAGTATCTGTTCCCGAAGTACTAGTCCCTCAAGTCTCAGTCCCTCAAGTCTCTGTTCCCGAAGTCCCTGTTGCTCAAATATAAGGCTCTGTTGCTCAAGTATCTGTTGCTCAAGTCTCTGTTCCCAAATTGTCCCTCCCCCAAGTCTCTGTTCCCGAAGTTTCTGTTGCTCAGATATAAGTCTCTGTTGCTCAAGTATCTGTTCCCAAAGTCTCCCTTCCCCAAGTCCCTCTTCCCAAAGTATCCCTTCCTCAACTCTCAGTTCCTCAGGTCTCTGTTCCCGAAGTTTCTGTTGCTCAGATATAAGACTCTGTTGCTCACGTATCTGTTGCCAAAGTCTGATTTCCTCTAGTCTCAGTTGATTAAATATAAGTGTCCCTTCCTTAGGTCCCTGTTCCGGAAGTATCCCTTCCTGAAGTCTCTGTCGCTCAAGCATCTCTTCCCCCTCCCCAAGTATCTGTGCAAGTATCGGTTCCCGAAGTCTCTGTGCCTCAAGTGCCTGCTCCCGAAGTCTCCGTGGATGTGACTGTCCCATCGTCGATGAGGTTTGAGAGACCGATAAAATCGCCCAAGGCCAAGGGTTTTTTTTTGTTGTCTATATGGACGATCCAGACAGAGAGCGCGAGAGAGAATGAGAGAGACGTTTTTGTTCTTGTAACTCTTGCTTCTCCCAAGCTATGAAGCACGGACACGCTTGAGAGGCCTCCGTGTCATGTCAAACACTCCGACACACGGACACTCAATGCGTGTCGGATCGGTCAACACTCCCCGACGCGATTCCGACACGCACGGCGAAGGGAGAGAGAATTGTTGAAGAAGACGATGGAGGGTGGAGGCGAGGGCGAGGGAGCTGCGGACCGCATCGCCAACGCGCTCGGGAAACTGGGTACCTGAGGTGAGAGAGCTCGTCGTACAGGGCGACGCGGCTGCTGGCAGACCGTAGCGGACGACTTCGGCCGAATCAGCCTGGTGCGGAAGCTCTTGAAGATCCGCTTCAGGGCACGGGCGGAGCTCCCTCAAGGGAGGCGCTGCGGTCGAAGTAGTCGAGGAGGAGGGAGACGGTGCCGATCTGGGGGACGACGGGGCAGCAATGCCTGCAGACGGAGGAGCAGAGAACGAGGGTGTTGAGGTCGGCGATCTCGGAGAAGATGAGGAGGAGGGCCTTAGGCAACGCGGCGATCGAGAGAGAGCATGGATGGAGAGGAGGATCGTGCAAGGAGGAGGAGGCAGCGGCTAGGGTTTTTGGTTTACTGAGGTTGCTTTAATTTTGGGAAGAAGAGCAGAAAAAATTTAAAAATGGGGACGCCGGTCCTGACTTGATTTTTTTTTTTTTTTTTGGGAGAGGTGGTAGAGGCTGATTGTACCGGTGGTGCTGGGCAAGAGAGGGTGAAATAAATGGGTGGAGCTAAAAAAATAGTTTTGAATAATGATAATTTCGAGCTTCTTTTTTATTTGTAAATTTGATTATTAATGTAAATTTTTTCAAGTACTTTTTTAAATTATTTATTTATTTATAAATTTGAATCAAATTAATTTGATTAAAATAATTATAAAAATGGATAATTTATTATATATAAAAATATTAATTTAATATACAACATTTATTAACGTGTCGAGAATTCTCTACTTTTTCAAAAATGATGTGTCAACGGGTCGTGTCCCGTGTCACGTGTCTGTTGGTGCTACCTAGCTTTCAAGCCTCACGCCAATTGAATTTTATAGAAAGGTTTCTTTAGCCGGCCCTTTTTCTCATAAAGGGTTTTTTTTTCGATTTTTAAAAAGGACAAATAAGTTCTGTATTATTCAAATTAACGACATTTTTAAAGCATCCCTAATCCAGTTAGGACAAATTGAAATAATTCCTTTTTCCTAAAAAGTTTTCTTTTTCTTTCACCTTCCTATCCTTCTAAGAGAATTCGTTGATCATTCTTTATTAGCAAAAGCAAAATTTTATCTAAACAAAGCTACATTGTGTATCTTAGTAATAACTTAATTTGATTTCTTGCACATTATTTTTTAATAAACTATTAACTTGATAAAATAGTAGCCATTTTAATTTTTTTAACTCTTATTATCTAATACACCTCTTATGATTCCTTTGCTTGCAAAAAATGTTCTATCAAAAAAATATTTTCCTGCATTTTTTAGTTTGGAAAATGAGTCAACGGTCAATCTTTCCACAATATATAGAAAATCTTTGCTCAAATTCAAGATATGAATTCTTTCAAAAATAAGAAATCATTATATAAAATAAGATTGACTTGGGCACTTGGATTATCCTAATAATTCTATTGAGATACTTGCAAGTATTCGGAGAAAAACAAAATGGTCGGTCTAAGATAGGGTGGCCATATTTGTATAATGCATTTCTTATTCCTCTAGGAATAAAAATCCTCTAGTAGAGAATCGACTGAATCCATATCTAGGGAACCAAATTTACAAGGATCCCATCATCCTTGCCAAAGGCCAACGAGGGTCAGCCTTGCCTATGGCTGGCAAGAGTGTCTCGACCCTTGCCCTCGCTAGAGATTGGCAATAGAGGGAATTAAGGGGAAAAAAAAAAAGGAAAGAAAAAGAAAAGAAAAGAAAAAAAATGAAATGAGAAGAAAAAAGAAAAAAGGAAAAAGTGATAATAAATATTCAAAAAAAGGAATCTATAGACTTGCATATGGCAACTTCAACACTTCCTAAAAGTTTGTTTCTTCTTATGGAGCATATGTACTAATTCACTCCCAACAAAGGAAAACTTCCATGAGAGGAAATTAGTACATGATCCATTATGTCTATTGTGCCGCAAAGCCCTAGAAACGCTTGACCACCTACTCTTGTTGTGTGAATGGACAAAACCATAGTGGTTAGATCCTCAAATAAAGCTGAACATGACTATGGAAGAGGTCACTAGAATGGATAGATGGCTCACAGAGAATCTATCCTCCCAAGGTGGGTCAAAATCGAATGCACTCATAGCCAATATATTCTGACTTATTTGGAAAGAGTGAAATGCATCTTGAAACAGTCCAGTGAGACCTCAGAGGATCATGGAGGAAGCAATTAGCAACCTCAACATTTATGAGTATTGGAATCAAAAGTAGAGGGGATGTGAAGAGGGATGCTTATTGTCGAAATGATGGTTATTGCCTCCATCAGGGTTGTGGAAATTGAATGTCGATGGGTCCTAGTGCAACATCATGTGACAAGGTGCGATGGTTGAAATTTGCAGAGATCACATTAGCTGACTTGTGGATGGTTTCACAAAGATCTTTGCCTTGTCCACCCTCGCAGCGGAAACCCTACCCTTGACACAGAAGTTGTTGCTCGTGCAGAGTACCAGGGAAGCTTCTTCTTCTTTTTGTGACCTGAACAAGGAAAGTATATATGTTCAAATAGAGTTAGATTGCTACATGGTTGGTAACTCTGTCTTGGGTCGAGCTGAACCTCCATTGGGCGTTCAATCCATAGCGATAGACTGTAAAAAACTTCTAAATTACTTAGAGGGGCTTTCAGTCACCCTTTGTCCGAAAGAGGCAAACCAAGTTAAGAATTGGGTTGCGAACACGACTCTTTGGCCTGGATCTAGCTATCTCATATCCCCCATTGTCTTTTAGATATATTTTGTAATGACTTGGGACATTGTTATGGTAAATTTTCTAATGCACAATGAATGATGTTTTTATTGACAAAAATAACAAAAGAAAAAGAAAATTACCCATTATCCTCCTTAAACTGCATAAAACAGGCATAGATTTGCCAAATTGCACACAAGATGAGTCCATATGCGAGCAACTAACAAAGAAAACAAAAAGGAATCACAATGTGAATCAAGTACTCACAAAGGAAAGCTCCACCAATTTGGTCGGATTCTATTGTGGATTGCCAATTCTCAGGTAGAATAGCAAGTTCAACACAATGAGCTAGGAATCAAAAGCCGATTATTGTTGGTTTCACAAATTCGGAACGTGGACATTCCGAGATTGAAGCAAGATTGATGCTCACCTCTAATTTTAATTATATATATTTTTGGTATTAGGGCAAGTAACTTGCCTTTTTTATTATAAAAGATGAGATTAACCATTTTAGAGTAGATGTAATTTTTTTCTTTTGTCAAAGTAAAAACCCACTTCATTTATTCAAAGGTAGAACATGACAAGCATCTAAATATAATAAATCCAAAGAGGAAGCTCCTTCCAACGAATGGACAAGTTGCTAATCAAAGTAAAAAATTTCACTAGGAATTTCGCTTAGTCCGTGAATCTCTCTCCCTCCCTCCCTCCCTCCCTCCCTCCCTCTCTCCCTCCCTCCGTGGCTTGAAATAGTTTTCCATTTTCATGTTGTTGTTTTTAGGAAAAATTTCAAAAAAGGGCCCCAAGTGCCCTCAGTTTTTTCAAATAAGGGCTCGAAGTTGACTTTGTTTTAAATAAGGCCTGAAGTAGCCATGATTGTTTCAAATGAGGGCCTAACCTTGCCGGTTACTAGCCGGCTAAATTTTCCAACCGATTAAGAGCATTTTTGTCATTTGCCACTTTTCTTTTCTTTTTCTTTTTTTCTTCTGTTTCATCTTCTTCAACATTGCTGGTGGCCGACTGGCCATCGACAATGGCCATAGAGGGCTGGGCGAGGGTTACCCTCGCTCAATCTAGCAAGGGCCACCCTCACCGGCTATAGGTGAGGGACGGGTGAGGCCGTCTCTCGCCCTGAGGAGGCTGCCTCATGTCCATTTGTGAAGTCGGCCCTTGCTGGCCGCGGGCGAGGGTCGACCACCTTCGCCAACCCAGGCGAGGGACGAGCGAGGTCGTCGCTCGCCCTAAAGGAGGCCACCCCCGTGGCCATCCACGAGGTTAGCTCTCGTCGACCGTGGGTGTAACATCCTGAAATTCGAGCCCTTTGAGGGAGAAATGAATGTTAATTTTGCCAATGCATTGTTAGTTGATCTCACTCGGAACTGATCACTCCTGATCTACTGACCTTGAGGGGAAATGCTAATGAAGACATAACTCGTGCGACTAAAGAACTTGACCTGGGAAAACGACTCGACCATGAGACTTGCGTAAGGACGATCCAATAGATATGCAGGCCGATTCCAGAGACGAATAGAAGTCGATTCGCGAACAGAACATAATGGGACGACGGGTGATTCTGTTTACTGTTATCGAGCCCGTGAACGACCCTATGTCAATCCTTGGTAATCGTGTACTTTGAAATAAGAATCTACCCTTCGCAATTTCATGTCATTAAGAACGTCCATGTGTTGAGAAGTCTTGAACGTGGTTCGGCACGAGTCGGTTACGCGTGAATCTTCAAAGCCACCCGTCAGTCTGAGTAGTACCAAAATGGCATTCGGGCAAAATTGACAAGGCATGAAAATCCAAGATTAGACTTTGAATTTTCGGGGATGTCCAGGACGGACTTTTGGACAATGCTTCTTAGACAGTCGACAGTGCCGGTTGAGCCGAGTATTTGGAAAAAGGAATTATGGATCGAGGAAACGAGCTTACGAGGACATAGGTCGGGCAAGATCAGTGTGGGCCTCACGCCCAAGGTGGGACAGCCCCCATGGAAGGCTCAAGGCAAGCAAGTGAGCCCGTTTGACCAAACTTATTATTTACCCTCCCGAGCCCATCGTCTAAACCTGAGCCGATTCGAGCCTAACAAATTCCCGAGCCCGTTCCTATTCATTTTTAAGTCCGTTTCTTAGGCCCGCCCTTCATTTTCAGCCCAAGGGCAGATTGGGAAGTATGCAAGATGGAAATGACCAAAATGCCCTTGGATATTTTGAAGAAAAGTCCAAAAGGAAGAGAGAGAAGATGATGTCATGTTTTTGGGGACTTGAGCCAAGCAATTAATGGCCTTAATTGAGGCCTATCTTTAGCCTCACTTCACTCTCTCTCTCCTCTTCATCTTCTCCAAAACTGCACACATTTCTCTCCATGTTTCCCTTCTTTCTTTCAGTTTTTCAGTATGACCTTTCACCGAAATCTGAGTTGTTCATTGCTTTCCTGTTGGAATCTCAGTCTGTGCCACTCGTCATTGTGTTCAGAAGACGAAAAAAGTTTAGATAGCGTCGGCCGTTCGCCAAATGGAGTTGCCAGCCGTCCCGTACGGCCGTCGGAAGTTGTTGCTCGCCGGACCATCACTGTTCCGCCTGTAGCAACTTTGTTTCGCCTTTTCACCTGTTTTTCTTCTTTTTTGACCCAACCACCGCCCATACCAGCCACCAGCAGTTCCCCCTCAACCCCCAGGTGCCGCCGGTCGTAGGCTCGCTGCTCGCCGAAGCTTCGACCAGCCATTTTTCCTCCGGTCAGCCACTTTCCTCCAAGCAGTGCAGTTTTTTCAGAAGTTCAGGGAAGACCAGAGGTTGTTGCTGTTGTTTCAGCCCCGGGACCGCCTTGGATTATCGTGGTAGAGGTCCCCGGGTGTCGGGTTCGTCGCTGCTGCCATGTCCGTGTCGCCGGCCCGCTTAACGGGTGAGTTTAGCCCATAATCCCTATTTAGTGCTTAAACTTGCTTAGGGTTGGGTTAATTAGTTGTAAGATTAGTTTAGGAAGTTTAATTAAGTTGTATTAGCCCTAAGATAGGTGGTTAGATAGATGGTTAAGATTAGATTAGCTTAATTTTGCTAATTGTACTTAATTATTGGTTAAGATAGATGGAGTCGCCGGCCGTCCCGTACGGCTGCCGGAAGTTGCTGCTCGCCGGACCGTCACTGTTCCGCCTGCAGCAGCTTTGTTCCGCCTTTTCACTTGTTTTTCTTCCTTTTCGACCCAACCACCACCCATACTAGCCACCAACAGTTCCCCCTCAACCCCTAGATGCCGCCGGTCATAGGCCCGCTGCTTACCGGAGCTTCGGCCAGCCCTTTTTCCTCCGGTCAGCCACTTTCCTCCAAGTAGTGCAGTTTTTTCAGAAGTTCAAGGAAGACCAGAGGTTGTTGCTGTTGTTTCAGCCCCGGGACCGCCTTGGATCATCGTGGTAGAGGTCCCCAGGTGTCGGGTTCGTCGCCGCTGCCACGTTCGTGTCGCTGACCCGCTTAACGGGTGAGTTTAGCGCATAATCTCTATTTAGTGCTTAAACTTGTTTAGGGTTGGGTTAATTAGTGGTAAGATTGGTTTAGGAAATTTAATTAAGTTATATTAGCCCTAAGATAGGTGGTTAGATAAATGGTTAAGATTAGATTTGCTTAATTTTGCTAATTGTGCTTAATTATTGCCTAAATTGTGTTTTATGTGATTAATTGTGTTTTATGGTTTAATTAAGTATGATCTGTTTAAATTGCTTGATTAATTATTTTAATTAATATTTTGTTTTATATATTAAATGTTTTAATTGATTGAATTTCGGAGAAATCACTGTTCACGAGCAATGTTCACAATTACTGTTTATAATTGCTGTTCACAGCACTGTTCATGCATAAGCTAAATTTTGGCTTATTTTGTTGTGTTCTTGATTGTATTGATTTATTGAGGTGCTGGTTGTTAATTATACTCGTGAATATTGATGAAATGCGTGATTGAGTGTTGGTTGGATTTTGGAATTGTCGAGTGAGATCGCATGATATATTGCATGGGTTATTTGAAATGGCATGTCGCATGAGCATGATTTGCATTCATGACAGAGCAAAGATATAAATGGATTGCTTGATGATGTGTTGCATGATCACATTAAATGAGAGAACCCGGCGTTGCCAGAAGACCGTCAATCCTTATGGGGTTGTGCCGTGGCCAATGGGTCGCCTGACTTCAGTCGGATGCCTAATAGGGAGGGGTTTTATGTGGGACTGGGGTATGGGGGCAGGTCCCGGGCCTCTATCAGTTGCGGGACTGCGGTAGTGGGCGAATCTTATGCTCCTTCAAGAATGCCGTCTTGGGAGTGAGCCCTTGACGTCGCCATGCCTCGAGGTAAAGAGGACGAAGCTGGTTTAGCCAGGAATCGCCAATTATAAGGTTGTGCCGTGGCCCAAGAGGAGGGGTCGTAATAATCAGAACATATGTGTGGATGTGAGACATGAGAAAATTGTATGAGATGCTTTGATTATTTGCATGCTCTTAATGTCGTAATGATTTGACGCATGAGTTGACAATCATGCAGGGTGTGGCAATGGTCAGGTGAGATCGCTTGTGATGCGATTCGCATGTGATTAATGAACTATATCATCTAACGGCCTTGTGCCTTGCTTGCATTGTATGAGATTTGACGTGCAGGGTATGGCAGATCGGGTAAGGTTGCATGCGAACCGAATATTGATTATTGGTTTCCTCTGTCTAATTTTTGGTCTACTGTTTACTAGCTGTCTGTTGTGGGGTTGAGTGAGGGGTGGTTCTAGAGAGATACCCCGGGTTGAGTTGGCGTACTAACCCGGGCTTAGGGAAAGAACTCGCTGAGATTTTATCTTAACCCGTCGTGGTTAACCATTTTCGAGTCCTTAGAATGGCGCACCCGCAGTGGAGAATCCTGCCCCCGCTTCTTCAGTGATCGACCCCACGGAGCCTGAGTCCGATAGGTCCGAGTGGCCGTGGTGTTGAACCTGAGGGCTCTTCTTGTATAGTTGGATTAGCCTAGCCTAGCCTAGTTCCTTTTTGGTTTGGTTTAGAGGATGGATCGGCCCTTTTTGTCGGGCTTGTAATTCGAAAAATAATCATCTGTTGGTTAATCTAATGAAGATGTATAAATGAATAGTTGTTGTTGTTCTAGTTGTTCATCCCTCTATCCCTGTTTGATTGTTTGTTTGTCTGGGGATGGTTCGTCTTCCGCTTGCACTTAACGAAAGATAAAATGAATGGTCGTCGATGGATCTTGGGACGTCGCTTTCAATTGGCCATGGAAATGGGGTTGCCGCAAGCTCGAGAGTCGGGGCGTGACAGTGGGCAAGGCCGACCTCGCAGACAGCCACGAGAGGCGGCCTTCCCTAAGGTGAGGGCCTCCCTTGCCCGATCCAGCGAGGGCCACCCTCACTGGTGGTTGGCTGACCACCAGTGATGGAGAAGAAGATGACTAGCAAAAAGCAAAGAAAAAAAAAAGAAAAAAATAGTAAATGACGAAAATGCCCTTAATTGTTGGAAAGTCGGGCCCTTGTTTGAAACATATATAACTACTTTAGACCCTTATTTGAAACAAGATTCACTTCAAGCCCTTATTTGAAAAAATGATGGCACTTCAAGCCCTTATTCGAAACAGTGTCAACTTTGGACCCTTATTTGAGAAACCGAGGACACTTGGGACCATTTTTTGAAATTTTCCCTTGTTTTTATAATAACACTGAGAAAGTGTGTATTTCTAGAAATCTAAATAGTTAAAATTAATGAATACTTTTGTTTTTTTAAATAATCGGAATATTCTCTATTTAGGAAAACCTAAATTAAGCTGCTGTAGAAGAACTTAATATCAGATCTAAGAGGTCACGTTGACATTTTTCATTTATTAGCCAAAGCAAAATTTTAAAGTCAACTTAACAATCTATCTAAATGAAACCAAACCATGTATCTCAATGGTAAGTTAATTTCATTTCTTGCACATTGTTTTGTAATAAATTGTCATCGATTGGATAAAACAGTTAAACAAAATTTAATTTTCTTTTTGACATTAATTTTTAAAGTTTTATTGTCATAATATATTTATTAAAGTTTATTTGTTTCACGAAAATTTTCTATTGGTGAACATTCTCCATAATTTTTGGAGTTTGTATCGCTTAAAAAATGAGTAAAAAATATTATCATAATAACTGGAAAACTTATACTAAAAATCAGTATAATGAATTCTTTAAAAAATTAGAAGACATTTTTTTAATATGGCAAGACTCCAGCACTAGTATCCTCATTATTACTTTGAGATACCTTCGGTTGTACCGTGAAAAATGAATTGCAATTTTCTTTCATCTACCGATGCTCAATCTAAGAGAGGGTGGTGGCTACCTTTGCATAGCATTTCTTCTTTCTGGCATAGAAATTCTTTCCTAAGGAAAATCTAGGAATGATTTTGATTTACCTCAAAACAAAATGCTGACGGTGTGTTGTGCTATATATGGGCTCCTAGATTTTCCCAGAGTCTCACTTGCTTAAAAAAATTATCATAAAGTATAATATTAAAAAACCAGGAAAATTAATTAACTCAAAAAATAAAAAACAGCCTTGCATGGACGCATAAAAGCACAACCATAGGGAAAACATTGGGTACATAAAAGAGGCCAAGACAGTAAATTATCAACTTTTTTATTGGGCAACATGTGTCGCGTAGGGCCCACTACCATTAATTTTCCTCCCACCTCTCTCTCTTCCCGTTACTTTTTCGTCCTCTTCTCTTTCTTCCTTCTTCCTCACCTTTTCCGTCCATCCTCTTCTTTATTTAGCACCTATTTTTCTCTGTCTTTTGCATCCGCCATGGCTAGAGCTCAAAGCTTGTGGAAGCCATAGCCACCTGAGTTTTGATATCTAGCCATGGAGGAAGAGAGAGGGAGAGAAAAGAGAGTGAGGAAAATTAATGCAAGTGGACCTGAAGTGACAGGTGTCGCCTAATAAATGAACTTTCTATTTACTAAACCTGACCTTCTTTGGGTACCCAATATTTTTTCCACTTTCTTGGCCACGTAATCCTCAGAAACCAAGAAAATCAAGATCCGTTTCAATCTGGGCAAACAGAGCAATCTCCACACACAGATCTCTAGACCTTCCCTTCACCGACCCACCCGCCGTGACTCCGCAAATTTCGCTTTCCTGCTTCCCACGCAAGGGAAATCAAGAAAATAGTTGCCTGGCATGGGACGCATACAAGCACGATAACAGAGGAGAAAAAGTGGGCACGCGTGAAAAAAGACAAACCGGCAAAAGCAGCGGAAATGTGAGGAAATGATCCAGATATCCGATTTCCTATTGTCATGTTTGATTAACTTAGTACTTGGTTTTCCAGCTAATGCATTTTTTTTTGTAAGTATATCAAATATAATGTTTGCTAAAAGATTGTGCATAGGGATTGCATGACATGCATATTTTCACGATTAGGCATTGATGATAGAATATTTGCATAATTATAATTGCCATTTCAGGAAGAGTTAGAATTTTCCTTGAATTAGTGCAGTTGCATATTTAGGACGTTTAGATAGTAATTTAGATTTCGTCTTCGTTAAAAAAATCACAATAAATATTTTTGGGGGTTATTTGCGGAAAATTAAATTTATTTGCATTAGATTTGATTTAATCTCTGAGGATTGCATTCCATTTAGATTACGTTACACTGAATTTTCATACTTATTAGAAGCTCATTTTAGGAAAGTAACTTACATTGGATGCGTTGTCGGTTAGAAAGATACATCTGCATATATATGTTTCCTTTGTTACATTATCTTATCTTGGGAAACTTACATAGACTTTTCCTTGTTTTTTTACTCAATACCGCTCGAGTTCTTATTTTCCTCGTACTTTATTTATTTTAAACTACTTTTGATTATTGATTGTTTATTATCATTGCTTAAGTATCATGCATGATCAATTTTCACATGTTAGATAATTTAAGGGAATAAAGTTACAAATATCACATGCAAAAGTTGTCATAAAGAGAAAGGGTAATGAGAGAGCACTAGAATTAATTTAACGTCACCACGTCCCTTTGCTCAAATCTTTGGTCGGCATAATTAAAACGATATGCCAAATGTTACTTGGTTTTACTTGGTCTCTAATTGGCTCATAATAAATTAGTGATGACTCTTAAAGCTCAATGTCATATCGATCTTTAAATGGGCAACCCAACTTCAAATGATCCATTGACCTTGAAAGAGCCTAAGCCAAGCTTACAAGAGAGACTACTCATGCTCACTTGGCATTCTGTCAACTTTCCTCGGTGATCATTTCACCTCGGAAGGATCGTGACACTATCCAACAAATATATGTTTGGAAGACAAATTCCCACATCTGTTGTCACAGGTTCGAGCTAACAATCAATATCTAACATTGTAGATTTCGAAAGCAACAGCAATTAGCTTGATACAAAAGCAAGCAAGTTAATCCTGCTGTAAGTCTGCTCTGTTCACTCTTTAGTCCTACTATCCAGGTAGCAACCATCTCCTGACTAAAATTTCCTAGAGTCCGAAAAGCATTCATTGGTTGCTATCCGTTAACCAGCCTACTAATGCAGGATTTGTCAATAAATGCAATGGCCTTGAGTTTACCCAAGTGAAACAACAAAGGCTCCATGTTCTCAGTTGGCAACCCCCGGGACACCGAGAAATGAGCCCAAATGATTTTAGCTCTATCGGGATTTTTAGCCCACAACTTAATCAGGATCTTTAATCTTGGCTCCCCTGTGTGCCCCACCAATGGGTCTTACAAGGACAATGACCATGGTTTTATCCAGATCATGTACTCAAATCCAGACAAGCATTTTCCCCACATTGTCCTTTATGGAGAAACATATCCGGGATAGTCATTATTCATTAAAATTAAGAGTTTTATGCGTCATTTCTAATGATAAATTATATTTAGTCATGTGGTTTGTTCCGATTATGCTAATATCTAAATCTTTTTTTTTATACCAAAAACTAGTGGGTGTAAGTGAGAGATTACTCAAAGCCAATTTGATTCTTCTCTAATATGACTAATTGACAGTTTTTAAATTTGACAATATTTGTGCCAAGTAGTTTGAAAACCTACCAAAGTAATTGAATTTGCACAGACCATAATACATGTAGGCGTTGATGAATTGTATGAAAAGCCAAAGAGTATATAGTTTGTAGATTTTATTGTATTTAAGATCTTAGATTTAAGCTCAATCATAGATTGGATTCATATGAAAATATGCCAGGTAGTACAGTCGAGCTAAACTGAGCTTGAGGTCAAGCTTATTACAAGATCATTCGAGTCAAGATAAGCCTGAGTTGATCATTGAGTTTTGCAAAACTGAATCGAGTCAACTTAATTGACTTGGCTTGGCTTGATTACACCTACACCCCCACTGGATGGAAGAAATTTTCATACCATGATTTAGAGCACGTTCAACCATTCCGACCCCAAAAGCAAAACTCATGTCATTCATAGAGCATAATCCTTACAGCAGTCAAATCTTGTGCTTGACCTTGACGTGTTTTCAGTTCGAATCAGCATCATCTTTGCAAAGGCTTGCCATACTGCAAGCAGGAGCTAATCAACTTCAGAACTAAAAATTCAATTGCTGAAGATGATGCTGAGCAAATTATCCAGAATGACATACATTAGAGTTAGTTAAATAACATTATACTATGGTCGGGTGTATAAGCCATGTCTTAAAGCCAAGATTGTGTTTGGCCACTGTTCTAGTGGCACCGACTACATTGGAACGCCTCTCCAAAGTTCCAAGAAACCGTGCAGTGTAATAGGACCAACAAATCAAACATAAAAGCACATTAATGCCAGAACAATCTGCAAAAGTCAAACTACTGCTCAGTCTCAACTCTTTCTCTAATGGAGAGCCGTGTAAAGTTTGGCGGCCTACAAACGAGAACAGCAATGACATTATAGGGGCACTACTACTATAGTTATCTGAGTTCATTTGAAAAGAACGAAAATGGTTTAACTAATCACTGGGAAAACGAAAAGAATGAATAACCCATTTGTGAAGCGATGAAAAACGTGCACAGTGCCTCGTTTTCCCGTTAGTTTTGTTGATTTTGTTCTTGGAGTGCTGGTACTTTGAATCTGGTTTGTTAGATCGTTGGCTGTGCCCTATAACGATAATAGTGGGGACGATTGATTTTTTCTCGTATTTGGTTAATACTTAATTTTTGTCCACTACTTTTTGCGCCATCTGTTTCTTGATTTTTAGTCATGCTCTTACCTTTATAGTGTGTGGGATCCTGCATGATGAGTGCATTTATGACTTCAGAGCAGTGTGGTTTGTCAAATTGGTGATTGAAGATTGCATAAGTTTTATGTAAGTCTTTATAGGTTAAAACCTTCCCGCAATGCATTAGTAGAGATTTATGAGGTTGAGGATGCGTGACACATTTATAAGGAGAAAATTACCAAAAATAATCTAACTTAGCCAATTTAATCATAAACTTTTTTAGCCAATATAAACCTTTTACCTTTATATTAATTGAGTTCATCTAGATAATTTTTGTTGGAAATCATTGACAAGGATACTAGCCGAGCCACTTGGCACCACTGGTACTGACATGGATAATTTTTAAAATTTTTAAAATTTTGTGAATTGTTTTATAATTTTTTCTTTTCTTTTTCTTTCTTTCTTTATTTTTTCCTTCTTACTCCACCTGTCGCTGTCGCTAGACTCTGAGATGGCCAGTGATTGGCCACGGGCGAGAGCCAACCTCGCCAGCCTCACCTGCTGGGCGCTGAGCAAGGCCCACCCTCACAGATTTTGAAGCTCCATCTCTTTCTTGGAAGCTCCGAGTCTCTCCCACCTGATTTTGTCTACCGTCTCCCCGGCACCTTTACACTAGAAGAAGAACAAAAAAGGTGGGTCTACGGTCAATGTGGCCCATTTTCTTGAAGCAGTTAGTTCTCTTAAACATGAGGTCTTTCTGCTCGACTCCACCGGCTTATCTTCCTCGAGGGGTGTTTCCACTTACAAGGGCTACCGGCGGTAGTCTTTCTAGTGAAGGCGCCTGGTCTAGATGCGTTCATTATTTTAATGTGCCGATACCCGCATGCCTCACATCCTTTCTTTCAAATTGTATATTTTTCTTCCCCAATAAAGTGAAATACTCTTGTGTTTTACGTCCTAAAGTTCGGATGGAGCAATTCAAAGATGAATGGTTGCTTTGTACACTTGAAAAGTAACAAATTGTATATTTTTCTTCCTTGATAAAGTGAAATACTCTTGTATTTTAAGTCCTAAAGTTCGGATGGAGCAGTTCAAAGATAAATGGTTGCTTTGTACACTTAAAAAGTAAGTGGTTTTTTTTCCACGGCGGCCCCCTCTTTATTGTTTAAGAGCTATAAGTCATCGTATCTATTTTCTAAACAAGTGAACTTGCACAAGTAAGGTGAGTGGGGTTCGACATCCTGACCTCCAAAATGCGAATACAGGACCTCAATCGTCTGAGCTCCGCGATGGGTGCGTCTTAGGAAGATAATAAGAATAATAATTAATAAATCTAACTAATCGGAATGAGAAGTGCACAACTGGGTCGAGCTGCTTGATCTATGAACCGCCAGGTCTGCCGGTTTCAAAGTAGTTGCAAGAAGCGATCACCAGAGCGAGAAAGCTCAGATAAGGTATGTCTCTAGACAAGCATTTAGGATGGCGGAGAAAGTAAGAATGGACTGAAAAACACATTGGAGGAAGGGAGTTATCTCCAGGAGGTGCGGCCGACACTTATAAGGACATCAGGGTTAGAGCGTTTTAAACACCCTTTGTCTCCCAGCAGATGAGTGAGGCCTTGTGCTGTTATTCGTAAGTAAGATTTGCTTCAAAGTGATCATAATCATGTAAAGTTACTCAAAGAGGTTTGCACCAATTTTAACTTTCGGATGAGTCTAGATAATTGGTGAGAGCAAGTTTAAGATGATCCACATTTGGAAGGTCATGATCTCCATTTCAAAACAGGTCAATACTACATACCCTTCTTCTCTGTGCTTTCTGTATCTGTCTGTCTATTGACATAGAAAATAGAGTATAGCCTATATCTCCTAAGAAGCAACATCTCTGGGATAATAATACATAAGACCTAAGCAAGAACACTGAGGGGAAGGCGATTCATCTGCATAGAGGGCTCCAAGGACGATGGCGAGAGTGATGAAGATGACGATGGCCCATCTCACCATCGCCCAACAGGAGACCTCCGCACGTCTCGTCTGCCTCGATCCTGCACCGTTCTTTCACCACCAACCCGCCATTGTTCACGGCCTTCTTCTTCTTCTTCCTCCCCTCCACCATCTTCACAACGCTTTGGAACACCGGCACGTCGCATGGGATTCTCAGGATGCCCGTCTGCTGAAACCCGAACTCCTCCTCGGCCTCTCGCAGCAAGTACCCGAACGCCGGGTGGCCCAAGTAGTTCATCGGGATGACGAACCTCTCGAGCTCTTCGCCAATGCAGACTGCGAGGTAGCCTTTTGGGACCACGTTGCTGTTGCCGCTGCCGTGCTTCTTGTTGTTGTTGCTGCTGTCGTTGTCGTCTGATGATGAGAAGAGATCGTTCTTTTGAGGAAGCTGATGCTCTTGTGAATTCTGCCGCGGTTCGGGCCCATGGGGGCGGCAGCTGTGGCGATTCTTGATGAGTTTGCAAAGTTCCTCCACTTCTTGAGAACCATATAATAATTCTGCGCTAGATGAAAGGAAGAATGTACCATCCTGGGATAAGCCGGACGACAGAATTGTTCGATTATTATATCCCTGGATTCAATCTAATCCAACGACTAAATTGAACATTTATCAAAAGTTGAGGAACTACATTGAACAAATTAAAAGTTCAAGGACCACATTGCACATTGGAGCAAAATTTAGGGACCATTTTTGTAATTATCCCATCTACCAATTGAAATGCAGTTATTCAGTGACAGAAATTCACAAGCACTAAGATTCTCTGATTTTTTTTTTCATCCCTCTTGACCCAAGGATTTCTCTTATAGAAGTCCAGTCTAGGAGAAGTTCCTTCTGCAATTCTAAGTTGTCCAGCTCTTCCGGCAACTCGCAAAGTTATGACAGAACCCCATGTTTAAGAGAACTAACTGCTTCAACTGCCCTATAGATTCATCAATCTGAACCAATCTTGTAAGGCTTCCAAGGATCAACCGCTCTAAATTAACATTTGCAGAGAAGTTGGGAGTTCTATGCAAGAGTGCACAACCAATCTAATTTAATAATTTAAAGTTCCTTCCATCTTTATATGACTCCAACCATCCCGACTTTCTGGAAACTTACTCCATGACAGATCAAGAATGACCGTGTTCATTATGGAAAAACCGGTCAGTGTAAGTGCTGGAGGAAAATTACGCCTTGAAAGCCCTCTCAACTAAGATGGGATGGGTGGATATTTGGGAGTATATCAAGTGGAAAGCCACTCAGAGGCCAATTATCCAAGACAGGCCTCATTTCTAGGTATCTCAGATTTGATAGCCTCCTTAATTCTTTATTAGTAAATGACTGCTGTAACCAGAGGTCAAATTTCAGACAAAGAACTTCCACCTTTTTTGTTCCCTTCTTTCTCATCATAATGTCCGAAACTTCGTCATGATTCTATATTCTGGTCAGTTTCTCTTGTTCCATGTTACATTATTGGTGACAATGTATCTACCAAGGTTTCTGAGTAGATCATGCATCCATAGCTTGTTGTCTTCTCCAATATTTATCAGACATTTGCTGAAGGACTTGAAGACCTCACCTGAGAAGAGATTGGAATCATTCCAAACATAAAGCACAATCCTTTTATCAAACCCAATGAAAAGACAAGCTATATCAAGAAAAAAATCTGCTTTTGCCGACCATCCAAAGTGACATGACATATTTTCAACTTTCTCTTAACTTCATCATAAGGAACCTTTTCCAACTTCTTCAATGTAGCATCCCAAACATCTTTGCTTTTCCCAATATTAGGGAACCTGTGACCTCAAAAGCAATAGAGATAACTCTCGTCATTTTTACCACTTCATTGGAGAAAACAGCGTACTCATCAAACCAAAAGCATGTTTGCAGAAAGTTGAAGAGATTCATTGAAGTACATTACAGTACGCTCTTAATTACAACAGACCTGAAGAACATGAAGACATCCATGTTTCTTCTGTGATGATGATCCTATTTCCTAAACCAAATCAAACTAGAATATGTTATTTAACGCAATCTAAAATTAAATGACCTTGATTAGGAGACCTGCTTAGTACCACTTGTGATTGGCCTTGATTACTCCATCCGTGACCCATTTATTTGCAATGTGTCACTGCCCATATAGTTATGGTATAGTTAATAGGAGTTATTAAAAAAAAAACTGACGGTGAGACAATTCAACGGAGATAGAGATAGACAAATAGCGGCAGATTAAACCTTGATTTGACTCCATCCAGCACAGTCCTCCGTGATGGAAGTGCAAGACTGGTTAAGCACCCCAGGATATCTTGGATGGAAATTGATGGCCAAGAGATCTTGGGGACAACTATGCCACTACTATGTACCCAAGCTAAGCACCACAGGATTGCTTGGTCATGCATCCAGATTTTGTTGTCATTAGTTCTCTTTATCTTGGACAAAAGACAAGGACTTGTGTCAAATAACCCGGCACAAACCTTCAATCTTCCACATGTAGAATGTATTTGTCCTGTATTCCTCCACCACCACCACGGGAAATGTGATGTCAAGAAAAATCTGTTTTTTTCCTCAAGATTAAGGACATTGTAGCTGATTTTCAGTTTGTCCTGGAGGACCTGGACCTTCTCATGAGGTATATTCCCTTAGATTGTCCAGTACATCTATCCATAAGGCTTTGTTTTGGCGACAAAGTATGAGCCTAAGACTTTGAGAGCGAAGGGAAATCCTCCAGTTGTAGAAACTACCTTTCTCGAAAGACTGACTTAATCATCTGGAGAGGGGAAAGCTTGTATACTGGAAGCTTGAGCAATCGAATGGAATTTAACGGCTTCAGTTGGTACTCCAAATTTTGGTCAGGTTCCACAGTGCTTCTCTTCGTAGTAGAAATAATAATTCTGATTCCTGACCCAAACAAAACGTGCTTGATGGCTAGTTTCTTGAGCTGTTCCTCATCATCCACAATGTCGAAGAAGATGAAGACTCTCCTATTAGAAAGTAGCTGTTCAATCACCCCGATCCGATTGTCAACATTGTTGATTCCGTAGGGAAAGCCCAAACCAAACATATTAGATAACTGTAGTTTCTGTAAAATTACAGAGGCCAAAGCTGAGCAACGATTCCCAGAAATCTCCAAGGAAATAGCAATGAATGGAGGGGAAATTACTTTGTTGAACACCAACCTTAGTGCCTTGGTGGCATAGGAAGCAGGACTCTCGCTAAGGTTGGTGTTCAACCAGAGAAACATATCTATCTCTCTGTCTATATACATAAGCCAGCGAAGAAGGCTGAGAAACTTTTCGTTTTCATCTGACAATGGAAGCTGAAAATGCTTTCAGGAACCAAACGGCACTGAGTCTGGTCCAATATTTTCTTGAGGAAAGACAGAGAGTGCGTTTGAGTGACCAAGAACTAAGGGAAGAGATCGTTGGGAGCATCAAGGAATGCGGAAGCGACAACGACGAGCGAGGAATAGCAAATGAGCGAAAGCAGAGATCAAAAGCCTTCACTCTCGAGAGAGGAATGGCTTTTCTTCTTCTTCTGAGAAGAAAAGAACGAAGAAGAGGAGAGAAAATATAATAAACGGGTGCAGACCCTGCATAAGAGAGAAGGTGGAAAGCAGTTTTCAAGGAGGTGAGAGACTCACACGGAGCATCCAATGATCATCTCATGGGAGGCATGTTCACTGACTTGGAGCCCCGGGACTTCCCAATATTTTCTCGATGAGATATTAGGTACCTTTGGCTGTGCCAGTCAGCAAAAAACGAGTCCATTAATTGATCGACAAGTGTCCAATGAGCCCACATTTCAGATTTCTTTTTGAAAAAGAAATTTCTCAATCGATTTCTTTCTGCCATAAAAGTTGAGAGTTACCCAACATTTTCTCCCCAGTTTGGCTTCATCAGAAATTTCAAATTCCTTTTATTTTCCTTACATAGACAGACCCCCTCAGCCCTGCCGCCAACCCTCCGCCAATCGCCTCCTCTGAGCTGAATTCCGCAAGCCTCAGCCACCCGAGGGAGTCATAGTGTATGTTTGTGGCAATGGTGGAAGGCAACAGTGCGCATCAGCTGGGCGAAGATCCAGGGGTGGTGGAGCAGCAGAGGGGGCCAATAGCCACAATGGGGCAATGGAGGTCGGGAGAGCTGAGATCGTTGCCGGAGACGGCAGACTTATCAATGGACTTGATGGCAAAGGAGGAGGGAGTGGCCGAAGGATCAAGGGGCGTCATTACTCTCTCGGTTACTTCTGCTTTCCTCTCTGAGGAGAGCAAAAAAGAAAAGAAAGCGAAAAGAGAGAAACAGGAGCTGTGTAGAGTGGGGCCAGTCATGTACACTTGGCAACCGATGATAACTCCTGTAAATATTACGTGGCACTCATCAGCACCCAACTCTCCGGCAACCGATGAACGAACTTGTGTAAACCTCAAATGCCTGCTCGTACCAGACGCCAAGCACTCTATGGATGAAGATGTGGAAGCTGAGCTCCTCTCCCAAAGTCCATTTTTGCTTGTGGAGAGTGGCCAAAATGCAATACCGACAGCAAGAGAATTTATTTAAAAGGAAAGTTTTACCTGATCCTTTTTGCTCCCTATGTCGTCAGGCACCAGAAACAGTAGAACACCTCATCCTGTTTGCCCTTGGACTGAAAAAGCGTATGGTTAGATCCGAGATTGGAGGTCACTAATATGCACCAGGACATTACTCTCAGAGAAAAATGGGCATTACTACGGTTTGAATTCACAATTTACTCACTGTCCAAGTAGGAGCTCTCAGGAGTTCCCTGGCACATATGGAGAGCACGAAACGTATTCACTTTCCGAGTGCATCAGCTCGGAACTCAATAGTTAAAGTCACCCTTGCATCGCAGAAAATTTTTCTAAGATGGAACCCAAAAACTTGAGCAAAAAGTTTTCTACACCCAACCCAGAAACCGATAGTCATCCAAGCTGGACAGGACTGGACCAGCGGGTTCTCAGTGGTTCCAAAGGCGTCAGTTTGGTTTCAGGTTCCGTAAAATTCGAATTAGTGATAAGCAATCTGGTTCCCGGTTCCAGGTTGAAAATCTGACCAACTGGACCGGACCGATTTTTTTTACAGAGAAATCAAAATAAACATCTCTTCTTCATCCACCTATTGAGTTCTACTACAGATCTCTCTCCCTGTATACATGCGTGCCTACCCCTATCACTGGGCGGTTCCCAAGGGCTCCTTGCTTGGTTGTTGCTTGTCGCCCACACCTCCTCGTCATTGTTGCCCATCTCTTTCTGCCTCTGTGATGAACGGCAGCATAGAAAGATAGCGAAAAAAATCAAAGACAACAGGAGGAAAAAGGAGGGATTGGAGGGGTGGGGGGTGTTGATGAAATGTCTGGATCTCGAGAAAGATAGAATGAAATGACAATCTAGAGGTGAGTGTATCAGAAACTTACGAGTTTGTCCTCCAGATGCAATCCTGGGCAGATGGAAGTAATGAAAAGAGCATGCCTCACACCATGTCTGAATCTTTGCCATGCCTCTGCTCATGCTTGGCTATGTAACGCCCGGTCCGTTGCCTCACTTGGCTCGGCTTCACTTTATAGAATACGGTAATCACCATCTGTTTGTTGAGTCTGCTACACTCTGAGGATCTTCACCAGCTCGTTCAGACACCATTCGGAGGCGTACTCTTGTGTAGATCCTTCAGGATGCCCTTGCGAACGTCCAGGCCTCGGAAGTTTACGAACAAATCGCGCTTTGACCGTTCCTTGCAACCTACTGCAACACCGATGACTTGGAATTTTTCTCAGCTCAAGTGTTTGGGGGAGCTGGGTAGTTCATGAGGGGCCGAAGGGGTTGTCCACCTGTCCCGTTGGAATGTCCAGGACCGGTCCAATTTGATTCCCGATTCCAGACATGGGAATCCAACCGGGGTCCGATTCCCAACTCCTGAGTGAGACCAAACTGGATTGGAAACCGATTACCATGTAAAAATATCCTCTAATTGACTGTCTAAGCCCCGCAACTCCTTTTCAATATCCTTTGTTCTTCTGGTAAGAAACTGTGTTCAACTTATAGTTATGAAGTGCTATTTTCAACCAAAAAAAAGTTAAAAAACAAATGGAAAAATGGAACCAAATCCAATCGAACAAAGCCTGCCACTCACGCCCCAGTAAAGCACCCCTTATAACGAGCTTATATCTTAATCAGGGATTTGAGACGGAGATATTGAACAGAAAAATGTAGACTAACCCCAATACCATGTAGAAATCTCTCGCAAAGGAAAGAGAAGTAACTTAGAAGGAGGTAATCCACAATTTACAAACACAAAGACATATGAAATTAGATCTATCAATGAAAGAATTTGAGGATAAACACAATAGTGCCAAAGAAATACTCCTCGAATTTATTAACCCATCTCCCCCCTACTAAACTTACCAAAAGAAAAAGAATTTTGATCGAGTACTTACCCGGTTCTTGCTTTACTTGGTTTGGATGAATGACATGGTTAATTCAGTTGCCAAAAAAAGTTTTCAAACAAAAGTCATGCAATAATTTTGGACACCGACGTACCTTTGCTTTTTCAACTCCCAATCCTTCGATTTGGGCACCCTCCCACTTTCGCTTCGTCTGGCGGCTGAACTCCTCCTCGTGCTTCTTCAGAAAGCCAAGGTACGATTGAAAATTATGCTTAACATTGCCAGGTTCCACGTTGCAGAAAATTGACATAATCTCCTTAATGAAAAGTTTGAAATTCTCTCTCAGAGGTATGATTGAGCATTAAGCTTAACATCACGAGGTCCCACCATGCAGACAATTGGCATAATCTCCTTGGATGGTTTGGATTTCGTTCACTCCACCATGACTACGAGCTCGCAAAAGCATCATGGACCCGAAGTAAAACCTTTGGACAAGATGGATACATAAATCTTTATCTTTCCAATGGCCGTTGGTAGCTCATCGCAAAAGCACCATGGATGCATCTAACATATCGTGGCAAAGGCAACCCCTTAATCGTCAATTTTCAATCCTTTGAAGCTCCAAAAGACCTCGCACTCAATTGCTGATGACTCATCGTCACTCATTTTGGCCTCCGACCTCTTCCCCATGTCAATTGTCACAAGTACTCTCTTTCGAAAGGTTTTTTTAGCTGGCCGTCTTTTGTCATTTTGCTTTTCTTTTCTTCTTTTTTTGGTTTTTAGAAAGGACAAGCGAGTTCGCGAAGTATTTCTCAAATTGACGACATTCGCAAAGCATGTCGCCAGATCATGTTGGGAAGGGGACGCAATGAGCACCGGTATACACGAAGAGCAAAATCGGATGGCAAATGCACGTGGCGCCAACAGGGGCGACACCGTCCTAGAAATCCAAGAAAGATTAGGCCCAGTGAACAACAAAGCTTGGAAGTCGATGGGCCCAACAGGAAAGTTTTGCATTTTACTGTATCTTTCACGATGCCTCCACACTTATATTCATGGATATAATTCAAAGAAATAAATGAAATATTTTCCATTTAGGACAACTTGAAGTAATCTCTTTTCTAGGTTTTTTTTGAACTTAAACACATTCTCGATCTTCCTACTATCCTTGTAGAAGAACTTAACTTCAAATCTAAGAGGGCCTGTCGATCATTCATTATTACCAAAAGCACAAATTTAAGTTTAGATCAATCAATCTATCCAAATGAAACTCGTTGTATATCTCTATGATAAGTTAATTTGATTTCTTGCACATTATTTTTTCATAAATTCTTAACTTGATAAAATAATGCCCATTTTCTTTTTGACATTTATTTTCGAACTCTTACTAACATGATATACTTCTTATGATTCGTTTGTTTCACAGAAAATATTCTAATGAAAAATAGTTTTCTAAATTTCAACCTTTAGCAAATGAGTCTCAACGGTAAAGCTTATCTTTCTTCAATTCAAGAAAATGAAGTCCTTCAAAAAGCAAGAACCATTATCTAAAGCATGACTAGATTTAGGCGCTCGGATTATCATGATTATTCTCTTGAGATACTTTCCATTATTAGGCGACAAAAAAATTGCTATTTTCTTTCACCAATTGATGCTTGGTCTAAGATAGGGTGGCCATCTTTGCATAGCACATTTTTTTTATTCTTTCTCGAATAAAACTTACCTTGTAGAGAATCTAGGATGCCTTCGATTTTTTCTTAGAACAAAATGCTGGCGACATGGCTACAAATTCCTCACATCGTTGACTCTGGCTTCTAATGCAGGATTCGTCAGATATGCATTGGCTTGAATTTATTTTTAATAAAACAACAATAGCTTTGTAGTCTCAGCCGGCAACCCATGGATTACAAGGAAACGGACCCAAAATTTACTGAGGAAGCCTCTTTTATCAGGATTTTTTAGCCTGGATCCGTATCTAGGAAACCAGATTAATCAGGATCCTTGATCTTGGCTCCCATGTGAGCCCCTCCAAATGAGTCCCATGGGGAGAAGGATAGTGATTGCATCCGGTTCATGGCTCCGGATCGAGGCAAAAATTGCCGCACTCTATCCTTTTTGGAGAAACTTTATTCAGGATAGTCATTATTCATTAAATTTAATATCACAATGAGTTACTTCTAATAATAAAAACCATATCCAGTCGTGCATATTATTGCTGATATTTTAGACTCTGTTTATTTCTCGTAAAATGTGACATTTCTAAAAAATATTTTTTAGAAAATGAAGAAAATTTCCAGTTTTTTAGTAAAATCAAAATGGATTGAAAAATATTTTTTCATTTGGTAAAGAAAATTTGTTTTTATTTTCCTAGAAAGACATGTACTGTTCATATGCCTTAAAGGGTACACATGCTATATCATCAAATTATTTTCCAAGCTTTGAGGAGCCCCACCTCGAGCATCGGAGACTCTGGGCCTCAGCCATGAGGGATTTGGGCCTAACTGCAAGGATACCCAAGCCCAAGCGCTGAGGACTTGGTCATAGGACCATGGATTTCTCAGACCCAACCAATCTTTTATTGTTGTATTCATCGAATTTTCTTTATATTATTATAATAGTCAGTTATAATACTAATCTTCATGAAGAAAACATTTCACTGAAATATTACTAATTTGTCTTACAAGGGGATTTCTTTCGAGGGGAGATTTTGGATGTTAAATGAAGTCACAAAAGAATGACCAAAATAAAATTAAAAAAGACATCGCCGAAAAACGCTTTGAGGATGTCACGCGCCTCCAATTCTCACAAACCTGATGAGGGACTTTTAGGGAACGGTTGATGGGGATCTTGAGAGGACCATAGATAGGACCCAAAGCATGATCTGTGGAGGAACGCAATGGGAAAATACCTGAGCTCTATAGTAAAGTCAAGGACAAAGCAAAAAATGTTTTAGGGAACGGTTGATAGGGAACGGCCTCTCCACTGCTCGCCCAGATTCACCGCCAGATACCCTCGCCGTCCCAACGACATCACTAAACGACACCATTGCCGCATGACACCATCTCGAAACATCCACCACCACCCGCGGCCACCATTATAAACTACTTCCGGTCACCAGACAGCCGGCTTTCGACAACCATCTCCGATGTTATCCATTTCACAAACAGTGACAAATGAATGGGGAGATTAACGTTGGAGCCAAGATTTAGCACACCATTTTGAACGTCTTGCACCGGCGATTATCATTAAAAATCATGGGTACATGCCACAACACAAAGCCAAGGACAATGCAAAAATTGAAAGCAGAGGCGGTGCAGATTTGGTCTCACAAACAATAAAACGCAACCAGAATCAGGACTCTACACTGATGAAGCAACCTATCCACCTCCACGTATTCTCAAACGACACAAGAAACGCGGGTTATTACGGGATGTGTTACAGAGGCATTTCATCAAGCATGCGTCGTGCATTGACTGAGATGAGGATATCCACTCATTCGAGACTCAAAGCCACACCGAAAGCCACAGAGAATGAACGAACGAGACTAGAAACCTATGAGAGACGCCTCGATGGCACACGGTACGGGTACGGTCGAGAAGCAGCGAGATCGGTCCCGGACTCAGCTGAAAGAGGAAGCTTACTGGACGTGATTACTCGGCGGCGGCGGATCGGCGGAAGCAAGCTCCACAGGATGCCGACGGGAAGAGTGATCTTTCAAGGTTGGGAAGCCGACCCAACGTACAGAACTTCAACCTCTTCGCCTAGGAGAACAAGGTTGGGTCGGAGCGAGAAGAGTCGTGGCTTGTAGGCGGCTACCGGCGGTGGCGAGATGGAATAAGACGAGAATCGGCCCTTGAGGATTGTGATTGGTCCAGACTAGCCCATCAAGCTGCGTGTTATGGGCAAGGAATTTTTATTTATTTAATCTTCTTTAAAATTTTTGCTTTTTCGCTAAACTTACCTATTTGTCTAATTTTGTTGTTTTATGCTATTTCGATCTTTTTACATTTTTTTGCGAGAGAGGATGACTTAGCGGACCGACAAAATTAGGTGTAAAAAAAGTCAATGTGACTCATAAATTTCGCATTTATCAAATATATCAAATGTATAAATTCAAGGTGAAAAAGGTGTCAAATATAATATTCACCAATTTTACATTAGCCACTAAGATAAATAAAAAGAATTATAACAAATACTTGTAATGTCATAGCCAATAATAAGCCAATACACATGAATCATCCCCACACGGATCACAACTTCTGGTGTCTAATTCGAAGAACACTTCCCGAGCAATCTTCGAACCAATCGTTTTTTCCCTTGAATACCACAAGAAGAATTTTTGGGAAGCCGAACATTCTTGGAATTGTTGTCAATATTTAGTGACGAATTGACCGTTGCCGTACGCTCCTCTTTCTTTTTCCTTCTTTTTTGCTGAAGTTTCCATTGTTTGTGCACGCCGAAACTGCCTTTAAACGAATGTTCTAAATTTGGGCAACCTTCGATTCTTTAAAAGCAATTGCCTGGTACTTTCTAATTGAATTCATTAGGGAAACTTTTCAATGATCGGCAATTAGGAAAGATTAATATTTCAAGAGTCTCGAGTTCATCCAGGCCCCTAACTGCCAAAAGCTCTTTGCATCCTTGAATTGTCAAAAACATCAGCTTTTTCTAATCGGATAGGTCATCCAGACTTTCAATCTTAGGACACTTGTGTATTTCAAATTGCTCCAACGACTCCACCAAAAGAAGACCTTGGATGGCAGTTAGATTTAGGCAATCAAATAGCCTCACCTGCTTCAACCTCTTCAAACTCGAAAGACCGGCAAATCCCTCATGGTGTTGTAACCCATCTGCTTCAAATTCAATCAATTGTTCAATCCCAATGAGTCGAATCTCCTTCCAATAACATTGATTAATGCGCAAACCCGTCAAGTTTTTCAAGTTGCAACCAAATGACAAACTGGTTATTGATTCATGATATGCCAATGACAATGTCGATAGACATGGTGGAAGGTTCCCGAGGGATTATTGGCATGGACCATCTAGGGAGAACAAAGGACTTTTTTCATCATTACCATAATATCTCAAATCCACCAAGTTAGTTATGTTTAAGAGATCCGAGACCCATTGTGGTGACCTTGATCCGAAGCTTAGGCTTATCAAACTCGTGGGAAGCACAAGCAATTCTTCAAGTTCACTACAACCACATAATTCCAATTGCTCTAGACAAGGAAGTAGTTTGACCGTCACAGGAAAATTTCTAATAGGGGTAATTTCAAGTTGAGAACTCCCAAAACCGATAATTTCCAAATGCCCTCAGGAATTTCCTACTTCAAATCTGAACTATACTGGGCATATAGCTCTTCCAACTCTTTTAGCTCGACAATGCTCCATGGTAACTCCCTTATCAAAGAATATGAAATGTTGATGACCTTTAATCTACTTAGGTTTCCAATAGAATCGGGTAACCACAAACAAATTGTTGTCGAAGCATCCAACTCAAGTAGTGATTCCAAGTTTCTAATCAAGATTGGAAGTTCCCTTATATAAGTTTTCGTTAAAAAGAGAGACTTAAGTTCCCGTAAATTCCCAATAGAACTGGGAAGTTCGTTGATTTTTGCACCTTGCAAATTAAGCACTAACAAGCGCTTTTGGTTACCAATGGAGTCAAGTAATCTTCTGATAGTCGTAAATGAGAGATCCAACTCTACCAATTATGCCACTCTTGCAAATGATTCTGGTAGCTTCATCAACTTGTTGCAATATCCTAAATACAAGTATTCGAGCTTCTCTAACCCTAAGATTTGTACATTTTATATGCCTTGAAGTAAATCAAACACTTAAGCTTTTCGAGGGAAGCATCAATCTCATTCAGACTTGAGCAGTACTCAAGGATAAATCTCTCTAAACTTAAATAATGAGAGAAGTTTGGAGTCTGTCATGTTTTTGCAATGTTTGAGATCTAGAACTTTAAGCTTCTTGGCAACCTGTTACAATAGCTAAAAGAGGGTGAAGGGAAAATTCCGTGCGAATTTATAGGCAATAAATGATTGTGTTGGAACTTAGATGTAATTGGTTTGACTCATTTTCCTCATTTAGCCCACATAGATCCGTTCATTTAGTACTAATGTAATATCCTGAAAATCGACTCAATTTAGCCCGAATTTTAATCCGATTTTGGGAATCGACTTCTCAGTGATATCAGGACAAAATACTTGGACGTCGCCTCATTTATTTTGAGATTTTTCGTTGGACACGGAAGCGTCGGAAAAAGGAAGAATTGGGCCGGGTTTCGGCCCGCGGTGGGCCGGCCCAAGACCGGTGGCCCAATGGGCCTTGAACCCATTCAACCCAAAGTTGGCCCAAGTTGGCCCAAGTTCCTCCATTTCCAGTTCTCTCTTTTCGCTTTTGCTTTTGTGCCCAAGTGGGCTTAGTTTATGCTTGTTTTTGGTTGTTTTTGATTGGTCCTTCAAGCAAGTGGCAAGCCCACTTGCCTTGGCTCTTATCCTTGACCAGCAGCCTTTTCTCTCTCCTCTTTCTCCCCCAAAATTCGTGCACCAGCCCAGCCCCACTCTCTCTCCCTTTTTCTCTTCCTTTTCTCTTCCATTTTTGGTGTTCCTTGCTGTCTTTACTGTTTTCCAGCCGAAAAACATCCTTGCCGCCGTCACCGGAGCCGCCACCACCGCCCAAAGTGTAGTCCCGGAAGTTAGGAAGCCCCGCACACCCCGGTCACCCCGGTCGCCCTGACCACCCGTTTCGGCCTTTTTTGCACCGGGCTGGTCGGGCCTCAGCGTGAACAGTAACCAGCACTATTTTTGGCCCGTTTCGGCCACCGTTTGTCATCCGTTCTCATCTTCGAGCTTACCCCTCGTAGCCCTTGTTCCCCTCTATGCGCCGGTGTCGCCGGATTTCCGATCCAAGTAAGTTAACTTCCTAATTCTTGTTTAGGAGTTAATCTTGCTTAGGGGTTAATTAGTGTATTTGTGTGTTTGTGATTAATTAAGGTTGATCGGTTAATTATGCTGGTTAATTAAGGCTGACTAGGGTTAGTTAATTGACCATAGTTAGTAATAAAGTAATTAAGGTTAATTAATTAAAGTAACCATGGTTAGTTTTAAAAGTAATCAAGGTTAAAAGTTAATCATGGTTAGGTTAGATTAACTAGGGTTGAGTTAAATTGTTAACCATGGTTAAGTTTATTTATTTAATTTCAGACGAATTTACTGTTCACAATTACTATTCATACAGAAGCTAATTTTTGGCTTATTTTGATGTGTTCTTGGTTGTTATGATTTATTGAAATGCCGATTGTTAATTATATTCGTGAATATTGATGAAATGCGTGATCGAATGCTGATTGGAAATTGGATTTTGGAATTGTCGAGTGAGATCGCATGACATATTGCGTGAGTTATCAGAAATGGCATGTCACATGAGCATGAGTGATGTTGCATTCACGACAGAGCAAAGATATAAATGGATTGCTTGATGATGGGTTGCATGATCACATTAAGAGAGGGAACCCGGCGTTGTCGGAAGACCGCCAATCCTTATGGGATTGTGCCGTGGCCAGTGGGTCACTTGACTTCGGTTGGATGCTTGATAGGGAGGGGTTACTTGTGGGGCTGCGGTAGTGGGCGGGTCCCCGGCCTCTGTCAGTTGCGGGGCTGCGGTAGTGGGCGGGTCCTATGCTCCTTCGGGAATGCCGTCTTGGGAGTGAGCCCTTGATGTCACCGTGCCTCGAGGTAAAGAGGACAAAGTTGGCTTGGCCAGGAACCGCCAACCATAAGGTTGTGCCATGGCCCAAGAGGAGGGGTTGTAATAATCGGAGCATGTGTGGGTGTGAGGCATGAGAAAGCTGTATGCAATGCTCTGATTATTCGCATGCTCTTAATGTCATGATAAATTAAATGACAGTTTCTGCAGGTCACGTGTGCCAAGGCTAGGTAGGATCGCTTGTGGTTGTGTCTGCTTATTAAACTGTCCTATGCTTTTGTTTCTCTCTGCATTGTGCTGACTACTGGATTAGGTTATATGTTAAACTCCTGAGGCGAGCGAAGCTCCTAATCGGGGCTTAGGACTTTAACTTGCTGAGTTTATCTCAACCTGTCGTGGTTAACCTTTTCAGGCCCTAGATGATGCAGTACCCGAGAATCGAAGAAAGTGATCCCTCCGAGGCCAGCGAGTAGGCACTTGTACAGTGTTAGGTTAGCTAGGCTGGTCCCTTTTTGAGTAGGCCTTAGTTTGTCGCCTATAGTAAGGTGTGTATGTACTCACTAGTGTGCTGGCTAACCTTCAGATATATAAAATGGTATTTGTCTTTCCTTTGCTACTGTTGTTGCTATCTCTATTGTTTGGCTTGGGAGTTGTTCGTTTCCGCATGTGCTTAATTACAAGATAAAATGAATTGGTCAACGACAGTACCTGAGACGTCGTACAGTTCGACCTCAAGTGAAATAGGGTTGCCGCAAGCTCAAGAGTCAAGGCGTGACAACCCCGTCGATTTTGGTATCAGAACCTGGTTAGCTGATGGAGTGATAAGGTGCGGTAAGTCTTGTGTTGGTGCGTGGGGATAGTTAGTAGGAAAGACAATTTCTTTGCTTGCATGTGATTGACTGTAGGATCCTTCGTGGTCCTTTGTTGTAGGGTTGTCTCATTTTCTAATTCCTTGTGGGGGGAATTGGAACGTAGGTTTGGAGAGTCCTGCAAGATGAGCAATCCAGATCCGAGTACCCCTGGTTTGAGGACTCCAGGTCAGAAGGATCAGAGGAAGAGGGCGGCGCAGGTACCGACCGGTGCTAGGGAGGTAGCACTGGAAGACTCGAGGATGGATGGGATTATGCATACCATTGAGGCTCTGATAGGTCAGCAGGCTCAGACTCAAGCCGCTGTCGCAGCTACTCCTGCAGCTAGGCCCGAGATTGGTAACCGGCCTATGCATCAGTTGGTGGAGCAGTTCATGAAGCTGAAGCCACCCAAGTTTTCTGGGGCTGGCGACCCGGAGACAACGACCCTCTAGGTGCGGGAGATAGAGAAGACTTTCACCTTGCTGTAGTGTTCTGAGGAAGAAAAGGTGATCATGGCGGCTTACCAACTACAAGGTAATGCCGGCACTTGGTGGGAAGCTACCCAAGGATGGGTATTTCCCGAGAGTACAGCCAGGGTTTGGGATACCTTCAGAGAGTCTTTTCTGAGTAAGTACTTTTCGATCGTGCAAGAGAGCGTAAACCGGCGAACTTCGGGCCGCGCGAATCGATGACAAAGGTGGATCGATACGAGGCCAAGTTTGTAGAGCTGTCGAAGTACGCGCCACGGATGGTCGAGCATCCTTTGGACAAGGCTAGGAGGTTTCGGGACGGACTGAAAATGGAAATCCGAGACCACTTGGTGTCTGTGAACCTGAAGGAGTACAATGAGCTGTATGAGAGAGCTCAGATGATTGAAAGGCACATCGCAGAGAAGGCAACCGCATTTGGATCGCGGTTTGTGCCTAGCAGGGACAACCATCGGTTTGGAAAGAAACCGATGGCAGGAGGAAGGTATCCTCTCCCGCCTAATAGAAGGGACGGTGTGGCAAAACCGTCGCCGAACTTCTTCGGGGGATGCCGAAGGTGTGGAGGAAGGCATGGAAATACCCTGTGTCCCCCTGTAAGGGGAGTCTACTACAGATGTGGTCAGGTGGGCCGCCTAGTGAGGGACTGCCCGCGCAGACCCATGATGCCATTCATGCCACGACCGCCAGCCAAACTGCTAGTGGGGAACTTTCGGCAGGGCAATCAGTACAGACCCCCTGCACAAGGACGGGTGTATGCAGTCACGAGGAAAGAGGCGGAGGACACGCCTGCCGTGATTACAGGTACGATATCTCTACATGACCATGCTGCTTATGCGTTGTTTGATCCGGGAGCTTCGCACTCCTTTATTGCTAAACGGTTTGTAGAATTAGTGGGATTAAGACCAGAGCTGTTAGAAACGGTCTTTGTTATTTTTACTCCGTTAGAGGATTCAATTTTATCTGCAGTAGGATGTGCTAGCTGTAAACTGATTATAGATGGTCGGGAAGGAATAATTGATTTGATTGTTTTAGCGATGTATGACTTTGATGTTATTATCGGTATGGATTGGTTGACCAAGCAAGGAGCTACTATGGATTGTCGGGAGAAGAGAATCCGATTTAATCCGACTGGAGCTAGTAGTTTCCAGTTTGTAGGGAGCCGAGGAGGGTCCTCGATTCCCTTGATTTCTTCTTTGGAAGCAATCAGGTTGTCGGGGTCAGGATGTTGAGGATATTTGGCGTCTATGAGTGATACATCGAAAGAAGGACCGAACTTGGAGGACATCGTGGTAGTACGAGATTATCCTGATGTCTTTCCAAAGGAATTGCCAGGATTACCCCCGGCCAGAGAGACGGAGTTCATAATCGAGTTAGCTCCTGGGACGGAACCAATCTCGAAAGCACCGTACAGGATGGCGTTGTCAGAGTTGAAGGAAGTGAAGGTGCAGATGTAGGAATTATTGGACAAGGGCTTTATTCACCCGAGTGCATCGCCTTGGGGAGCGCCAGTCCTGTTTTTCAAGAAAAAGGATGGTTCATTACGGTTGTGCATTGACTATCGACAGCTTAATCAAGTGACGATTAAGAACAAGTACCCGCTACCGAGGATTGACGACCGGTTTGATCAAGGAGTGTCGATGTTCTCTAAGATAGACCTAAGGACGGGCTATCATCAATTGAGGATCCGAAAAGAGGACATACCCAAGACAGCTTTCCGTACTCGTTATGGTCATTACGAGTTTACGGTAATGCCTTTTGGACTTACAAATGTCCCTGCTGCTTTCATGAATTTGATGAACCGAGTGTTTAAGGAATATTTGGATCGGTTCGTGATCGTGTTTATTGACGACATTTTGGTGTATTCGAAGAGTTCGGAGGAACATGAACAACACTTAAGGACCGTGTTGCAAACCCTAAGAAATCACGAGCTGTATGCGAAATTTAGTAAGTGTGAATTTTGATTGGCTCGAGTGGCTTTTCTAGGCCACGTGATCTCAAGCGAAGGGATTTCGATAAACCCGACCAAGATTGAAGTGGTCATAGATTGGCCGAGACCAACTTCAGTAACCGAGGTACGTAGTTTTCTGGGACTGGCTAGTTATTACAGACGATTTGTGGAAAGATTCTCTTCAATAGCTATGCCATTGACGCAGTTACTGAAAAAGGACAAGAAATATGAGTGGACTGATAAGTGCGAGCGTAGTTTCCAAGAGCTTAAGCATAAGCTGACTACCGTGCTAGTTTTGACCATTCCATCAGGCTCGGGAGGATATGAGATTTTTAGCGACGCGTCATACAAGAGACTCGATTGCATTTTGATGCAACATGGTAAGGTGATAGCATATGCTTCCAGGCAGTTGAGGCCTCACGAGCTGAATTATCCGACACATGACTTAAAGTTGGCGGCCATCATATTTGCGTTGAAGATATGGAGACATTATCTCTGTGGAGAGGGATTTCAGATTTTTACGGACCATCGAAGCTTGAAGTATTTGTTCTCCCAAAAGGAACTGAATATGAGATAACGCAGATGGATGGAACTTCTTAAGGATTATGACTGCGACATCCTGTACCATCCAGGCAAGGCAAACAAAGTGGCAGACGCTTTGAGTCGCAAGTCATCGGTTGCGAGTATGATGGTACAAGAATGGATTCTGTTGGAGGGAATCCGCGATTTAGAATTCAGGCTCGAGATATGCCATCTTTCCAGTTTAATGGCTACCCTTAGGATCGAACTTGAAATTCAAGCCAAGATTAAGGCAATGCAACCTTTGGACGCTGAGATCCAAAAGATTCTGGAAATGGACGCGACCAACAGAAAGTCGGATTTTCAAGTATCCGAGGATGGGATCTTGAAATTCCATGGACGGTTATGTGTACCAAACGACGCCGAAATTAAGGAGAGGTTGTTATCCGAAGCGCATCGCAGTGACTATAGTGTGCATCCAGGCAGTACGAAGATGTATTAGAATCTGCGACAGTATTATTGGTGGAACGGCATGAAACTCGACATCGCCAAGCACGTGGCGAAATGTTTAACTTGCCAACAAGTGAAAGCGCAACATTGCAAGCCAGGAGGGTTATTGCAACCTCTTGAAATCCCTGAATGGAAATGGGAGCACATCACGATGGACTTCGTGACGGGATTACCAAGAAGTCAGCGGGGTAATGATGGGATTTGGGTTATAGTGGACCGATTGACGAAATCAGCTCATTTCATTGCCGTACGCAAGGACTTTGCTTTGGAAAAGTATGCAGAATTGTACGTGCGATGATTATTCGTCCGCATGGGGTGCCGTGACGATTACTTCAGATTGAGACCCCGATTTACGGCTGCATTTTGGAAGAGTCTACGAGACTTCGATGGGAACAAAGCTGCGATTCGCACGGCCTACCATCCTCGATTGACGGTCAATCAGAGAGAACGATTTAGACCTTGGAGGATATGCTGAGAGCTTGTGTATTGGATTTCAAAGGAAGTTGGGAGGAACAACTTCATCTCGTGGAGTTCGCGTACAATAACAATTATCAGCAAAGTATCAGAATGGCACCGTTCGAAGCTTTGTATGGCAGACCGTGTAGGACTCCAATTTGTTGGGACGAAGTCGGCGAGCGGAAAATTATAGGGCCAGAGTTGGTGCAGCGATCGTTAGACGCCGTTAAGATGATTCGAGAGAGGTTAAAGACGGCTCAGAGCAAACAGAAGAGCTATGGAGACAGACGACATAGGCCATTGGAATTTCAAGTGGGTGATCATGTGTTCCTTAAAGTATCGCCGATGCGAGGTACATCGCGATTTGGAAAGAAAGGAAAACTGAGCCCAAGGTACGTCGGACCGTTCAAGATTCTAGAAAGGATCGGGAATTTAGCCTATCGTCTTGCACTACCGCCTCGACTTGCTCAAGTGCATGACGTATTTCACGTGTCGATGTTAAAGAAATACGAGCCGGACCTGACGCACGTATTGAATTTTGAAGAGATAGAGGTGAACGACAGGGTGTCATATGTGGAGAGACCGATTCGGATTGAGGACCGGAAAGAACAAGTGCTGAGAAGCAAGACGGTCTCCTTGGTCAAAGTCATTTGCGATCATGGTACGGAGGGGAGCTACATGGGAAAGTGAAGAAATCATGAGGCGTCAGCACCCCTATCTTTTTGAGGATTAGCGTGTCGGTTCAAATTTCGAGGACGAAATTTCTGTAAAAGGGGAAGAGTTGTAACATCCTGAAAATCTACTCAATTTAGCCCGAATTTTAATCCGATTTTGGGAATCGACTTCTCAGTGATATCAGGACAAAATACTTGGACGTCGCCTCATTTATTTTGAGATTTTTCGTTGGACACGGAAGCGTCGGAAAAAGAAAGAATTGGACCGGGTTTCAGGCCCGCGGGTGGGCCGGCCCAAGACCGGCAGCCCAATGGGCCTTGCACCCATTCAGCCCAGCCCAAGAGGGGCCCAAGTTGGCCCAAGTCCCCCTTCATTTCCAGCCCACGGGCTTTCTTTTTTCCTTTTGTCACAGTGCCCAGCTGGGCTTAGTTTATGCTTGTTTTTGGTTGTTTTTTATTGGTCCTTCAAGCAACCGGCAAGCCCACTTGCCTTGGCTCTTATCCTTGACCAGCAGCCTCTTCTCTCTCCTCTTTCTCCCCCAAAATTCGTGCACCAGCCCAGCCCCACTCTCTCTCCCTTTTTCTCTTCCATTTTTGGTGTTCATTGCTGTCTTTACTGTTTTCCAGCCGGAAAATAGCCTTGCTGCCATTACTGGAGCCGCCACCATCGTCCAAAGTGTAGTCTTGGAAGTTAGGAAGCCAGCCGTACACCCCCGGTCACCCCCAGTCACCCCGGACCGCCCGTTTCGGCCTTTTCTGCACTGCTGGTCAATTTCGCGTGAACAGTAACCAGCACTGTTTTTGGCCCATTTCGGCCACCGTTTGTCATCCGTTCTCGTCTTCGAGCTTACCCCTCGTAGCCCTCGTTCCCCTCTACGCGCCGGTGTCGCCGGATTTCCGATCCAAGTAAGTTAACTTCCTAATCCTTGTTTAGGAGATAATCTTGCTTAGGGGTTAATTAGTGTATTTGTGTGTTTGTGATTAATTAAGGTTGATTGGTAAATTAGGCTGGTTAATTAAGGCTGACTAGGGTTAGTTAATTGACCATAGTTAGTAATAAAGTAACTAAGGTTAATTAATTAAAGTAACCATGGTTAGTTTTAAAAGTAACCAAGGTTAAAAGTTAATCATAGTTAGGTTAGATTAACTAGGGTTGAGTTAAATTGTTAACCATGGTTAAGTTTATTTATTTTTATTTATTTATTTAATTTCGGACGAATTTATCGTTCACTGGACATCGTTCACAATTACTGTTCACAATTACTGTTCATACAGAAGCTAATTTTTGGCTAATTTTGATGTGTTCTTGGTTGTTATGATTTATTGAAATGCCGATTGTTAATTATACTCGTGAATATTGATAAAATGCGTGATCGAATGCTGATTGGAAATTCGATTTTGGAATTGTCAAGTGAGATCGCATGACATATTGCGTGGGTTATCAGAAATGGCATGTCGCATGAGCATGAGTGATGTTGCATTCACGACAGAGCAAAGATATAAATGGATTGCTTGGTGATGGGTTGCATGATCACATTAAGAGAGGGAACCCGGCGTTGGAGGTTGAGAGACAATTAGATAAAAAAGGTGAAAATAGTAAGGTCCGATAGAGGTGGTGAATATTATGGAAAGTATGATGAATCGGGACAATGTCCAGGTCCATTTGCTAAATTCCTTGAAGACACGGCATTTGTGCTCAATACACAATGCTAGGTACACCACAACAAAATGGTGTAGCGAAAGGCGTAATCGTACTTTTTAATGGAAATGGTTAGGAGTATGATGAGTCATTCATCTTTACCCTTGTCTTTGTGGATGTATGCTTTAAAGACTTCTATGTATTTATTAAACGGTTCCCTAGTAAGGTAGTTCCAAAGACTCTTTGAACGTGGACGGAAGGAAACCTAGTTTACGACACTCCGCATGTTTGGGGTTGTCAAGCGTAAGAATTTACAATCCACATGAAAGGAAATTGAATTCAAGAAATCCACCGAGTGGTTATTTCATTGGTTATGCGAGAAATCCAAAGGGTATAAATTTTACTATCCTAATCATAGTACAAAAATTGTTGAATCTAGAAATGCTAGGTTCATTGAGAATGATGACATTAGTGGGAGTGAAAAATGCATGATGCTTGCATTCAAAAGCAAGGGTAGAAGTTCCTATACCTAAAAAGTTTCTAAAGTTGCTGTTCCCGATATTATAGTTCAACCTTACAATAATCGAGAACAACAAATTAATGAACAAACACTCCATAATAGAGATGTCAATATTGGACCTCCATAATCGAGTCACAAGAAATAGCATTAAGAAGATCTCAAAAAGAAAGGAGGTCAGCTATTTCGATGACTATATGGTTTATCTACAAGAGTCGAAATTGACTTAGGAATGAAATGATCTAGGTTCATTTTCCCAAGCCATGGAATGTGAAGATTCTAATGAATGGTTTTAATGCCATGGAAGAAGAGTTAAAATCCATGCATCAAAAATCAAGTATGGGATCTTGTTGAATTGCCTAAATAATGTAAGAAGGTCGGGTGTAAAATGGGTCTTTAAGACCAAACCTTTGACTCAAAAAGAGAAAGCTGATATTGAGCGACATGGCAGGGAAGCATTTGCGAAAGGGTTTTACACAAGAAGGCATTGACTATAAGAGACATTTTCACCGAGTCTCTAAGAAGGACTCACTTAGAGGCATCATTATGGCTTTGGTGGCTCATTATGACTTGGAGTTACACCAAATGGATGTAAAACCGCCTTTCTTAATGGATTTAGAAGAAAAGGAAGGTTTATATGGACCAGCAGAAGGCTTTTCGGTTAAAGGAAAGGAACACACATGGTATGTAAATTAAAGTCAATATATGGACTTAAACAAGTTTCCCGAACAATGGTATCTTAAGTTTAATGATACCATAATGCTCATTTGATTTAAGGAAACACCGTTGATCGGTGTATATATATGAAGATCGAGTGGGAGCAAAAGTTTATTTTTCTAGTGCCGTATGTTGATGACATTTTGCTTGCTACTAATGATCTTGGTTTGTTACATGAAACTACAGTTTCTCTCTAAGAATTTCTGAAATGAAGGATATGGGAGAGGCAACATATGTGATAGGAATAGAAATATTCCGTGATAGATCACAAGATTGTTAGGGGTTGTCTCAAAAGCCTACATTGAGAAAATTTTAGAGAGATTCAATATGAGTAAATGTTCGGCGAGAATAGTTCCAATTCAGAAAGGTGACAAATTTAGCCTTATGCACAGTCCGAAAAGTGAATGGAACAAGAACAAATGAAAAATACTCCTTATGCATCTATTGTGGGAGCTTAATGTATGCACAGAGACTTGTACCGGGCCGTACATCGTCATTGCCGGAATGTCAAGCGGGACGAACTCTCGAATGGATCATTGGAAAGCTGCAAACAAAGTTCTTAGATACTTGCAAGGAACGAAGAATCATATGCTCACTTATAAAAGATCCGATCATCTCGAGGTGGTTGGATATTCGTCATTCGAACTTAGCCGGATGTGCCGATACAAGAAAATCAACATTTGGTTACTTGTTTCTTCCGGGCCGGAGGGGCAATTTTATGGAAGAGTGCGAAACGATCGGTGCCATTGCTGCATCCACTAGGCAGGCTGAATTTGTGGCATGCTTTGAGGCCACTATTCATGGATTATGGCTGCGGAATTTTATTTCGGGCTTGTGATTGTCGGCTTGATATTGCCAAGCCGCTGAAAATTTATTGTGATAACTCTGCAGGCGGTTTTCTTATCTAAGAACGACAAGTATTCTAAGGGTGCTAAGCATATGGAGATCAAATACTTGTCTGTTAAAGAAGAAGTTTAGAACAAAGAGTGTCGATTGAGCACATTAGCACTAATCTTATGATAGCAAGATCCCTAACAAAAGGACTAGCCCAAAACATTTAATGAGCATGTTGAAAAGATGGGCATTATTGGGCCGTCATTAATGTTTGTATTATGATTGTATTAAGTTTATGTATTTGACACTCGAGCTCATTTATGTGTTTCGATATTTCATTTTTTTCTATTTAGTATACATTATGAAAATAGATGAATGTTAAAAAGGATAGTCTCTAAAGAGACATTATAGTTGGACTATTACTTTAATTTACTTCTCATTTATGGATCATGTTAAGTAGAGAGCTATAGTTGTAGTACATGTAGGGATTATGTCGATTAATGCATACAACCGCTATGACTCGCATTAGTTTTCTTTGCTTAATTGTGATTATTATGTGATTGCCAATTTAATGAAAATTTTTATAGCATAATATTATTGTGCACATTACAATGTCTTTATTAAACCATGAAAGGAAGATCATATGGGCCAAGGAGAATGTAAGAATTATTGTGGCCCACATGATATGATTTATTATATGGTTTAATAATTATTGAAATGCTATAAAATAAATATTGCTTACGAAGTCACGACTCTAATAAAACGAAAGGAGTATAATCATAAGGGAAGTTACCGCTTTTAGAAGGGAATTAGACTCTTCCAAATTAAGGCGCTTTTGATGGAAGGCACCTATTGAAAGAATGTATAAATAGAGTCCGGTCCTACTCTCTACCCACAAGAACAACAATAACTGAAAAGAACTCGCATTCTCCTCCATCGATGAATACATTAAGGAATAATGATGGGTTAAGGGAGAATTGGATTTCTTCATTTTGTTCGGAGTTCTTCGGTTTTCCACAACGATTGTCTTAAAAGCTAACGCTATGGATAAGGTACGTTTTCATCCTTGTTTGTGAAAATCATGAAGATCAAAGATTGCCTGGTTTCGAATTTCCGCATAAAAATTACATGTATATTTCTAACACAGCACGTCTCTTGAACCAATTTTGTGATGCATGTAGATGCGAGTAGCTGAGAGGAAATTTGATGACTACAACTTCGACGGAATTTCTGAGTCGGTTGTTGATAGGTAGTTCTCATGTGATTCAGTTTGTATTGTAAGAGATTACACTCTTCACGAGCAATTTAGTAGCCATGGGATGCCGAACTGAACCGGACCAAAATTTCATGCGTTTTTTTAGTTTGCTTTAATTTTCGATTCGGGTAGTTATAAAAATTAAATTGCCTTTTACAGATTTGGATTTTATCAGTCCAGTTCGGTTAACTGAATCCATTAAAAAACACACAACTCTCTCTTCCAATCCTTCCTCTACCGAATCCCAACCAAACCCCTCCCTCCCTTGCTTTCTCCCTCTAAAATCATTAATGCAAAAGCTTTTTTTGTCGCCGCTATTTCCCGGTTTAGGATCATCGACTTCGATTTAGAAGGCTTTTTCCCATGGAGATGCTAGAAAAGCGAGTCGCCGTATCGCTCTGATCTCCCAGCCACCAATGAAGCCGCCTCATACTTTTTTGGCCTCCAGTCACCCCCTCCGCCCCACCCCTCGCGACCTCAGCGGCCCCAACCCCGCGACGCCCGCCACGTTGCAACCGTGACCCGTCTGCACCTCCCCTGGCCACGCTCTCTTCGCCGCCGCCACCCCAGCCGCCTCCCCATCAACCACCAGCACCCCCGCATCTCCTCTGCCGCTAGCTTCTTCTAGTTCCCTCCGCTCCCCTCCTCCGTGTCCCCACCCCTGCCATCCTCCTTGGGCACGCCATCCCCTCTGGCTGCTTTATGCTTTATCCAAACCAACAATCAAAAAAATAAAAGTGAAAACCAAAAACTCGAACCAAAACCAAACGAAGGTTTCAATTCAATTTGTATTCGGTTCAGATTTCATTTGGTCAGTTCAGACATTTGCCATAACGGTTCGGTTTGGTTCGGTTTTCCTGAAAAACCAAACCGGAACAGAATCATTAACACCCCTCTAATTAACATGTGATGTGTTGAATGAATAGCCTCCACATGTGCGTTATGTTGATGTTCAATGCCCTCTCGTAAATAGACTAATCTGAGTTGCTGTGAATGGGTGTTAATGAATAGGTATAGTACTTTATTTTTTTTTTAGTTGACACATTTTCTCGAAAAGTTCGCGTGCGTTTTAGGAATTTTTTCTGTTGATGGTTGATTTCTATCTTTTGTACATTTACTTATAGTCAGCAAATTTTCTCGAATAGCGTTCTAGGAATTTTACTATTGATGGCTGATTTCTATCTTTTTGTACATTTACTCATAGCTTATGCTCATCACTAGGAATAAAGTCTTTGTTTATTTGCCTTGATGATTGGCATTATATGCCATATTTCACTTGTAAATGGATACAAATGAGACAATGTGACCCCTATAGTCGTAGATCTCTCCTTGATCTAACGGTTAAAATTACATCTCTCTAACTACGTTTTTTTTTTTTTTGGTATCCCCCTTCTACCCAACTACCCACATTTATTACAATAGTATATAATTACCGTATCACTCGCCCCCAAGAGGATACTCGAGAAATCCCTAATACTCCAAGAGATAAATGAGGGTCACTCGTTCATAGACCAATCACAATCCTTCTTATAAAAACCCTTTGGATCGTGCCATCTCCCTAGACCGTGACACTTGTATCAATGCTAGGACCGCCCTTGTATCTAAAATTGCTTGAATATAGGATTTGTGGCATTGAAATACGCCTTGTTCATAGGGAAAATTGACCAACAAATCTTAAACCTATTGCATTTTTGCTTGGAATTGGATCTTAAACCTTTAATTTTGCCATAAAGTCTTAAACTTTTTCACTTTTTGTCAAGTGAGTCTATTCGGCTAATTTTGATTGAAATTCGCTAACGTGGATGTTGGTCAGTTCTACGTGACATAGCCATTAGGACGATTGGCGTAACGTGAACAAAATTTATTATTTTTAAATATTTTTTCAATTTTTTATTCCTTTTTTTTCCCGCTCTCTTCTTCCTTCCTTTACCAATCACCACCTCCGACAATTGGCCGAGGCTGCAATCGATGAGGGTCATCCCGCCGAGATCTAGTGAGGGGCACGACCTTGTGTGCAAGCGGCAAGATCGCCCGCCCTACTTGAGTGAGGGCAAGGCTCACCTCGCCAGTTCCCTGCTTTGAGTGAGGGCAAGCCTCATCGCCTAAGGCCCGCGAGGTCGTCCCTCACAAGATCCTGGCGAGGGCAACCTAGCAGGAGGCTGGCAAGGTTGCCCTTAGCCACTTCCCTACAAGGGCGACCGGTAGAGGGAAGAAAAGAGAGGGAAAAAAAAAAAAAATATATTTAAAAAATTCAAAATATTCAAAAAAATTATTTACAAAATAATAAAAAATTTGTCTATGTTAATGTTGACTATGCCACGTAATCCACCAATATCCATGTCGACCAATCGATCGAAATTAGTTAGATAGACTTAATTGATAAAAGTGAAAAGATTTAGAACTCAATTGGTAAAATTGAAATGTTATGACCAAATTAGCAAAAGTGCAGTAGATTTAGGACTTTTTAGACAATTTTTCCTTTGTACATAACATGTACCGCTAGTCATTTTTTACTCATTTGATGAATGTTGGGCCTCCTATACGTGTTATTTTGATCATCCACCTGTGTACATTCATGTAGGGAAGCGTTATATGGAATCCATGTTCATTTCTCATCGAATTATTGCATCTCTAGGCCTTGAAGATGCTAAAAACGATGGAGATGTATGCTGTCCAGATTTGATTTCGATCTTAATGAAGGGTATTTGGCTTGGTTTTGCATGTCATTTTGGTCATTTAGAGCTTTATACTAACATAGGAATGAACCGTGCTTGATTCATGTCAATTTTTATGTTTTGCCAAATCCATGCATGTGCTTGTCTTATATTTGTCGAATTTGATCGAGTGGCATGCCGTCCTCATTTAATATCAATGGAATCGAAGGTTGTCTAGTGCTGTTTACTAGTCATTTTGATCACGTGAACATATACATTTATGGAGGAAAGCTTCATGTTAAATCCGAGTTGCTTTCTTGTTGAATTGTTGCCTTTTAACGTCTTGGATATATGGAATTCGATCTGAAACCTTGCTGGTGAAGACTGTTCATGCTCTAACTGAAGAAGGTTTAGCTTTGTTAACAAGTTTTTTGACTGACATGATCATGTACTTAAGCATAGAAATGCATTCAGTCAGTTGCATGTTAACTTTATATTGATATCCCACTATTCCTTGTGCCATATGTACGATGACCTCGTGCTCACTGGCCAGTCTTGGTTGAGCGTGAATCAAAAGAACTTCTTTCTCACTTGAGTGTTGCTTGTGGTAACATATCAACGCCCTATTGGTTTTCCATCATTTTAGTATGCTCAATATCATTTTTTGATGCAAATCGGGGCAGTCTTTGTTGATACTTGCTGGACGTCCCTCATTGATTGTCAAACAGAGGAAGCTTGGTCCCATTTAAGCGTTGCCTTAATTGCTCTTGACGATGTACTATCATGTAACTGATTTTCTAATCATATTGGCATGTTTAGGCACCATTCTCACGAGCAAGACATAGGTCATGAGTGCTGGATGTCTGCTCGGTAACGATGTTATTCCAGTTGTGGCATTTCATCGAACAATTGGCGCGCATGACATTTTTCTACTTTGTTTTTGCACTGGTTTTGCTTCTGCTTATCCATGCTCCACATTAGGCTATAGTGCCGTGCATGTTGGATTAACTGGTTCATTGGGTAGGCACTAGGCCCCAACCATCAAATAATAAACTCCGTTAGGTTTGGGTTTGATCACCGAACCATTGATGGCTCGGATTTGACCACCGAGTCGCAGTTGATTCAGGTTGGTGGGGGAGCGGATGATGTCATTCGGGCGATGTTCTGCATGGCCTAAGTGATTGCATGTTTTCAGAGCATCCTCATTGCCTATCTGCGTTGGTTTCATGTTCTATTTATAGAATTGGATTGCATTTTAGTTGAATTTAAACATGGCACTCAGGTGTTGGTTTTTTTCCCCTGATCTGCATTCAGAATATTTGGTTAATCAACAAGCCAGTTGACATGTTCATACTGTTGCAGGAACTTCTGGGTTTGATTGAACTGTGTGGGGATCAAGACTATGAACTTCGCAGCATCATTTTGGAGAAGAGCTATTATCAAAGAGCTTACCACCAGCATCCCAGTTTATAACAGGGCCAGTGGTAGACACCCTCCCTCTCTCGCGCACGAGCACGCGTGCGCTTGCAGAGGCCTTACGACTTGCTAATTGTATTAATTTCTTCTGCGGGCTTAAGATGCATCTGGCGGAGGATCGAGTTTGCTGTTCCGGCGTTGTTGGGCCACTAAGAAGATGGCCGGATCGACAATGAACGGGAGAGACTCGAAACTGAAGAATCTTGAAGCGGAGAAGTTTGGCAGAGTAGTAAGTGACCACCGATTCGGTCTTTCTTATTCTCTCTGTGACGACGTCTTCCTTATTGGTGACTCTGTGGAGAGTCATACCAGGAAACATTACTGTTCCACGGCGGGGCACTCGGCTCCGCCCAGGGAACAATGTCGGAATGGGGAAAGATCGCACCCTCTTCGCAACGAAAGAAGGGCTGGTGCAGTTTGAGAAGCACGAGCTCGGCGAGCGCAAGTAAGCGCACATCCTTCCCAAGGATGGCCGTGCGCTTCACACCGTGTACGGGGAGGCCGCCGCAGCACCCGATCTGAGGACGGCCGCTTATCGGTGTCGCGTGACCCCTGGCTAAACTTTTCTGGCATCTGCACAGGGTAGGTGTTATGGATAGCATAGTTGGACAATAAAAAGTACACTTAATTCCCTCGTTTGCCTTTTTGAATAATGCTCCAAAGCTGAATTGATTGAGGACTTATCTTGGGCTGCCGTGGAGTGGGAGTAGGTAGAGACACTTTAGTCAATCCACCAATCTCTATGAATCAAGATGCCTCCTTACGGCCGTAACGATCATCTTTAAAGATTTAATCATTTGGCCGGCGCAACCATGGAGACGTGCAACACACCCAAAGGCACAGTTTCGAGAAATCCTCTCTCTCTCTCTCTCTCTCTGTACTCCCGAAATGAGGTCAAAAGTGTTCCACCGATAATTTTAATATTAACCATGAGAAGAGTAAAATTTCTGATCAGAAATTGACTTTTCTATTTTTATTCTTCAAACAAGTTTATGAAACAAAATAGACTTTTGATAATATTATAAAATTTATGTTCTCAAAATAGAAATTCATTTGACAATAATATAAAATTTCCTATTTCGAAGGGGCGGTGAGAGACGACCGGCGAGGAGTGGGCGCGGTGGTTTCACGTCCGCAGTGGGGGCGGGCGATGATCAAAGTGAGCGATGAGAAGAGTTTTTATTTATTATTTTTATTTCAAAAAGAAAAGTAAAAAATTTTAACTTCTAATTTATATCCTAAATCTATTTATGAAGTAGAAAATTAGTTGTAGAAATAGAAAAATAAAATTACAATATTAAATAGATTTCTATTTCAATCCTATTTTCAAGAAAAAAAGAAAGAAATAAAGAAACATAAATTTTGTCATACATACCCTAAGAGAAATCCATAGTAGCAATCAAATACAAACCAGCTCAAAAATAGGTGCAAAAATATGGGTCTAAATACATTACAATAGTTTGAAAATTGGGCCTAAAACCAATCTGAATTTAATGGTTCATTTGTTTTACGGAAAATAGATGATTCAAAAAGCATTTTCTCAAAGAGTGATCATGTGTATTGCTTGCGAAAATGAATGAACAGAAAATATTTTCTTCGTCAAGGGAAATATTTAGACATAAATTGTTGCAGGTAATAAAAACATTTTCCAGTGATTGATTATTTCATGCAACATAAGTAATTATTTTTAGGAAAACATTTTCAAAATCATTCATTTTTTGTGAAATAAACGAAACCTAAAAACTAAGGACAACCTCAAATGGGCTTCCCACATTTAGGCACGACATTAAGCTCCAAATGAGCACCTCAGATAATTTCTTCCGAATCGGAAGCTATGATTGGTTTATTATAATGCATGTATTCTTGTTCCAAGCCGACCTTTAGGGCTTTTTGCTTATTTACACGCTCTAGAAAGTCATCAATAACCGAGCCGGCAAATACATCTTATATACATATCTTAGTACTTGTTTCACAGTAATAGCAATTACACTATAAGGTTTATTAGAGTCAAAGTCGTAGTAGCTATTATATGTCTCCCATGTAATCGTTGTTACAACTCAGGTGTCAATATTTTAAAGCCAAAAGCGCCGGATCAATTCTTTTTCGAATTTCTATGCGTGCAATTCCCTCCACTCGCTTTATAAATGTTCCATAACTTGCTCTATTACCCTTATGTGAAAATTAAAAAAGTACCCACAGCTTTCTCTTAATCAAGCGACCACCCGATTCACAAATCTAATAAAATTTATCATACTAAAACTGACTTGTGATAACGGAAGTATGTTAATTAGGTACATCTTCTTTTTCGTTGAATCTAATATGTATTATATATTATAGGGATAAGAGCAGTATAAGTCCTAAAATTTGTCGCAAACATGTAATTCAGTCGTAAAATTTTCAGAAAGTATAAGTCCTATAACTTGTCATAAAAGTACAATTGAATCCTAAAACTTTCAAAAAATGCAACCAAATCCTAAAATTTTCAAAAATTGCAATAAATGGAATGACTTGATTGGATCAATTTGATAAGTTTTAGGACTTGATTGAATTTTTTGAAAGTTTTAGGACTTAATTGCACTTTTGTGATAAGTTTTAAAACTTAATTACACTTTTTGAAAGTTTTGAGATTTAATTGCACTTGCATATCCCTATATTATGTAAGACTTACTTTTGGACATTTATGTTGCATTAAGTCGCTAGAACAAGATTGTGATAGGATGAAATAGGACAAGGTAGTTTAAAAATCCTTTGGATAATAAAGTAGACATATCATATCCTACCGAGTGTTTGGTGCATCTCGAGATAAGATGGAAATCCATATCCTTCACAGCTCTCACCTTCGGGAGCTTCCAATTCCATCTTGTCCTCTATATCTCTCATTTGATCAACCATCCGACACACATGCTTATATCATTCGACATGATTGCAATGTTGGGATCACTAAGTAGCCTAAATCACAATAAAAGGAAGTTGATTTGAAGGATAGAGAATGAGGGACATGGGGATTTTTCTTCCCTAACATGTTGATATTTTTCCATTTCTAGGTTTCATTCTCAACATTCCAATTCCTCGACATGATTGCAGTGTTGGGATCAATAAATAGCCCAAATCGCAATAAAAGGCTGTTGATTGGAAGGATAATAAATGAGGGACGTGGGGATTTTTCTTCCCTATGGTGACATTTCCATTTCTAGATTTCAGTCTCAACATTCCAATTCCTTGACATGGTTGCAATGTTGGGATCACTAAATAGCCCAATTCGCAATAAACGATGTTGATTTGAAGGATAAAGAATGAGGGACTTGGGGATTTTTCTTCCCTAATATTTTCCATTTCAAGGTTTCATTCTCAACATTCCAATTCCTCAACATGATTGCAATGTTAGGATCACTAAAATCGCCCAAATCGCAGGATGTTGATTTGAAGGATAAAGAAAAGGGACGAGAGGATTTTCTTCTCTAACATGGTGATATTTTTCCATTTCTAAGTTTTGTTCTCAACATTCCAATTCCAAATGATGCTCGCTCTCTCCTCCTTTCTCTTCCACTTGCACAAATTTTCGTTTCGTCAATATCCACAAAAGTCAGTCATCATCCTTCCCCTTCCGGCCCCAACTAGCTCTTGCCACCTAACTCACCAGCACCACATTAGACAACGCCGGCTAGTTGCCGGTCCTTGCCTAGGCCACAACTTACCTTGCTCGGCTGCTGAGGTTCCCCACCCTTGCTCAGGCTTAACGGTCCTCACTGACATTTGCCCAAGCCCTTAGCCATTTTCTTCCTTATTTCACCACCGATGAATGAAGGTAGAGTGTCGAGCACTGATTTATAACCGTGGAGCACTTATCCTATCCAATTTTATCCCAACTTCTTAGGTGAGATTTTTTTATCCGGTCCATATATAGACCAAGTCCTCAACCCCAAAGAGTTTCTCGGCTTTGAACTTTCCCTTTCTCTCAAGGTGATCAAACGACGCCGTTGCAATCGATTTCATGGTCAGGACCATGAGAAATCACTCGGCGATGGTTTCCGCATTCTCTGTTCTTTTGCTTTTGGTGAGTCGCCTTCAAACACGAGTAGTGTGCTCGTCGTCTTCAGGCCCGCTCGCCCCAGCGTTGTATGTTTTCGGGGATTCGCTGGTCGACAGCGGCAACAACAACCTCTTGCCCACCCTTGGCAAGGCCAATTATCTTCCTTACGGCTGCAATTTCTCGGGGGGTGTCACTGGACGATTCACCAACGGGAGGACCGTCTTTGATTGCCTCGGTACATATCGAAATCTAAAGCTTCGATTCTCGGCTTTGAATATTACTCTCTCCTCACGAGTCAAACATCATCGTAACTACATTGATCGCTCGGAATTGGTTGGATTTGCATTATTTTTGTTCCTTGTTTTTTACCAACATTTTCTCATTAAATTGTCTTGATTTATTAGCCGAATTTTTGGGCCTGCCTTATCCTCCACCGTACTTGAGTTATAGGACATCAAGAGTGATCACCGGACTAAACTTCGCCTCCGGGGGATGTGGCATCATCCCTGAAACAGGAGACTTCGTGGTATGAGCTCATTACCGTCCACTCCATCTTTTATTGCTACTTTGCTCCTAATTAGTTTACGGTCGACGCGAGTCTATTTCAGGTTTGTGCTAGTCGATACTTAGAAGTACTCCTTGAGAAAGTGAACAGCGAAAAATTTGGATTACAAACCGGTCTCGAAATGAAAATATTATAGGTGCCATACATGAAATGATATTGAACTCTAAGAACTTTGATCGTATGAAATACACGCAAAATTTGGATTAGACATAACAAGAAAAAGAGAAGAAAATATGGTCACGAAACCGGTTTGAATTGAACTTTGGAAACGCATGATATGAGTTGTGTCTTTGCAGGGCATATGTCTTAACTTGGATGACCAAGTGAGGTCGTTTGAGAGTGCCGTCCTCAATGATTTGCCAAGACTCTTCAATAGCTCCGATGAGTTCTCCAGCTACTTGGCCAAGTCAATCTTGGCCTTCTCGATTGGCAACAACGACTACATCCTCAACTACCTCAATCCAACTTTCTACAACACGAGCAAGACCTACGAGCCTCAGCCATTCGCGAAGCTCCTCGTCACCATGCTTTCTCAGCATCTAGAGGTACTTCGCTATTCTATCGACATCGTTGATTTCATAACTAAATTTCAAGAAAACTTATTAATACATTAGGGTTACTTATCAGAACATGAACATTTATATATGCTTATCATGGTATCACACATATTGAAGACGGGTTCGGTGATCAGCCATCAATTTTAATTGAAAAGTCATAGATCCGCTCTTTGAGCATGTAATCCGGACCCCTAACCTTGTTCTCATTATTCATCTCGTTATCTAGAGTTTATTTTGTTTTGAAACTATTTCAGATTTATCCTGGTTTGTAGTTGGATTGCGTTGTGTCTCTCTTGTATATCTGTGGAAATGAATGGAATGTTATCATCACCACGTATTGCTTAGGTTGACACTCAATCTTAGCGGATGTTGGGCAATATTATTGCAGAGGCTATATAATGGAGGAGCAAGAAAGTTTGTTGTCTTCGAGATTGGCCCGATTGGATGCATCCCAACGATCGCGAAGAAATCAAAACACGATGGAGCATGTGACGAAGGATCAAACCTGCTAGTTTCCTACTTCAATCAAATGCTTCAACCGGTGCTAGAGAACATGACATCTAGTCTCGCGGGATCAATGTTCGTTCTCGGTCGAGGGAATTCGCTTGCCTACGATGCAATAATCAATCCTTCCATATATGGTACGAACTCAACTCATATGAATCAAAAAGGCTTTACCATGATTAAAATTTCAATAAGCTATTCCTTACTAGGATTAACTTCACGGAATCAAATCTATCATAACCATCAGATCACATGACACCAATTGTGAATCCAATGGCTAGTTGATCTGTGCATGAAATGGAGTCCTACTAAAATATTTTTTTCTCATTTTGAAATAGGATTGACGGAGTCAAGAAACCCTTGTTGCACAACGTGGTTTAAAGGAACTTTGACATGCGTTCCATTGCTAACCCCGTGCCCTAATGCCGACAAATACTTCTTTTGGGATGGATATCATCCGACCGATGTGATTTCCTTGCTCACAGCTTCCAGGTGTTTCAATGACACGAAAGTTTGTTCTCCGGTCAACATACAAGATCTCGTGCATATATGAACATCTCATTTGACTAGACCTATCTAAGGCTACTTATCATCTTGAGTTATCATCATTGATCAGAGGATGTCTCTAGCATAATGTTTTATCAATTTAAGCGACGTTTGATTGTCTAGATGTCTAGCATGGATAAGATATGATATAAAATCCACGAATTTTGTCATATTCTATCCACTATTTGGTAAATCAAAATAATAAAGACAAATATTTTCATATCTTATCCCATTCCTATTTAGTATGAATATCACATTAACGTAAGTGAACTTAAAAATGCATAAATGAAGATGGTAAAAAGCTTTTATGATTCACTACAATCAATCTAAACGAAGGAGTTCATTACAGCTTTATAGTTCGACTATGACAACAAATGCAAATGAGTCACAACAATATCAACGAGTAAAATCAATCAACAAATGCCGAGTCTTGCAAAAAAAACCATTTTCACAATTTCGAAAAATATAGTACTCTATTGCCTATTTCATTTTTATTTACTTGTTTTTTTTTTCCCTCTCTTTTCCATTTTTTTTTCTTTTATTATTTATTTTATATTTCCATCAATCCATAAAAAATTTATTAAAAAATTAACTACATTGATATACATGAAATACTACTATACCTATATATGTAATGAATATAAATACTAGACATATACACACACATTTTAAATTATAGAATAGAAAGAAATTCAATTATATAGATAAAAATAGGAATAAATATAAAAGAAAATTGTTCTTTTTTGGTTATTTTGATTATATTATTATTAAAATTTTAGTTATATTTAATTATTATTTTAATTTTATTAATGAAAGAAATTTTTCATTTGAGAAAAATAGCTTTTTATATGTCTCTTATATCCGACTTTGTCTTATATTAAGCAAATGCCAAATACAAAATGGAATAAATTTCATCTTATCCAATCTTTTGTCTGAATTACCAAATGTAGTCTTGATGTAGTTTTGATAATGCAAGAAAAATAGGCTAAACAAACCAACTAAATCAATTATTTTGGCCATAAAGTACAACTTAGAACCACAATTTCTTGAATAATCCATTCAAATGTCAGTAACCATGCCTCTTCTACTTTGCACGGAGAGATCCAAATCTCTCCCGGAGTCACAATTAGCGGTAAGCTTTCAGATTTTGACTAATTCAACCTTTTCTTTTCTTTTTCTTGATTTATTCAACTTTGACTGTTTGATTTTTGCAATGATTTGTCAATTTATCCAAGCTTTTCATCGTTCATCTGTCAATTGTGTTAACATGTTTGCAAGTTCTATATTGATCTCACTTGATATGTGTAACATTCAAACCATTTTACTGAATATTTCAAAAGCAGCTTCCGAATTATATCAATTTTAATTAAATTATTTAATATATGTACTTGATTTCGAAATTGCGATATGAATTGTTATGGATTGGAAGTTTTGAAGATTGTGTTTCCTTTTCATGATGTGTTTGAATTTTTTTTTTTTTTTTTTTTTTTGATCAGCAATGTGTTTGAATTGAAGAGAAAGGATTTTGATTGGTGAGCTCCTTTTTTTTTTTTTATGACGGTTGCTTGGTGTTGAAGAAAACTTCCAATTATGTTTTGAAAATTGACAAAACGTTCCTTAAGTGTTTTATGATTATGATGATAAAATTTCCAAGTGTGATATTGGAGCATATATTCATCAAATTATGCGATTGGTTCGTGTTGAAGACAATGGATTAATTCGTATGAATATTTATCTAGAAGATATGCATATCTAACTCCAATTGAGAAGATATCAAATCCTTGCGCAACGACTAAGAATATGGCATGGATTTCTTGCCATAATTGTTGATTGTCCAAGAGGGATGTATGTCAACATAATCTTTCCTTTAATAAAGATTCATAATCCATGGGCAATCGGTTTGAGACAAGACGGACTTTCCAATACGATGTGCTCAACTTATGGAAACCCAATATCTATTGTATGGGCAACAAAATCAACATAGACTTCATTCTTGGCAATCTTAAAGCAATCAAATCTTCCAATATTGTTCAGGTCCAACAGGTAGATTGACTGAATCATCCTCAAAGGTTCTATCCAACGATTAGTTTGGATGGCGAGGAGTATAAAAGGTGATCGTGGTGCCAAAGGAAAAACAAGAGTTTTGAGGTCTAAAATTCCAAAATTCAAAGAGAGTTTCGATATTACGCACTTATTTTTGTAAGTTGAAATTGTAATCATTTGATAGGTGTACACTTGTCTTTGGAAGTTGAAGTTGTAATCCCTTTGAGAAGTGTGAACAGGTGTCATATAATGTGTGCTTTAGTATAAGATAATGAGTCCTATCAACTTGGGTATAAGTAGCACCGCTTTGAGTAGAAACACTTAAATATAAACGGTAGGGGTGTGCAACCAAACCGAATTTACTCAAGAACCTAACCGAACCACCCAAAAATAGGGTTGCGAACCGATTCTCGGTGAAAACCGGTCTAGGAACTAGTTCCGAGTTTTAAGAATCGATTCCAAGCAAAAATCCACTCGACCAGGTTTTGGTACGATTTTCTTTTTTTAAAAAATTGAAAAGCCACCCTAACTTAAAAAAGAAAACACCTCACTCTCTCAAGTCTCAGTCATGGGGGGAATAGAAGCCGAGCTCCCTTGTTTTGGTGGGACGCAGAGGCGGGGGGAGGAGATAGGGCAAGAGAAGGAGACGGAGGGAAGAAGCGGGGATGAGGCTAGGTGGTGGAGGAGGTGGGGCGCAAGGTGGCGACTAGGGAGGCGGCTACCTGGTGGCCAAACTAGGTCTGTTTAAACTAGACCAGATTTGGATTGAAGACAAGGTCAAGGCCAAACTAGATCTGGAAGTTGGGTTACGTAGGATGTGGGGCGAAGGTGAAAGTAGGAGGAGGAGGCTAGGTGACCAAACCACCGGATCGGGTTAAACTAGACCAGATTTGGATTAGAGATGTCGTCGAGGCCTAACCAAATCCGGAAGTTAGCCGCGGAGGAGGCGGGGCGAAGGTGGAGGTGGGGGAGGAGGTTGGGCGACTAGACTAAATCGGTTAAACCAAACTAGATCCTGGATATGGTAGAGGAGGTGGGTTGGAAGAGACGGGAGGAGGGGCGGCGAAAGAGGCGGTTGAGCAAGGGTGAGTAGGCGGGAGTAGGAAGCCGAATTAAGCGAGGTGGGGCTAGCTATATCCACAAGTGAACGTCTTCTTGGCCCCGATGATTGTTGTTGCTCACTGCCATCGATTGTTGCTCGCCGCTCATTGCCTTTTCTCACTATTCACCCGCCATAACCAAGCTTAGACCATTGCCGGGCTTGTTATTGCTCACCGTTGTAGGTCGCTACCCAAAACAGTTCCAATAGAAAACAAGGTATACCCTATTCCTATTGTTCCCGAACCCCAAAAACAAGATCATATCCAAAATATGGTCCAATGCAAATAGGGTAAGGTATATGGTTCAAAAACAAAATCAATTATAATATGATTAGGTACATGTTCTAGATTTAGACCCTACCCACCCTGATCTAATCACCCCTAATAAACGAAATAACTTGATTGTGACATTTGATTGATTCATTATTGAAATTCACTAATAGGTCAAGCACAGCAGAGTGAACGTAAACTTATCATAAGTCAAACTACTATAACTATTGCATGGAATTTTCTCTTTCTTTTAATCTCTCATTTATTCTATTTGTTGCACAATTCTTATTAGATGTTGCAAAAGATCTTATTATTGCGAAGTTTTTCTCATTTTGTTCTTTCATGATATTAAACTTCGTTGTTTTAAATTCCACTTTAATTGCTTATAATCACTGATTCGCCCCCTCAGGTGATAGTGCTAGGCCAAGCACTTGGTAATTGGCAGGAAAGGAGTCGGCAAGCTAATTAGCACAAGCCAATCCTATTATGGGCATTTCACCCACCACTCTATATATTTAATAGCGAGGGTTGCTACTATCTAGCTAACTCCTCAGACATCCTTCTAAAATGCAGAATCAGGCAGAGTTTACCTTGCCTAGGAAGCCCCTTAATCTTTATGTCTATCTTTATCTTCCTAATCAGAGAAGAAATATCACTACATTTTTCAAGTCTTAGAATTCGGAAACCATTTAAAAGATTTGCTTAGGTCTGGAGTTGCTTATTTGGATACACTAATAAAGAAAGAAGTCGAATGAAAGCATGATATCCCTTTGAGCCCACCATTTATATCCACTAATGAAAGGAAAAATATAAAAAGGAAATTAAGTTTTGGCATTTTTCTCAATTTTCTCCGTCATTTTGTTATGTACACAAATAAGATAAATGACACTTTTAGACAAAAAGGATATCCAAATAAGGAAGAAAAATTACGATGTTCTTTTTTTGTTCATTTCCTTCCATTCCGTTCACCTCACTCTTTATCAAACTAAGAGTGGCGAAACCTCAACTTCGAAAATGGACAGGCCAATGGTTGAAGCTCTCACTCGAGATATGAAGAAAAAAAATTATTTTAAAGATTAATATCACAAAAATCTCAAAAGAATACACCTACAACAAATTTTACCTCAAATTAAATTTTTTAATCACCAAAACCTCAACGCAAGACATTTGTGACAAATTTATTATCGGTCGGTTTTCATTAAATCATATTATTACTATGAAAAATCATAAATTGAACGAAAGAAAAAACCCAAACTAAGTATGGGAACAAAAGAAAAAGTAAATTTATCGCGAGATATATTAATTTGAGAACTTTTTAGTTAAAAATTAATTTATAATAAATTTATTATAAATATATCAATTTTGAATCTTCCATAATATTAATTATTATTTTCATCAAATGCGACATTATAATCCACCGAGAGACGGATTCTCGCATCACAAAAGAATCATAATTTAGTACTTTTTCTCATTGATCTTATAGGAAAAAACAAACATCGGAACGCACAGAAATCTCGAAAACCTCGAATCAACAATCGGGATTTTATTATTTTACGATTTTTGCTCGACGGCCATGTCGGTTTAGGGTTTATCAGACCCACTCCGCAACACAACGGAGGTCGGAGATAAAAGGGCGCTCCCTCATTAGAAAGCCCCACGTGGCGCGACGCGACGACACGAGGGGCACTTGCGTAATTGCGCCTTCCAGATATTTTCCCCCGAGCCGGTGTAAAATATCTCGGGGCGTGGGGGGGAGAAAGTAATGATAAATTCGAAAATATCTTCTCGGCCTCGGCCCCCGCTCTTTTGTCCGTTTCTCCACCACGGCAGCGTCACGTGACAACGGCCCCCCGGCGGGCCCCCACCCGTTCCCCACTGGCTCTGGTTGAGTTTTCTCGTGACCGCGGTTAGCGCGGCCGACCGGGTCAACTCAGTCGCCGCCTCGGCCCCCACCCCCGCCCCCCGGGTCGCGCTGCATAATCCAGGCTTGGGGGCAAGCCGAGCCGAGACCCGGGGACGACCCCGGTCGGCTCTGACACGCGTCGCGTCTTCATTGGCACAATGACATGGCGGTCCCGGATTGCCTGATATTTTCTCAGTGACGTACCCTTTCCTCCGTGCGTTTTTCTTTTTTGTGTGTGTGTTTTTTTTTTTTCTGGTTCTATTTTTGTAGTGAGAATTTAGTGATAAACTCGTTCTGAATTTGATCACGGTCGTCACGAAATTACAATCTACCATGCTTGTGGCTTTGGCGATTACTCGTGAATTTCAGGACTAAAGGTAAGCCGCTGGAAGAATCTGAATTGAACGATACATGAACACTTTTAAAAAAGAAAATTAATTAAATAAAATTATTTAGATATTTTTATTCTCGATACGCTATCGTCTAGAAATTTCAGAAACCTTACTCTAATCAATCTCCCTTTTATGTCCTGTGGTGTAAAAGAGTGAAATCCACCGCTTGGATTTGAGTTAGCATTTATAAAAGAATAACCTTTCCTCAAAAGAATATCTCCATCTTTATTATATATAAAATCAACTTTCAAAATTCCATATTCACTTATACTTTTGCAGCTAAAATTAAGTCTAATTTAGTGGGATGGTTAAGGGGTAATGATGACTTTAGGGATTTTATAGTTACAATTCCATTTTTTTTAGATAAATGAGATTGAAAAAAAAAAGATAGTAGAAATAGTTTCCTTCGATATCTCAGTAAAATTTTTAGAAATAATAATACACATATTATGCAAGCATATATTGATTCACAATAATTCAAAAATCTCACACCTACACAAATAAGCATGCACGAAGGCGGATTACTGTTATGGCAAATGCAATGCAATATTTCAATCTCGAGATATAAAAAGAAAAATGCCATTGTATACTCGTTAATTATTGAAATAATAGATTAGAAAATCAAAAATCAAAATGATTATAGTACGTAATCTTATACAAATCAACATAAAATAATACATCAAGCAAGGTATCTTTAAAAATAATATCTCCATGGTAAACTTTAATGATGTGCCAAGACAAAATCTCCCGAATTACATTTTGAAAGGTCAAGATAATTGTCAAAAGAGTGGCCTCGATTAATACATCATTTATTAAAATCTAATTCGAATCTCCCTCATTATGCTTGTGCTAATCTTTTGGTAATAAGAAATCTACCATACAAAAATTATCAACAAATTCCTTGGTGGTCGACTCGACTTATTGATCGATGTCACGATAGTTCATTATAGAGTTATTGTTCAATGAGGTGTTGAGATATTAAAGGAACAAATTTAACCACTCTATTCTCTTTAAATTTTCTATTAGTTAAGAAAAAGTCCGTGCCACATCAAATCCTCTTGTTCCAATTGTTTTTAATACCTTCATGACTAACTCTATATAATAATCCTTTTGAAATTTAGAAAATGTCTTCCCCGCGCTTTCTTTTTCCTTTAATTTCATAGGCACGAATTGGTAAATTCCTCATTGAGTTGTTTTTGTATTTTTAGCAAACTAGCACATTTATTTTCTCTTACTTTTCTTTTATTGTCAACGGTGAATTGTTCAATTAATTGATTCATTTTACCCATTAGAAAAATTTATGAATCTACTTTTCAAATGGGGTTGAGATATTTCTTGAAGAAGATAAATCAATTATGTATTATTTAAATTAAAGATAAGGCCATGTATATTTTGTCATATACCAATCGTCCAATTGGTAGGTATTTAATGCAAAATGAGCTGTCTTATGCTTGGATCTAGATAAGGTTGACGCGTTTCAATTGTTTTATGCCACTTATGGCAAGTAAGATTTGTAAAAGTGGGCATTTGGTTCGATTCAACTCAACAATCAAGCCAAAGTGGCCGGTTCTCACTCCACTTGTTCGATTTCCAATTTCAAATTTTTGGAACAGACCTTAACCGCCCAATTCAACTCGATTGCTCGAGTAGAACTGGCCTTAATCGGGAACTAACTTTAGGTGAATTTCACAACAATTGCATCGAGAGGAGAATTGGATCATATCAACTTTTGAACATCCTTAATGTGTTATTAATGTAATGTATCATTCATTAATAATTTGTCATGCTCTTTCAAAGAATAAAAAAATGAAACTAAATAATAATAAAAAGAATTAATCGGTTCCCGAGTCGATCCTGAAAACCGGCGTGGACCGGCGTGGTCAGTTCCGATTTCCAAAAACCGGGAATCGGCCTGAATAGGTATCCCACGTCGGTAAAGATCGCCCTAAAGGCCATGCTTATCCCTAGACCCAACTATACATGCAACCACACCCAAACAACGCTAACCATGGTTAGCGTATAAACCACACTATGCGCAGTGCGCACCCTCCGCCTCCCCGGCTATAAATACCAGCCTCCCCCTCGCTAATTATCTCATTGCCTTCTCTCTTGGTTTTCCGTAAACCCTAGGAATCGCCGCCTCCTCCCCCTTTCTCTCCCAAGCTTTTCGTTTTTCTGTCAATGGCTTCAGCAGAGGTTGAGTATAGGTGCTTCGTCGGCGGTCTTGCGTGGGCCACCGACGACCAGTCCCTCGAGAGGGCGTTCAGCCAGTTTGGTGACATCCTCGACTCGAAGGTCCGTTAGTCGCAGCAGGAGATCCAGATCTGGATCTGACCGCGGTCTCGAATCGACTCCCGGATCCGATCTGATCTGATCTGTTTGTGTTACTTGCTACTATGTTCTCTGCCCTTACTCTTGTGAAAAATTTTTGTTACTGTGCCTCGAATCGGTACGTCCATCTTCATCTTTTAACACAGAGACGGAAGATCGATCGATAACACAGATCCCGATGCGTTTCAGGTCCCCGATCTGATTGTTTGCTGTTTATTTGTTTGCAGATCATCAATGATCGCGAAACCGGGAGGTCCCGCGGCTTCGGATTCGTCACCTTCGGCAACGAGAAGGCGATGAGGGACGCGATCGAGGGCATGAACGGCCAGAACCTCGACGGGAGGAACATCACCGTCAACGAGGCCCAGTCACGCTCCGGTGGCGGCGGTGGGTTCAGCCGCGGTGGAGGCGGCGGGTACGGAGGCGGCCGCCGTGAGGGAGGCGGAGGCGGAGGCTACAACCGCGGTAGCGGTGGCTACGGTGGCGGCGGCGGCGGGTACGGAGGCAGCCGTGACCGCGGTGATGGCGGGTACGGCGGCGGCTCCAGGTACTCCAGGGGCGGTGGTGACTCCGGCGGTGACTGGAGGAACTAAGTTCGTCGTCGGTGCTGCTGCTTTCAATATTTTTCCTCAAGTTCGCGTTATGTCATGTGAGGGCTTAGGTCGGGTCCCGTGTTCGTGGTTCTATGGTTATGGTGATGATGTTATGGTTTCGTGTTCGGTTTCCTTGCTTTTTGATCGGTGTTGCTGAAAAGAATTAAAAGAAATGAAGTACAGATCTTCGTTCCCAAGCCTCATCTTCCCTCATTTCGACGCTCGTGTGTTCTTTTTAGATGCTTGAATATGCTTTTTTGTGCGATGCTTGTGGAGTCTTGTCGAGTCTGCTTTCGATAGGCGTTTCTTTTCTCTGTGAAAGCGTCAGTTTACTGAGAGACGCGTCAACGAAAGCGTACAGAAAATTTTCAATCACTGATCCCCGAGATATTCATGCTATCTGCGGATCGCTTATGGGCGGTGGATCGTGCCATTTTTTGTTTGTTTCATCTCCTAGTTTGCAGTTTCGATTGTGATTTTTTGAGGTGTGGGTTGTTGCTTCCGAATGGTGAACTCCCTGTAATGAAAAAGATGAGGGATGATTCCAGTTTCCGAAGCATAGATTCAAATCAGTTTCAAACAGCGCCAGCGTGTTACGATTGTGTCGCCCTGGCGCTACCTGTCTGCTGATAAATTATTTTACACTGTCCGATTCTCAGATATTCTAAGTCGAAATCCAAAATTGGTTTCCTGCTAAACGATCCACTTAGTACCATTTTACTCCGGATCATGCGATGGGGATATGCTTCATTGTCGAGATCGGATATGCTTCATTGTCGAGCTCCGAAGCAAGACGGCCGATACAAATAATAAGCCAATCCTTGTAGGAGTCGATGCGTGAGAAATGAATGGGTTCGGAGTATTGTTGCTTTCCGTTTTTTAAAAGCCAAACGCGCCTCCGTGGTCCTCTTCCTCCCTCGTTCTAAAAATCTTGCGGTACCCTAATAACAAACGGCAAATCTGAAAGCCCCTGTTGCATGCTTGTCCATCTCCTCCGGCCGACGCCGCCCACGATAGAGCCCCGTTCTCTAGGCCATTGGCCACCCACGACACATTACTAGGTCGCTCACTGCCTAGGATGTCACTGACGCAGTCCCCTCCTTTATCTGGTGGAGATGCCTCTAGATCTGGAGGCTCGATGGGCTATGTGGAGGTGTGTCGAGACTCGGCTCATCCGTGGACTTAGAGATCCAATGGCAATGGAGGAGCCGTAGAGCTTAGCAGCGGGGTCGCGAATGAAATATGGAGAGAGAGAGAAAAAGAGAGGAGGGGGCCCACGGGGGTTTGATTTTGTGTTTCACTGGTTCCTTGATTTTCTCAGATTTGAGTGCGAATATGCTCAATTATAGCAATAGTACAGCGTGGATGAATAAAATTTTATATATCCGTGCAATCATATTCTTGACATCCGTATATAAAGGCAATATCCTCATCAAATTCAATATCTTAATATGGTAGATTCACATTCTTGATTCTCATACCTATGTTGCTTCTCAATATTTATCAAGAACCATTAGGGTTGCCCCATTGACTATTTTTCTCATTTGGAAATAAAGAAGTGGAGAATTTGATTCGCCATCTTCTTGAAGGCTTGGATGGGAACGTGTTAGTGAACATAATGGCTTGTAAAATAATATAGGATATGACCAGATAATAAAATAAAATAAAAGTACGATGGCAAAGAAAAATATATGAAAATGCGATTGCAATCAGGGAAAAATCATAAAAATAGCACAAGATCCAACCCAGCCTAAACCTTGTTAATAATTAACAAGGCTTATTACAAATGTATATTTGTTTTATCATTATATACTGTGACCTTCACTTTTTCGTACCAAATTAAAGCTTTTGAAATAACATGGCATATTTGACCCCATAAAAAAAAAAAAAACAAACACTCGGTATCTTTGGGTATCCAATCTCTTGATTTTGGACGTGAATGGCCCACTTGGTACGTCTAAGATTTTCAATGTCCGTAGATCAGGATTTGTAAAGGCCCCGTCTTTACCAACCATGAGAATCGATTAAAGTTGCGCCGAAGACGATTCAACACGCAATTAAATCAAAATGAAGCTTCTCCTGTCTGATCTAACAATAGTTTCTTCTGAACAGAATCTCCATAAAGCAACTTCTTCAGGGGGGTAAGAAAGGCGACTGTGCCTGTCCGGGAGTGCAATTGTTCGTTAATCAGCTTCTTTGCCCCGCGTTTTTCTCGAGATATTTGATATGGGAGAATTAAAAAGGAGTTAATATTATGAAAAATTTTAAACGGAATATAATTATGATAAAATTATCTCAAATTAATTTTTAGAGTTCATTAATTTCATCAAATTTTATTGTGAAATTACTTAATTGGATAGTAAATCAACATAGAAATTCATATCGATTTGGGGGAAAATTACTACGGGTATATTAGTTTGGATTTTTGGTAACCCAAAAATTTATTTATAGAAAATTTATCATAAGTGTACCAATTTGAAGTTCTTCATGATATTAACCCATTAAAAAATGGAGTGATACAGTGAAGGTTATGCTGATGCATGTTTATTGCGAGGGATGCAAGTGCATTTTGATTCATTAGGTAATTATACTTTATGTGATTTAGATTTGATATATATAGGACCCCGTCTCCATCGACATCTTATTCCACGACTCTCAGGAGATCGGATAGGTGCATTTGTATGCGAACGAATTGTTTTGTAATCTAGGATTTCGCCCTGGAACTTATGTGGGGGCCTTTGGGCCTCAATCAAACATTAGAGTGATTAACCCCATACGATCCAGAAAAATCAGTCCATCGATCAAGTAATTAGCTGTAAGCAATAAGCATGTTTAGCTAAGGTCCAGCAAGCAAGCTCAATCCGATGGGTCTTGTGCACTGGGCCATCTTATCAACTTGTGATCGGGCCAGTTTGACTTAAAAACCTTATGCAATCCAAGACCTGAATTCCACTGTATATCATCATTTCATGTGATATAAAACCAACTTATCTTTTCTCTTTTATCTCTAATTCCGCAAGTCAGTCCAGAGAAAACATGACAATCATCAAGTCCCTAATCCAAAATTAAACCATCTTGCCGTTTTGTCTTTTAGTCCAACCTTAAGACTCGATAATTGTCCAGTATGTGTAAAAGTGAAAACATTACGCGCGAGATCGACCGATTGCATTCCGAAGCACCTCCTGTGCCTTTGGTAGAAACACAAAAACTTTAACTTGATTATAGAGTACAAGAAGAACATCAAATTAAGGAAAAAGAGAGAAGGGAAAAGAGGAAGTTTGAGACCTACAATCCTAACTAAATATCCACCAGGCCTTCAGTGTTAGAGGAACCAGTCCTGCTGCCACTGCTTGGGAGGCTCCACTGGTCGGAGAACCCGCCGGACGCCGGGCTGTTCCCACACTTCACCACGGCTCTGATGCTCTCGATCAGCTCCTGCGTCTGGCCCTCCTGCGATAATATCTCGACAAGCTGCTTCGGACTGATCACGAGCTTCACCTTCCAAACCCCATCGTTGCTCTTGCTGCTTTCCCTAGCGAAGACCTCGGTGTACGACCTCTTCAACATGCCTTGGTAATCCAGCGACATTCGGTATGGCGCGACGAGCGACGTCGGTATGCTGTTGGATCGGACGTGGCCCGCTCTCACGACCTCATTACCCAACAACAGTCTATGCTCTCCCGTCTTGTTATTATCATCGCCGTAGGGGAGCAAGTAGTACGATTCTCCTACCACGAGCTCCTCGTGGGGAGGGAGCGGATTCCAGAAGAGGTCATGTGCGCGGAAGACTTTGTGGCTGGGAACTCGTCGGCGATGGACCAGACGGCGATCGGGGCATAGAACTCCATGACCCCGCCGTTGGGCGCCACCACCTTGACGATCTCTTGCTTAGCAGCCTCTCCAAAGCCTCCGAAGAGGCAATTCCCCATGTCGATCGCTCAGTTATATAGTCAAGAGAGGGAGAGAATATCGCAATGCAATGATGCTCTTCTTTTCTCCTTGTGCCTGCATGTACTCTATGGTTTTGGAGGAAGGTAAGAAAGAGGGGGAAGAATTCCTGGAGGGAGAGGGAAAACAAAAGTTTGTGGTGGGTGGGGTTCTTCTTTAAAGCTTCCTAGCTCCAGCCTAGTCCACATAAATTAATAATTAATCAACTAATTGATTAATTAACTAATTAATTAATTAGTTAGAAAATTTCCAGTAGGGCCAACTTATGTTAGAGCATACATAAATATACATATATATATTTTATGTATTAATGATGATAAAAATATTCTCCACTTACACCGCGGGAAGTGGTCCAACTGTACAGAACATAACAATAATGGAGCACTAAAGTTTTGATTTAATAATGTAAAGCCCGAAAATATGGTAAGGTCTAAAGACATTGGCTTAAAGCACTTTCTGGAGGGGTCCAGTCAAAGAAATTTGGACCGGTCATTGCTCTCTTTAGTTCTTTAAGCAAAACTTTGGTCCCTTTTGAGAGGCCGTGGCATGGAAAATTGGGACACATCATGATGGTTCTCCAGCTTTGGATCTATCTTGTTCTCTTTAGGTTTTGTTCCAAGGTTCCCACATGTAACTTACAAAAAGAGGATAGTGAGATTAGAGAATGATGGAATCCAAAGCCATGTGTGTCAAGATTCTAAGACTGTTTATTTAGGTGCATAAGCAATGGCATTTAAAAGGTCACATATTGATTATTGTGTAAAGTCAACTTATTATTCTCGATTCAGCTTATGAATAGTTAAGCGCTTAATTTGAATGTGATAGATCTGATTTTCAAATCACAATATTGTTCATTATGAGTAATTTTATGAGGCCACACTCGCCATCGAAGGGGGCAAAGGTTTATTTGACAACACTTGTGGATCAAGCAATTTACATGCATTTATGAGGTTAATTGCCCAAATCGCACTGAAGATTCAATTACCTATATTGTATAATATTACAATACAAAAAAATCAGTCAGGCAAGGGTGCATTTGGTCATGCAGATGACGACATATATTATACATGGCATTTGATTACATTATAATAAAGAAAACACTAAAATAAAAGGACCAAAATGCGGTCATATCTTGTTGCTTTATTGGCTTGACCTAATCAATTGTGAGTAATGTAGGGTGCGTTTGATAATATTTCTATTCTTGATGACAATTTCTATTCTCATAATAAAAAAAATTAATAATGCGTTTGATAGAAATCATCAATTTTTTTGTGACGTAAAATTTCTTTTAAATTTTAATAATTTTTGAGATTTTTCTTTTTTTTCTTTTTTTTTTTCCTCTCTTCTTCCTCTTCCTCTAGTTGGTTGCTGGGTGGCTATGGTCGACAAGGCTCCAACGACCAGTTACAAGAGGAGGAAGAAGAAAAAAAACGACTTACTTCAAAAAGTGTTCCCAGAAATAAGAAGTAACTTGTTTCTATTTATTGTTTTTGTTCCAAATCTAATTCCTAGTCATTGTTCTATTCCGGATAATAGAAAAATTAACTGACATTACAAACAGATTTTTGTTCTTTTTTTTTTTTATTCTCGAGAGCAAAAGAACATAAAAATAGATACGTTAACAAAATAGAGTCATAGTTGTTGAGATTGCTAAAGAGAGATGCAGCTTTGGCTTCTATGATTGTTGAACCTTGATAATATCATGAACTTGGACGAGTCAAAATTGATGTAATAAGGATTAAAGAATAGTTCGAATTCTAAATGCCCGCTAATTCGAGTCTCAAACAATTTTAAGGTTTGCCAATATAATTTTAAAATTTTCGATGATTTTCTAATATAATTCATCTCGGCTAATTTAGACCAAAAAACTATAACGTGACCGTCTAATCAATATTAGCCATCCTACATGGCATGACCGATCTTAATGTGAATGATTCTTGTAGTTTTTTAGATTTTATATCTTTTCCCTTCTCTTTTCTTTATTGTTTTCAGTCTTCTTCTTTTCCCTATTCTTCTATTTCTCTTTTCCTATTTTGATAGCTAGGCCTTGTTGACACTCGAAATTTTGTTTATTTTGTCTTAAATGCCCATTTACTTTGCTTATATAAATACATATAAAATTTAAAATTAATTAATTAATTAATTTTTTAAAAAAAAAAAAGGGTCCGGGCCAGGGCTGGGCCTGCCCAGCCCCTTTCTCTTCTTCTTTCCTTCCCCGCGTGGGCCTGGCCGCCTTTCTCCTTCCCCCTTTCGGCCCAGCCCATGCCTTTCTCTTCCTCTTCTCTCCTTCACCGCCTCACCGCAACAGAACCTGTAGGGAGATAAAGATTTGCAGCAAGTTGCAGGATGGCTGCAGCAGACCGTGAGAGAGCATTCGGCGGGTCAGACGGAAGAGATTAGGCCGGCAAAGTCAGGCGTCAGATGGAGGGAGACGGCAGCAGCGTGCAGCCCGGGATAAGGAGTCAGAACGGAAACATAAAAGGGGAGGAGACGGAGAGAGAAAAGGGCAAGAGAAAGCCGAGTGCGGTTCTAAAAAAAAAAAACCCAGATCTGGAGAGAACAAACCGGAGGGGGCCAGAAAGAAAAAAAGAGAGCGGGAGAAGAGGACCGAAAGAGGACTCCGAGAGACCGAGAGGGGGAAGCTCGAATACGAGTGGGAGCGAGACCGGAGAGTGAGAGAAAGTTCCGCGGCCACCGCGTCTCAAACGCAACCGACGAGCCACCGACGCGCTTTCTTCCACTTCGCCAAAGCTCCTGGACCCGAGAGAAAGGTTCCGAGAAGGAGAGCGAGCTCGAGAGGAGAGTTCCGAACGACAAAGAGAGGGAGCCTTAGCGGCGCACTGACCCGTTTGACGATCTTCCCGGCGACGTCCTCAAGCTGACCAGGTGAGTTCGGCTCCGCCCTTGCTCCGTTTTTGGCGCACCGGGCCGGAGCTCGTGGCTGTCCGGCTCGCGCAAGCTCCAGCCCACGTCGCCCTTGCACGTTGTTCCCACGTTTTTTTTGTATGTCCTGTTCGAGACCCCCAAGGCACGTTTCGAGTCCCGGTTAAGCCGGAAACCTGGATTCGGTAGCGCACCCCAACCGTTCGACAAAATGCCTGAGAGAGATCGAAAAGTTAGCTCATGTTTTAGCTTAGAATCGACCCGTGCTTGCATACGTAGCTGCTGAATCGTGTTTTTGTTTGTGTGGTCACTGTGTTTCGGTGTGGTCTTCGCGAAATAATCGTGCGTCGTCGAGAGCGAGGGGTTTCCTTTGTACCGTGAACGGATTATCGGTCGTCGGAAAAGGGTGGCCGCCGGTCAGAACGGTATGACTAACGAGCGATGGTGGTCAAAATAATGGGATAGCTTTCGCCGGAGAGCACGTTTGTTGGCGTCGGTTCGGTGGAGGAAATCGTCGGACCGGGAGAAGCTGCAGGAGCTTCAGTCGGGCGTGCATGGGGAAAGCATGCAGAAGAAGAAGTAAAGAAGAAGACAAAGAATAAAAAAATAAGGAAAGAGAGAAAAAAGAAAATTGAAAAAAGAGAATAAAAGAAAAGACAAAAAAAAGAGAAGATGGGGAGTGTCAGGCGTGCGTGGAGGAAGAAATATGCATGCAGAAAAGAAAAGAAAAGAAAAACAAACAAAAACAAAAACAAAAGCCAAAACAGGAAAAATGGAAAGAAAGGGAAATGGGCTGTGGCTTTCTAATTTTCGGCTGGTCAATGGGCTTGTGCATCATGGGCCATGGTGACAGATTGCTGAGTAAGATTAGAATTGGATGTGGGCTTATTTTGAGAAAAGCATTCTCGGCCATCTTGGTTATTTTTGAGTGGGCTTAGGGCCGGCCCGATTTGTTTTTAGTCCAGCCCGGACCGATAGGGTCCGGGTCGGTTTAGTAGGGCCGGGTTTCCCAACCCGGTCCGAATTACTTTTTAATCAATAAAAAATCGAATATTTTCAAAATTCCAAAAATTAAAAGATTAGAAAATTCCAAAAAAAAAAGTAATAAATGTTTTTCTTAAATTTTCAGAAAAGTCAGAAAATATCAAAAAAAATAATCTTGAAATCTTGTTTTATTTAATTTCGAAAATTTGAAAATATTAAAAAATATAAAAATATAAAATCAGAAAAATCAGAAAAAATTCAGAAAATCCCTAAAAGGAAAAAGATCAAAATTGAAT